>CP136061.1:160865298-161465298 GCA_032622095.1 Siphonodentalium dalli | reverse complement strand
TATCTTATCAGTTTATATAGGTGTTTTGTCTCCTGCCTTTTGTCTCCTTTTATCTAGAAAGAAAAACATATCAACCAGAGACAGATTAATAATGGTGTTGATTCTATAAATCTGATTTATATCCCTGCAGTCTCTCTAACCTTAGTATTGATGATTCAACATATTAGTTTGCTTATTCTATAAATCAGCATACAGAGGAAATGATCAAGTATATTGTAAACCCAAGCTATCATATAAAATATAATCGATACTCACATGTATCTGCCGGTTGATCAGTTTTAAAATATTAAACCCTTTCGACTGTCCATGTCCCATGTCTTTTCCTCTCTTCCAGCTGCATGCCCCACCCTCCCCCAGCCCGTGTGGTCCCTGGGTGAGCATCATGGCCCATAAATTCTTAGATTATGATTCCGAGCAATTTACTATCACCAAGGGATGGGTTAAACATCTGCCGATCATGATCAGTCTCTGTTAAACGTAGTGAGGCAAATATTGACACTTCTTTTTATAAGTAATAGAGTGTCCGCCTATTCTAAAGAAGAAAATCATCAACGAGCTCACAGATTACGTTATTAGAAAATGGTTATGAACCAGTCACATGCTTTTTATGAACTATTTTGTATTGATCAGTCGATTTATTATTTTTGGGACATATTAACCCCTTCCAATGACCATACACATTATATCTGATTTGACAACTCAAATATTTGCCATCAGATTGTGTTTATATTAGGCTTGCCGCGATTTTGGGAATAATCGAACAATCGTCAGTGGTGCCGATTAATCGATTTTCATTTTGAAAATCGACTTTTTTAGTTCCTTTTTTAGTTCAAATAACAATGCATATTATACAACAACACAAGAACGCTGGCATACAGCGTATTTGCAAAGAACCTATCTCAACTTAAGAGGCAATATTTTGCACCGTATTTACAGCACTAATCTAACCCAGAAACCCACCCACGCAAACATTTGTGACAATGTAACTTTCAGTTGCGGCGTCTTTTGAGGTCAGGCCGACAGAGTAATCTAGTTCCGTCTTGGTTTCACGTCACGGCGGTTTTTCTTTTAATGTGCCGACGCATGTGTATACTCCGCGGCATGCGTGATAGCAGATGTTCAGCGGTCACGTGCTATTCCGCTTTTGAGAGATTCCCGACTTTGAATTAAGGCACGATCCCGAACTTCAAATTCAATTAATGCACGATCCCAAATTCGCGAACAGTCTCACGAAGCACGTGGCCCGACGAGAGTTGGGAGTATTTTTCCGATTGTTTTCGTTCAATTTGTTTAATAAAAATGATTTCTGAATCTGCTTAGTGCTTACATAAAGTTCATAAACTACGAGTAATTATTTTGTTTTTATTGTTTAATAGAGGCATTTGAATTTATATGGGAGCAAATTCTCAGAACTAATGCCCTTCATTTCCGACGTGCGGGAGTTATACTTACCATCTTACACTTACCAGACGCACCTCTTAATAGTCTCTTTTTTTGGCATCTATTTACTACAAATTAAATCTCTATATGAGATTTAATTTCATGGGTAGAAAAATCGATTAATCGTCGATTATAGCCACCGATTAATCGATTTTGAAAATGCAAAATCGCGGCAAGCTTAGTTTATATCTCATGGCAAAGTTTAATATGACACACTCCTGACCTGCGTAGTTGGTTTAAACATCTGCCAATCATGATCGGCCTCTTATTTTTTACTGCCAACAAATGACGATATGATGGCAGACCTCAATGCTGATATAGTGACAGATATGGATACCGACAAATGCCGACATGATGAATAAAGGGTTAAAGTATTATTTGTCAATATATCAAATGCTGATTAGCCAACTCTCCATGCATCAGTCACACCATGTAAGGAAATAAGGACAAACTATAGAATGTTCTATAAATGTGGCACCATTTTGACTTCCATCATAGACCATAATAACAATTTAAGGTCCTAAAGAGATCGCATTTTATAAGTAATAATTCCTATCGCTTAACTCATTCAGTTCTGTTCATTTCACGTTAGAATGTGACTAGGAATCACAATTGAGTTTTCGGTGAAATTTCATACCACGTTCTGTTTTTTTATAAGAGATTGGAAGTGGCTGATACCAAAGAAACAACAAATATAACTGAAAATATTATCAGAGGATAAGACAAAAAAGGAACCCAAAGCATAATTTACTACCAGATTCAAACAATAAAAACGGATCTAGGAGATATGAGTTAAAAATTGTAGCATGACAACATATTGAAATTTGAACCATTAGGCCACATTAACCCCATTGTTCTATTCTGTTTCGTTGCATAATATATATTTTAACTATAACATAGTCGTATAAGAGCAACGTATTTTATCCCAAAGGGTTAACCAGATGCGTGAATTTAAACCAAAATTTTGTACAAACGCAAACATGTTTGGTAGCGAGATCTTTCACTGGCATAGATCGGGCAATTTTGTTATCAAAATGTGTAATTTCTAAACCGGAAATATTTACTCTATAGACTATATATTACTCCGACGATACCGGTACACTTATGTTACACGAACTATAGTGACCTTTGAACTTCCCATGATTCTCTTGGATTTCCCATAATTCTAATATCGGGTATAAAACACTTTTCGCGCCGAAAATATTCACTCGATTTCGAATTTTTCGACATGGCTCTTCGATTAAGTTTTTAGTTCCTTGTTTAGTTATTTTAAAAAACTTTCGACAGATCGATATATTGTCATCCGAAGTCAGCTCTAAGGCCGGAACGAGAGATTCAATCAGTATATTGACAGAGCACAGCAATATTGTCATCGAGATACCGAATTAATCAGTTAATTATTGCTAATGTATCGGCCAATGGAGGAATGTATTCACTCAGGAGCAATTAAATGTGTTCATTAAGTGGGCGCTTCTGTGGTAATTCTTATTATATCAAGGAAATGGACTCCCGACTATCTGGACTTTAAGGTAATATAAATCCTTAATATCATCGTTCGTCGAACCATCAGCGCGTTTAATGGTCAATGGTTATGGAAGTTTTAATTACATTTTATCAAATGTTAACGCTACACGATATTCACGGTTAACAACGAACTTGGTTCTGGGGCTTTCTCAGCAATGCCCGCTATTGAACGATTGACGTCCGTGCTAACATTTACGTTCATGGTGCTAACTGCTTGTTCGAATGGAGTTCTGTGCTGCATCCATGTTTAGCATGTGGACACGACGTTAAGAGTTATTTATAACCTGAATCTGTTATTACTATTGGAAGTGACATCATCTGTGACATCACGATCTATTTATATTATTGCCATGTTTATCAGTGACGTCAATTCTATATGGACCATGCAGTGTCTACTTTCATATTGTGACATCATCGTGGAATTCAAGATGGACATTAATGACTTATTCACTTATTGAATGTTATACTTCAAATTTTGACTTTGAATTAATTTTTTTTAATTCTAAATTTTATACATTGATATTTAATTTTTAAATGTTTTGAAATGAAATATATTTTAATTTTCTTATTCAGTCAACTTTCTCTGAAATTTAATTTGTTCTCAATTTTAAACATGTAATTTAATTTTTATGTTTTCAATATGAACTTTTTGAGTTATGAATTTTTCAAATCGAATCTATCCTAGTTTTGACTTAGTGATTTTTGCATACCCAATATTTACTTGTCAACTTTTTAAGAAAGTTTTTAAACATTATTTTGTCAGGCGTCCGACTTTGAATAATTTAGTATTAATGTAGGTATTGCAAATATAGTTTGATAGTCTGACTTAGATATAAGTTTGGCTAGTTATCATTTTTCAATAGAGAAGTTGAACTTTGAAAATTTGGTTCTAATTTTTACAAATTTCATGAAAGGGCATACATATATTACATGTGTCCGATCATAACATGGATCAATATCACTAAAAATGTCCAAGTAAACTGAATAGTTGCTTTTCTCTGTATGTAGAAGTTCGGTTCTATGTAGATTATACTTTATATTTTTGAAATTACAGAGATTATATTTTGACTTGAGCAATCTTTTAAAAAAATCTATTGGATGCTGGTTGAATTATCACATGGAGTTAACAAATTTCATGAA
Source organism: Siphonodentalium dalli (assembly GCA_032622095.1). Taxonomy (NCBI): domain Eukaryota; kingdom Metazoa; phylum Mollusca; class Scaphopoda; order Gadilida; family Siphonodentaliidae; genus Siphonodentalium; species Siphonodentalium dalli. The sequence continues at coordinate 161,461,194 of CP136061.1, read as the reverse complement.
ATGGCATACATGTGCCCGATCATAACATGATCAATATCACCACAAATGTTCAAGTAAACTGAATAGCTGCCTTTCTCTGTATGTAGAAGTTCAGTTATATGTTGGTTATACTGAATATTATTCAAATTACAGAGCTTATAGTTTGACTTGACAATCATTTTAAAATTTGGTTGGATGCTGGTTGAATTATTACATGGAGTTAACTTTAGTGTTAATGTCACATACATGTATAGATTACTAAATGTCCAATACGTTATACATTGTAACAATCTCTTGTCAATATTCATGAGTTGCTTACTATACAAAAAATTGTAGCCTGCAATCCGCTCCTTGCAATCAAGTTGATCATTTTTAATTAATTATATTAATTAAAAGTAATTTTAAAATATTTTCAGTTTGCATATATATATTTATAACATGCTTGCTTAAGAAAAATGGTTTTATGTCTGCATAAGCTATATATTTTTAGTAATTTACTCTCTTGTTTTAGTACATAAACTATATACTGTATTACATCATAAGATTATCATTATTACAGTAAAATGCTCTAGTGACTAGGTCCCCTCGCCTTTGTTTTGGAATATATATATGTGTGTGTGTAAGCATAGCTTCCTTTTGAGACATTGGCGAGTCGACTTTGTCGCTTTGAACCGACGAACTTCTTTGTCTCGGTGTCTCGAATTTGAGACATGCATCCGATGACTTTTGGAGGTGAAATTTAAGCCATCCAGCTATGGCAATTTCGACGCCCATTGGGCAATATCGACGCCCATCGGGCAATTTTGACGCATTTTATCGGGCAACTTCGACGCCCATCGGACAACTTTGACGCCCATCGACCAACTACGACGCCCATCGGGCAACTTCGACGCCCATCGGGCAACTACGACGCCTACAAGGGCAACTTCGACGCACATATATAAAGGCAATTTCGACGCCCATCGGACAACCTTTTATCGGACAACTTCGATGCCTTTTTTTCGGGCAACTTCGACACCTTTTATCGGGCATCTTCGACGCCCATCGGGCAACTTTGACGCCTACATGGGCAAATTTGACGCCTACATGGGCAATTCGACGCCTACATGGGCAACTTCGACGCCTACATGGACAACTTCGACGCCCATTAGGCAATTTCGACGCCTATCGGGCAACTTCGACGCCTTTTATCGGGCAAATTCGACTCCCATCGGGCAACGTTGACGCCTACATGGACAACTTCGACGCCTACATGGACAACCTCGACGCCTACATGGGCAACCTCGACGCCTACATTGGGCAACCTCGACGCCTACATGGGCAACCTCGACGCCTACATGGACAACTTCGACGCCTACATGGGCAACCTCGACGCCTACATGGACAACTTCGACGCCTACATGGGCAACCTCGACGCCCATTAGGCGATTTCGACGCCCATTAGGCGATTTCGACGCCCATCGGGCAACTTCGACGCCTTTTACCTGGCAACTTCGACGCCTATCGGGCACTTCGACGCCCATCGGGCAACTTCGACGCCTTTTACCGGGCAACTTCGACGCCTATCGGGCACTTCGACGCCTATCAGGCAATTTCGACGCCCATCGGGCAACTTCGACGCCTTTTACCGGGCAAATTCGACGCCTATCGGGCACTTCGACGCCCATCGGGCAACTTCGACGCCCACATGGGTAACTTTGACGCCAATCGGGCAACTTCAACGCCCACATGGGCAACTTCGACGGGTGTTATTGACGTCCCACAGGTACTATTGACGTCTCACAGACAGTTTGACACCCGCCGAGCAATTTTCATGCGAAGACAATTTCGTCCCAGAAACAATGACATTACCCGTATTTTGCGATTAGATGACATATCATAATTTATATATTTTGATATGCGACGATATCCACGGTATTTTAAAAACCGTTAAGCATAAATTTTGGTAATGTACAGTTCTTAAGTTAGACTTAACAAGGCAACATATTCAGCAATACTATCAGTGTACACAATTATACCGACAATTAAATGTCACGTATAGCAATTCAAACTGTAATTATTGGACATTTATGCTTGTTTAATACTACTATCCGACTCGAAATTCCAGTTCCGAAACAACTTGTAGCCAACCTACATGTACAACATTACTTCAACAACTCGAAAGTTTTATATGGAAACTTTGTAATTGGAAAATTAACTTTGAATCTTGAGGTACATGTACATTGTAACATTCGTACTTCTATAATAGCAAACTGTTACCCTTGTAACACTCGTACTTCTATAACAGAAACACTACTACCTTGTTATGTAATTCGGAGCATCAATATAGATATCAATATACATGTATATATAGATATATATACAATTGCAAAAGAATTGAATGCCTCACATTGCTCTCAACTGGATCACGTTACTGACCGCAATTAAAGATACATACTCTAAATTATTTTTTAACGCTCCTAAATTTATATAATATCGTTCACAGTGGTTAACCGTATGTGTTGGCATTAAATCATACCTGACAAAATTGATGACAACCAAACCATCTTTTGTAGAAATATTGTTAGAATCTGATGATACGCGACCACCGAATCGAATCGTCCCCTTCCAGTGCATTTTTAGCATAAATATGGACTTTATCCTGTATAACATAAACAGTTTTTCTTTATCAGCTTACAGCTGAATCTGTATTAACTATTCAATCAAATAGAATCACTTGACCAATTGGAACATGAATTCAGGTTTAGTGATGGTGTATTCCCAAGACATGCATTTACATTGATGTAGATCAGTTCTTAGTAATATATTCAACGTACACATATATATCCTATCACATAAGTATGACGTTGATAAACAACATTGCTTTAATAAATAGTATGTTCCGCCGTTGTATCATATTTTGTTTCGTTCGAAGTCTATAATGCCAAATTATAGGAGTAGATGATAATTTGTTCTCTCAGTTTACTGATATTAAGTTCTGACTTTTACAAATTGTAACTCGATTATCTCTACATTCTTACATACACCTGTTGAATTCTACCACACAAAACAAAGATACCAGGGTTTTAAAATCATCCTTTTAATGTGTGAAACATCGCATTGAATATTTAATTTTTTTTATGGAATATATTGACAATCAGTCTGTGTGTGTAACGCTTACAGTATAAGTCTCTATTTATAGTGTACCCTTCCCCAATTGGTATTATGATGACTCTTGTCAATTAGATTGGATCATTCATTGTGCATCAAATTACGTAGAGTACTTTCTGGTAAAGGATTGAAATATATTTGCTGTTGTGGAAGTACATATTTATACTGATATATATTGAATCATGTATGACTGTTGAATTATCATATAATTTAATACTGATGTCTCCTCGAATTGTCCCTTTTAGGAGATAGTGTGAACCGCATCTCCTCCCAGAGTGATCAGAGGCCCAGATGACTCCTCTGACCTTTGGGCCCCTCTCCAAGAATGCATCATTATGAATTTCTGGTGGCCGTTGGCTTGGCAGAAGTTGGAGAATTCATAATCATTTCATGTGTAAAAGGTAGAGTGCAAGCATGAGGAGAGAAAAGTGAGAGTAAGGTTTCATTATTGTTCACATGTTTAATGTATGTTTGTTGGGAGATCAGATCTCAATAAATAATATTATGGCCATTCCGTCTTAGTCATAATTTCCAAATGGAGTGGTTCTAATTAATAGTGAAGGGCATAGTAATTGGGCAATTTTGTTATCAAAATGTGTAATTTCTAAACCGGAAATATTTACTCTATAGACTATATATTACTCCGACGATACCGGTACACTTATGTTACACGAACTATAGTGACCTTTGAACTTCCCATGATTCTCTTGGATTTCCCATAATTCTAATATCGGGTATAAAACACTTTTCGCGCCGAAAATATTCACTCGATTTCGAATTTTTCGACATGGCTCTTCGATTAAGTTTTCCCACCCACCCTATTCCCCTTTTTTTCTAATTTAGATAAGTTTTAGATGATTGTTCACGGTAATTCGCTTACCGCTAGAATAATGTTTATTTCTTGAGATTTTGTCTTGTTCTGATTACATAATATTAATAATATGTGTTATATATTTATGTGGGCAGAAGTTGGAGAATTCATAATCATTTCATGTGTAAAAGGTAGAGTGCAAGCATGAGGAGAGAAAAGTGAGAGTAAGGTTTCATTATTGTTCACATGTTTAATGTATGTTTGTTGGGAGATCAGATCTCAATAAATAATATTATGGCCATTCCGTCTTAGTCATAATTTCCAAATGGAGTGGTTCTAATTAATAGTGAAGGGCATAGTAATTACTACACCATAATGCATAACATTTAGATAAGTAAGCTATACACTGATGTTGCGAAGTACTTAGACGAAATTAAAACATAATTATAAAGTATAGGTATTTTGGCAGTAATGCTATTTATTTTGCGAATTGGAATAATTCGCAGAGCAGAATCGTGGGAACTATATTTTTTGCCGGAAGGGATGCGCGAAGGGGTTGTGTTAACTTTCTTTCCAATAAATTGATCGGCGAAGCCAGTTGCTTATTTTGAAAACCCTCCCTCCATGTTTTTAGCTCACATGAGACGAAGTCTCCGGTGGAGCTATAGTCATCACTCCTCGTCCGTCGTCCGTCCGTCTGGCCGTCCGTCTGTCCGTCAACAATCATCTTCTCGTCCCGAACCGTAAGACTTAACGTGTTCATATTTGGTGTGGATGTTCCCTATGTGAATCACATTCAGAATTGTTCAAATGAGGTCACTGGGTGGAATAGTTGTGAAAGCAGGGCCATAACTCTATTCCTCCATAGTAATTCTTAGAACGACTTCTTTTACTGAACTATAAGGCCGTATGGATTCATATTTGGTGTGGATATTCCCTAGTTGACTCACATTCAGATTTGTTAAAATGAGGTCACCAGGTTGATTAGTTGAGAAACCAGGGCCATAACTCTATTCCTCCATAGTAATTCTTAGAATGACTTCTTCTTTTGAACCATTTGACCGATTTAGCTTACATTTGGTATGGAGAGTCCTTGTGTGACTGGGGTTCAGATTTATTCAAATGGGGTCACTGGGTCAAATAGGGGCAGAGCCAGGGACATAACTCTTAAAAAAAGTTAATTCAAATCCTTGTTTTAAACCCTTGCCCCCCCCCTCCACCCCACCTCCCCCACCACTGCATGTCCCTGCCACCCCACACCAGAGATCCCTGCAAGGTTCACCCCATTAAAAGCCTTACACTTTAGTTATATGACATGCCAGGAACTGACCAGCCTTAATTATCACAGTGCTCACAGCTGTGTGTCCAGTCATTATAAAGTAATTAACTTTTATCTCAATATCCACATTTATCAGGCTAAGAGAGAAAGATGTGTGTGAATGAAATTTAATCCTATGTGTTTACAGCAATCTCAAATACAACTCTAACTGTTTGACAGTGTACACATTTTTATAATAGTAATAGTATTAACCATTCTATTACCAGAGCTATGCTGGTACAGCAATAAAGACCCTGCACCAGTGTATTCTCCTATATATAAGAGAATACACTGGGGTTCAAGATCAAGGAAATATTGTTAGGCCAATATAGTCAGACATCCAAATAAATCACACATGTCCTATTCTCGCAGGGATGTCCCCACATATGTTTGGGGAGGGGGCAAATTTCTCAGATTTGTTCATTGAGATGTAATTGTTTTTCCAAAACCAATTACATATACTAAAATAAAATGAATATAAAATAATAGACCATTGATCAAGAGAAATGAGCTCCTAGTTTTAATATTTGTCCAATATTTATTATTTTATAACAAAGTACTAGTATCATTGTCTTATATATGTGAGTGTCCCATAGGTAGCCTCACCTAAGAAAATGCACTGGCTTTCAAGGTTAAGGAAATATTGTTAGGCAAATGTAGACAAGCATCCAATAAATCACAGATGTCCTATTCTTGCAGGGATGTCCCCATGGGTTGAGGGGGTGGAATTAGCAGATTTGTTCAATGAGATGTAATTTGTTTTCTCAAAATTAATTATTTAGACTAAAATGAATATAAAATAGGAAACTACTTAATTTTTTAACCCCCAGATTACATTATATAAAATATATGGCATATTATATACCATTTGAAAGAGCAAGCTCCAAAACATTGTATTATAATAAACTGTGGACATGTTGTTTTTATTGAGTTGCCAAAGAGTTTTGTCATCTAGATTGCAGTAAAAAGCTAAATTATTTTCAATGCAGGGGGAATAACTCTATATATTAAAGATGGAGTTCTTCCCCTTCCATTAAAAAAGTTTGAATTCTGTTGCATTTTGGATCCAAAGTGGGGGGAGGGAGTCATTCTATAATTTCAATAGTTTTTGGCTCACCTGAGACAAAGTCTCTGGTGGAGCTATAGTCATCACTCCTCGCCCGTCCGTCAACAATTCTTTAAACTTCTCCTCTGGAACCATAAGACCGAATGGGTTCATAGTTGGTGTGGATATTGCCTAGGTGACTCACATTCAGATTTGTTCAAATGAGGTCACTGGGTCAAATGTGGGCAGGGACATTACTCCACAAAATATTAAAAATTGCAAGTGAAGTCTGACATTTTTATAAACATTTCCTGGAGATCTGCTAGAGGTCATTAATTCCCAATTACAACATCAATCTATCATATGTATTGTTCAAATCTTTCAACAGGACATTTAACTCTCCCACACCCACCACTTCACCAGAACATATTTGGCAAACTTGAAAAGTGTTCTTTGAAAGAACCACCAGCTCTATTTAGGTCACATTTAATATTGAGGCTCCTTTGGTGATGTGTGATTCAGATTTGTTTAATCAGGGTCACCAGGTCAAGTAGGTGCAAGGCCAGCTACATTACTCTTTCTCTCCATAGTAATTCATCATACGTCTTCTATGCAAGAATGAAATGGCCTATTTTGCTTATATTTAGTAGGAAATTACCTTGGGTGACAGATTTGTGAAAATGGCATCACAAAGTCGAATAAGGGCATTGCCAGAGACATAACTATTTCACAACATAGTAATTCTTAAAATATGTATGGCAGAGCCAAGAACTAGTTGGCTTATTTAGCATGGAATGTTCTTGTTTGACTGCGATACAGATATTTTTAATGGGGTAACCTGGAAAAATAGGACAGTTTCCTTCTTAATATGCTTCCTTCACAAGGACCATCAGGTCTATTTTATAAAAAGGCGCTTGTGAGATTGGAAATTTCCAACAATTGGGAAAGTTTGAGATATCAATTGTGTAATTCCAACCTAAGACTTGGGAGTCTGGAGCCCAGTCGGGAGGGGACTTGTTGGGGGGGGGGGGGGTGATCAGTAGTGTACATTTGGTAATTTGGCCACATATCCTGTTTAGATCTACTTCTAGACTGTCTTGTTTGTTTTGTTTTGGGAATACACATTCAATTGATGCCTGCCCCCTTTTGGCCTACATCTATATGTGGTTATTGTGCCTCAAAAAATTGTCACATACATGTTTTTAGCTCACCTGAGACGAAGTCTCCGGTGGAGCTATAGTCATCACTTCTCGTCCGTCGTGCTGTCCGTCCATCCGTCCGTCAACAATTCTTTAAACATCTTCTCCTCTGGAACCATAAGACCGAATGAGTTCATATTTGGTGTGGATGTTCCCTAGGTGACTCACATTCAGATTTGTTCAAATGAGGTCACTGGGTCAAATAGTTGCAAAGCCAGGGCCATAACTCTTTCCCTCCATAGTAATTCTTTTAAACATCTTCTCAAATACCATTAGGCCAAATGGGTTCATATTTGGTATGAAGGATCCTTGGGTGACTGGGGTTCAGATTTGTTCAAATGAGGTCACTGGGTCAAATGTGGGCGGGGCCAGGGACACAACTCTTAAAAAAAAAAATTTAAAATTTTTTTATTTTAATTGAGATTAATTTCTTGCTCAATTTAAAACAAAATAACACCATTTTAACATCCACCAGGGTGACTCAACCAAATTTGGTTTAAATCAGTCTAAAATCAAGAACATGCAAACAGCAGATATTTAGAGCTCTTTGAGATATGAGGAAGGTGCCTGAGATCACAGAATGTTTACTTAACACCATATAGAAGTCACATTGATTATAAAGTAATAAATGAAATGGCAGTGTTAACAAAATCTGTTTGGAATGACAGCTTTGATTAATAGCTTAAATTTCTCTGCCTGTTAGAGAGTTTATATATAATACCCTGCTTATGATAACAAACTCCACTCCCAAGGCCAAGTGTGAATGATGAATCTGACAGTTAGGCCAGTAAAACTAAATACCTGTTTTATCAGGCGATTACATATGGGAAACTGGGTGAGAAGAAGGGGGCATTCTTCTTAGCTTACCTGAGATAAAGAATTGAGACATATATTGTGTGGATGGTCCCTAGGTGGCTGGGATTCAGTTCTGTCCAAATGGGGGTCACATAGTCAAAAAAGTGGCATAGCTAGGGACCTAACTCTTTCCATCCATAGTAATTCTTAAAACATCTCAAGAATCTAGGGACCTAACTCTTTCCATCCATAGTAATTCTTAAAACATCTTCTCAAGAATCATTGGGGCTATATAGCTTATAATTGGTATGGAAGGTCTTTGGGTGACAGGGATACAGATGTTAAAATGAGGTCACCTGGTCAAATAAGGGCGGAGCCAGGGACGTAACTGGTCCATCCATTGTAATTCTTAAAATGTCTTCCTATCAAGAACCATCAGGCCTATTCAGCTTATATTTGGTATGGGTGACTGGGATTCAGATTTGATTCAGAATTGGTCAGAGCCAATGACATAATTCTTTCCCTCATCAGTTATTTTTAAAACATCTTCTCAAGAACCATTTGGCATATTTGGTATACATTTTTGTATAGAGAGTCCTTTGGTGACTGGGTTCAGATTTGTTGAAATGGGTTCACCAGGTCAAATAGGGGTGCGACCAGGGACATAACTCTTCCCCCAAAGTAATTCTTAAAATGGCGCTCCTCAAGAGCCATCAGTCCTATTTAGCCTATATGTAGTAACCAGTGTGGAGGGTCTTTGTGTTACTTGGGACTGGGTTACAGATTTGTTAAAATTGGTTCGACCAATCAAGAAATGGCATTTGGTATATATGGCCTATGGAGAGTTGGGATCAAAATTTGTTTGAATAGGGTCCACCATTAAAAAAGGGGAGCATGTCAGGTTGTAACTTTGCCACAGTTAGGAAAGCTTGAAGCATCAGTTGTAAAATTCCAACATGTACATATAATTTTACGAACTTGGGAATGTGTTTGCTTCAGTTGAGAGTGAGCAGACTATGGACTATGTGGGGTTGGGGGATCTGGACCATATTTCAAGGTGGACACCCCACTGCTCAACGGAGACCCTCTAGGCTATGTCCCTCTTTAGGACTACTTGTTTTTAGGTGAATTTGACAAGTACTAACTCTTATGGTCTTCCAAGTCCCAGTCTTCCTAGTCTTTACAGTCTGGTGAGCGTCTCCAGTCATTGACTGTCTTGTTATTTGTTAGTACTACATTTATTGTATCGGCTTCCTGTAAATAATTATGTTTTTTCTAAACAGGTAGCTATTAACGCATTCCAGTTGTTGTCTTTCATTCTAACCCTGTGTGATAAGTATATAACTATTAGCAATATCACTGTAATATCAGTAAAATTCATCACGAAGGACACTTGAAAGTCAATAAGAAGTTTATGTGGGTCAGTAAGCCTGAGATTTTCCCAGGGTGAATTCAGACACTGACAAGCCTTGAAATAGGGTGTCTGTCATTTGCAGTATGAGGTCCCCAGAGGGGGAATTTAGTGATGCTACCCCACATAGTGGGCTAGCATCACCAAATTCACCCTCTGGGAACCTCATTCTGCTGAGGTGTAAGCAGAATGAGGTCCCCAGAGGGTGAATTTGGTGATGCTAGCCCACTATGCAGGATAGCATCACTAAATTCACCCTCTGGGGACCTCATTCTGCAAATGACAGACACCCTATTTCAAGGCTTGGGCACTGAGTTCTCTCTCAATCACTCTCTCCCAATTGTCTCGATTCAAATATTCATTGACAGTGTTTATTTGTTTTTTTTGTAGATTTTTATGCTTGACAAATTTCTAAAGATGGATTCATCTAATGAGAATGAATGTAACTGGATGATGTTTATTCAGCCAGCAAGAACTGGACTAGAACAGAATATTATCATGTATCAAGAAGATGAAGATATCTTTGCTGTCACTACTTCTGATATTGAACAGAATCAAGAATTATTGTTCTGGTATTGCAAAGACTATGCTGTGCAGCTTGGTATATATCATGTTTCTACTATCTCTTAAAAAGTACAATTGTTCTGTCTTGCTGTTCGATATTTACAAATCCATATGAAACACATTCTATATGCATTTCATTGATGTTGATGTTCACAATGTAAATGACGTTCCTCTCAACCATGAAACTGGAAATATAACAAAAGCATCATCACACATGACAAAACATGTGCCTAAATTAACTTTATAAGTCTGTTTTTATATGTACCCATACCATAGTATGGTACACATAGTGTCGACATACGGATTGACCTCTCGCGGTTCGTCCATCTGTCTGTCGAGCCGTCCATCCATCCATAGACACTTTACGCATGGTGCGATAACTCAAAACATTTTCTATCCGATCGGAAACAAATTTTGTATGTGAGTTTCTCAGCCCAAAATACAGATCAAGTTCGAATATGGGTTTGATCCAAGATTTTTTTTTACAGAGTTATGGCCATTTTTTATTTAGAATTCACGCATGTTGCAAGAAAACTTAAACATTTTTTATCTAATCGGAACCAAATTTGGTATTTGAGTTTCTCAACTCACAAAATGCAACAAAAAAAATTAATTGTTTTTTAATGTGGTGTACTAGCTTAACATGTAAGTAGCTTTCTCTGTAGGTCCATCTAAATATAGCTCAGGCGTGGAAACCAATTCAACCTGGCTGGCCGGTATTCTGGTCAGAACATAATTGCATATAATCCCGACTGGCCGGTTTTCCGACCATGACGTAATCTTGTTCTACAGTTGTCGCAGTGCTACACTCTATTTCTTATACAATAATTTATGTTTCATAAAATTCATATTACAACTGTTTAACTGAAACAAAAATTATTGAGATTAGTTCATAGCAGCCATTGTCCTCCAAGGGACGTTATTATAATAAACTGTAACATTATAACTCTTTAATGTCAAGCTTTCGGCCCGAGCTGGACCTTCATCAGGACAGTTGAAATATTAGAGCTACATCTTCACAGTACTGCAATCAATTACATTCTGTAATTGATTGCTGTACTGTGAAGATGTAGTTCTAATATTTCGGGCCGAAAGCTTGACATTAAAGAGTTATAATGTTACAGTTTATTCAGAATAGATTTGGCACAATGTATCAGCCAACTGAAAACTGGATAGTCTTCATTTTGATCAAATTTCTGCAATTACAGGTGCCGCCATCTTGCTTCTCGCAGCCTCTCATTTCGTGTTAGGTCATATTGCCTTATATGGCTCATAAGTGACCTAAAATATATATTTAGGCCAAACAAAAAAAGTGTTTTGATTCTCAGGCAATTTTTTTTGAGAATCGATGAGGGAGCGACGGTTTTATTTTTATTTTTTATTTTTGTTATGGGGATAATGCCCATAGTTAGCATGGGTTATTATACCTTCCCAGTAAGGAGAACATTGTTTTGATATAAACTAATGTATTCCACTATAAAGAATGACCAATTATCACATTGTACTACCCGTACATCAAATCTAAATAAAGAATGACATAAATATATGACATTGTACTATCCGTTTGTACATCATATAGCCTATTATAGGGATTTACCAGAATGATATATATATATACAATGTATATTTCAATTTACTGTTGCTGATCAATATATTTGATATATGTATGTACCTTTTATAGTATATATCTATTTATATCTATCTATATACTTTAATATTTATCCATCTATACTATAGTAACTATACATTCTAGCCATAAAAACTTCAAATATTATTATATTAAACCAGCATACACATCGCCAATACGCACCATATTTCTTTCCAGCTTGCGTTCATGAAATTGGAAATCTCAGAATTGTTTACCGCACGAAAAGTGGGTTATCTACCTTTTCGAATTGATAAAATTCCATAAATTTATTCTTAATTCGACATCGACTGTGGTTCTATTCTAATTATATTAAGGACGTTCGGCTACATGACTGACAATTCACTTTATTATTAATTTGTCAATTTTGTGCGCGGCGTGAACTATATTATTTACTCTTCTTCTAGAAGAGGTGCCTCGAAAAGTCAACAGGGGAATTTCATAACAAGACAAGACAATGCCGAAATATTTGAACACATTTGACTTAATAAACTTGGGGTTTGGGCAGCTATGGTGACAATATACCTGGTAGTTATCGTTGCCTAGTGTATGTTTTTGAATACCAACACACACACCATTGTATGTCTATCATATTCGATGTTTGAAACATAACTAATTTCTGTTTTCTAGTTTCCTATTTTCATGTTATCATTTGACAGCTTTGGTCAAATTGAAAATCGTAATAAAATGGTTCAACGCGGGCCTTGTTTCCGGACGCGGCTATGCCCGAGAATTGTTTTTTTTTTTTTTTTAAGGCCTTATGGGTAGAAACTATAGTGACGTATTCTTGGGGTATATATAACTCCCACTGTGTGAAGAAATTCCTGCTAATTTACATAATTCGAGCTAGCGTTTGTCAGATGTAAACACATGTCATATGAGTTTTGTACTTTTGAGTTCATTTACCGGTAATCATAACTTGTTTTGCGCAAAGGTACACGCTATACAGTGCGCTATATAGAAAATTTCTAAAATCACTGGCATCTCAGTTACCAGAAAATCTAATTATCCATTTTAATCAATTCTGCGCTTCAATAGGCCTGGTAATCATAGCCCAGAAGACCAATAATGTCTTGCTTGTAAGCATGGCCAATGAGAAATAAGATCCGATTATCTGCCGCCCAGGTGGCGCTCTGAGTAATGCGGTCCTAATAATGTTAATAGATCGCTGTCAATGACGCTCTGAGTAATGCGGTCCTAATAATGTTAATAGATCGCTGTCAATGTAAGGAAGTTAGTCAATCGTATCAGAATCGTGGTTATTTGACGACGTATAATAATGCCATCTTCGGGTTGTTGTGTCCCGTTTTGTAATGGAAGGGCTCATAACCTAATCTGACATCCAGTCTTCTTATAACCATAAACCAATAAGACATCCAGGCTCATATCCATAACCTAATCTGATAACCAGACACCTAACCATATCCTAATGTGACAACCAGGCTCATAACCTAATCTGACAACCAGTCTTATAACATAACCCAATAAGACATCCAGGCTCATAACATACACATGTAACCCAATCGGACAACCAGGCTCATTATCTAATGATATATCCTAAATCAGTTCCAATGGGTTGCCCCTCCAACGAAATCTTCTATATCGAGGTCAAATAGATTGAAAAGACAACGCGATATTCGGGATGAACATAAGGATGAACCCGACAGAAACTTATGAATGAGGAATGTTCAGTCGAGTGGGATATTTGTAGTCTTGATGTCCACGAGGAATTACAACAAGTCCAGTGTCAACTCATGATGTGGTAGTAGTAAAGGTTGATGATCCGATTCCCATGGACACCTCCACTCAAACTCCAAAACAACCGAATTTTTCAGCTTATAATTTGAGCACGACGACGAAGGAATCCATCTATACACCGGATTGGAAACATTAAAAAAGTTGATCTTTGTTCTCAACACTCTTGGACTGGCTGCATATCATCTTCGCTTTGTCAGTTTCGGTGTCGCCAACATAAGTGTCATTGATCAATTCTTCATGACGATGATGCGCATACGTCCAACATTACACCTTTATGGAGCTCACAAAAATTTCGGAGTTTCCCAGAAAACTGTTACCAACATAGTGGTTACATGGCAATTATCCCAAACAGTGGCGGGAGATCGACATTTGGCTATCCAGGGAGCTAGTTCGATATTTCGCTCCATCAGATTTCAAACATCACTTACCCACAACACGTATGATTGTTGACAGAACCGAGTGCCGTGTGAAAAGACCAAAGTCTGCGAATCCCAACAGTCAACATATTCATAATACAAAAACGGAAATACAGTGATGGTACTTGTTGGGGCTTCACCTGGAGGATTGGTGACATTTGTATCTGCATCATACGGAGGATCTACAAGCGATAGACAAATAGTAGAAAGAAGCAGAATGATGACAATGTGTGATCCCAAAGATTCCATTATGGCCGACAAGGGATTTAACATGCAGGATATTTTCGCCCTGTATGACATAATAATAAATATCCTAACATTCTTTAAAAAGAAGAATTGTTTGACTGGTAACATTGTCCTCAAGGAAAGGCAGGTGTCGTCTGAAAGGGTTCATACGTGTTATAGGCCTCGGGAAGACATATCGGGTGGTTGTAGACACAATGTCTGGGATAGAGACGAAAATGTTGTCAGGGATAATATTCTCGTATTTCATGTTATGTAACTTTAGGGACTGCATCATGCCACAACATGCCTGAGGACGGCCTCCCACCGGAAAATTAATGAAATGTGGTGATTTGACCTTGAATTGACCATTTTGAAGGTCAAGGTCAGGTTGGGGTCATGATTTGACCCGTCGAAAACACTCCTCGGACAAAAGTAACCCTATGTATCAAATTTCGTCAAAATTCGCGATTTGACCTTCAATTGACAATTTTGAAGGTCAATGTCAGGTCGGGGTCACATTTGACCGGTCCAAAACACTCCCAGGACAAAAGTACCACTAGGTATCAAATTTCGTCGAAATCCGTCCCGTTTTACCCAATTTGACCTTGAATTGACCTTTTTGAAGGTCAAGGTCAGGCCGGGTTCACGATTTGACCTGTCCAAAACACTCCCTGGACAAGATAACCCGTAGGTATAACATTTCGTCAAAATCCGTCTGGCAGTTTTCCCGGCCCTAGCTAACACACACACACAGACAAACAAACAGAAGTCCCAAAATATATATTAGACTAGCTGGGTACCCGTCCTGACGGGGAGAGTCGTTGTGTTGTTTTTTTACACCAACACCCCCAAAAATGGTGGAAATCGGCCCAGCGGATACCGAGATACAGGTTCAAGGTCATTTGAAAGGTCAAGGTAACGCTGGTTGGGACAAAAGTTATTGACATCCCCATCTACACCAACACCAAAAAAATGGTGGAAATCGGCGCAGTGGATCCCGAGATACGGGTTCAAGGTCATTTGAAAGGTCAAGGTCATGTTGAAAATGTTTGGCTACCCGAACTATCCCTACCTACGAAATTTCATCCCGATCGTACCATCGGATTCCGAGATACAGAGTCCATGTCATTTGAAGGTCAAGGTCCTGCCGCACGGGCATCTGGGCGGGACAAAATTTATTGGCATCCCCATCTACACCAACACCCCAAAAATGGTGGAAATCGGCCCAGCGGATACCGAGATACAGGTTCAAGGTCATTTGAAAGGTCAAGGTCACGCCACTACCCTTTGAAAATGTTTGGCTGCCCGAACCATCCCGATCGTCCCATCTGATTCTGAGATAGCGAGTCAATGTCACTGGAAGGTCAAGGTCACGCCGCACGGGCATCTCGGTGGAACAAAATTTATTGGCATCCCCATCTACACCAACACCCCGAAAATGGTGGAAATCGGCCCAGCGGATATCGAGATACGGGTTTAAGGTCATTTGAAAGGTCAAGGTCATGCCGCACGGGCATCCGGGTGTGACGAAATTGCTCAGTGCCTCAAACTACCCGTTTCCACCAAATTCGGTGGAAATCGGCTCAGCGGATCCCGAGATATGACTTCAAGGTCACTCGAAGGTCAAGGTGACCCTATGTATCAAATTTCGTCCGTAGAAATCCGCCAGTTTTACCCGATTTTATTTCCACTCAAGTAGATAAACGCTCTTTGATAGCGACGCCTCATATACACACGCTCATTAATTATCATGCTTCAAAAGAATCCAGTTAACCAATTTCAATGTAAATAAACTGTGTAGCCAAGAAACAGCTAAGATCTGTTACACGGCTTTAACCAAAATTTCGACCATTCTGGAAGCCATCTCAGGTAAATGGATTTGATTCGAGAGCTAGACGAATGGATTCGCTCCACTTTATACTTGGATGAGATTCCAGACCATAACGATGATGATATTTAGCGAACTTTTACCCGGCACCAAACTCTACACGACTTCGCACTAAGTGAGGTGTGGAAAATAATAGCATAAAAATATAAATGTATCCAAAATAGACTTAAGAATATCAGCTGTAACAAAAATGTATATATCAGAAATTGTAAATGCTATATCTTGGGAGGGAGCCGGCAGAAATTGTAAATGCTATATTTTGGGAGGGAGCCGGCAAATGCCGTATTTTCACTGAAGTAGATACACGATTGACAATATTTGTGTGTTACGTTCGACGACGTTGTGCTGTTTACGTTGTGTGAATTTAGAGTTGTCCTTCCTGCATCGGGTCACAATCAAGCCGTGCCAAGGACTCTAGCACTGGGGAGTGGTCAAGGTCACGCCGCACGGGCAAACAGATAAGCCTATGTTTGTCCTCGGGTCGAATTACGTGTCCGTACCAAGTTTCGTCAAAATCAGTTCAGCCGTTTTCGAGTCCATCGCGGCCACACAGACAGACACACACTCCTCAAATATATGATAAGAAGATATATCACTTTATATATTGGCACAGCTGCAATGTATACTGAGTTGTATATCATTATAATTTGTTTCAAGTTATTCAAACGTTTGATTTTTTTGGTATATACATAGTTGTGTATCACAAAAGTTATGTAGCAATTTTGAAAGTCATCTGGAATTTTGTTGTGTATGTACATATACCATTCGCAAATCTTAAATATTTACTAGGCGAGATATGAATATTAGCCAGGTTCTGTTTTGAAACTTGTAAATTCTATAAGATATATAGTATATACTTTATATTATGTTAAAACTTTCAAATTGACCACAACGGTGAATCTGTCTATTAATGCGTTTTGGTGGCATGTTTACTAGTACATTGGTTTGTAGAAATACTTCTTCAGTAATACATCCTTGAAATGGGAATTAAAAAATGTTGAAAGTTTCAATAACATGTCATTGATGAAAATGTCATTGCGTTTGATTGTCAACAATTTACTATCAATCAATGTAAAAATCCCAAAGTCACAGTATTGTTTTCCTGTACAATACATTTGTCCTTGTACCTGGTAAAAGTAATCGTGATTTTTTGCCAAGGTCAAATTGCCACATTTGTCGTGACAGGGGTATTTAACTGTATCTTTTGAAATTTCATGTCGCCTTGAACTGAACAGCCCGTTCAGTTCAAGGCGACATGAAATTTCACTTCAACTAGTCTATTCCCAGTGACTCCGTCAGGTGAAGCCCCGAGATAAGGAGTATCGTCTAACACAAATAGTCTGCAGTGTTCCACTTCACAACCCACATCATTCTTGTATTTTCGAATAGCCACACTTTCATATTGTTTCCCATATAGCACTTCCTTTGTCCTCAGTTTGGATTCCTTAACTAAGCGTTCAGCAAGTTTATTTTATCACATCTGTCCGTTGACTTGCATATTGTGCTGAAACTTGATGAACATAATCTTTTCAGTCTCTTTTCAGCCCAGAGAGGATTCTGGGATTGGCCTCTGGTGTTGTGTTGTTTGTCATGCAATCTGTTAATTGATATAGAAGTTATCTCTTGTAGACGGAGGATGTTCTCCTCCAGAGTCAACTCCAAATAGTCAGGATCATGAGCGAACGCGAATATATTGGCCAGTTTGAATAATTAGCACTTTTCGCCGAAAAGTCCTTGTGAGTTCAGAAACAAACTTCGGAAGAATCCTGGGTAGTCTGGCCTGCTTATAAACTCTTTAGGTCTCGGGTCGAAGTCCTTAACACTTGTCACTTCGTCGGCCCCTGGCATATCCAAATCTTCCGCTTTTTTGGGCAAACCTTTATACTTTTTGGATTTGTTGAACGTTTGTAGTTTCTCGGTGCATGTCTCCTCGGTTCGAACTAATGCACTCGAAGAGAAATCTATGAGGCCTAGCAGTAAAACCACAACATGCGCACTCACACTGGGCTTCGACCACAATTCCATGAACATCGAAAGACACATCTATTTGGTACACGACTGATTTAATCATCTTTGCATGGCAAGTACTCCGAACGAAGCACAGACAATCAGAATCATCGCTATTCTCTGAAACCATTTTAACGAACTTGAGATAGCTTTCATGGTACATCGTCGTGGCTTTGTCGTCGAGTCGTTTGTCAAATTCGTTGAGGTATTTCTTCACATCTTCCCTCAGAACAACCAGGAATTTTGAACTGCTGTTAAATCTTTATATGTCTTACCATCAGGTAAGTTCATGACATATTCAGGTTCTAACGCTTCAGTCAAACCGACATTGTCGTTTCTCTTGTAAAACTCCAACCTGTTAAAAAAATAATCGCGGTGTGAGTACATTATAAACCACAAGTAAATTGTGATTTACCGTAAGTCAAACAAATGAGTTCATATTTTGTCACAACAGTTTATAATCATATAGAAAGACACGTGCGACTAGGTGTCATAACTATTTAATGACGTGCTCCAATAAAATTACTTTCAGACACGTGTCCGGAAATCGATCAACGAATGGGTGGACGATTTGGTGACACCATTAAGCAAACATTCCAACAACCGGCACGCATACTTCTGACATCTGTATTGTTATTTATGTAGCCCATGTTCATTGTGAATGTGCAATTTTTCTCTCCCAAAACAAGTGTAGAATATATATCTTTATTATATAATCAAATATAATTATATCATATTATTAGATAATACAAAATTCTTTTCTCATGTTCTGATGCCTGATATTTGTATAGTCATGCATGTCTCGTAATGTCTTAATAGTATATAACTCTTCAATCTTTTAGGTAATAACGAATTAAATTTATAAAGTAAGAAGTAATAGTGCCATTAATCAATAATTAAGTAATAATTTAGAAATAAAATAAAAACATGAGAAATGACACGTTTTTGGAAATGGGCCGAACAGGCACTACATGCATGGACAATCCGTCGAAATATTATGCGCTTTATATATACATATATTAAATGATTTATTTTATACACATACCTGTCTTCTAACTATTTTTTTTCTCCCAGACACTTTAGCTCCCCTCTTTTGAAGTTCTTCTTTTAATTCGGACAAATTCATTTCTGCTTTTACTTATACAAATATTGATGTTTAATGCAACAACTGACATACACTACAGTTATATACCCATGGCAATTAGCTCTCCAACGCTAATATCGCGGCTTCGGAAAGCTGCAGTTAATTTGGACCGGATTACCTAGCACGCCCCCTGTTAACACCAAGGGCAATTAATTCTCTCGCTTCCCTCATTGTACCCAGTCTAAATGCTACAGGTGGTGAGAGCTATGTGCCATGGATTCTCTTATATATGCGAGTCTCCCATGGTTCAACAACAAAAAAAATTCTTTTAGAATTTCTTTTTATATTAAATTCCTTGCTCAATTTAACAAAACATTTTTTTTTTAACCTAATGGGGGGAAAAAAATCTTTAATGAAATTACTGAGACTCATTTAAACTTCTTATCAGGGAAGGTTGCTGATTAATTTGACATGATGTGAAGTGGCCTTTGATGATAGTTATTATAAAAAAGAGCCAGAGCTGTTGTGACCCTCCCATCTTCTAAACCCCCCCCCCCCACTCAATTTGGAAAATATTAACCCCTTTCACCCGTTCCCTGTCTTTGAACCTTTTCCATTATTAAACAAGAAAGCCATAGTCAGAAATGGTAATGCCACCAAGATTATATTATTACATATAAATAGAAATTATAAAAAATACATAAAATATTTTGATAACATTTGCGTTTAAACAAGTAATCCTTCAAATTATTACTAACAAATAAAGCAAGTAAATGACTGTGGGGTCACTCAACAGATTATAAAGACTTGGACTTAGTATACTGTAAATACTGGGACTGTATATTGTTTAATCGAAAATTTAAATGAAATAATTAAAAGATAAAATTTAGCAAGTAGTAAAAGTTAATTTTCTCATCAAATTTTTTTTTTTTGGTTAAATAAAGCAATAATTTAAATGTAAAATTTAGTTTAAAAAAAAAAATGATTGACCCTGGCTCTTCCAATGTTTGCGCGACTGACCTGGTCAATTGTTCTTAAGAAGTTGTTTTGAGAATTAATATGGAGGGAATTAGTTATGGCTGTGGCTTCGCAAGTAATTGACTTGGTGACGTGATGTTAACAAATCTGAACTCCAGTAAACCAAGGACGCTCCATACCAAATATAAGGTCAATAAATCATTCTTTAGAAGTTGTTTTAAGATTTACTATGGAGGGAAAGAATTTTGGTGCTGGCTTCGCAACTATTTGACCTCATTGTAACAAATATAAATATTAGTCACTCAGGCAATAGATGTATCTATTCTGTATATTAAGTTATTGGGTCTTACGTGTCTTGAGATGTCTAAATATTTTTTGATGGACAGATCGTGCAAGGGACCCCCACCAATCTTCTCTGTTGGGATTCCAATTGTTGGCTTATTAAATATGCACATATGGTTAAGATAGAGTCGCGCAAAGCGCTCTCCCGTAGGTCGGGTTTTGGATCCCAGTTTAATGAAAATATCATTGAAATAATCGGTTTCCCCCCCCAATAAACATCCATATATTCAATATACATGTTTTTGGAGTAGAATTAGGTAGTCCATATTAGACGCAATGTGGATTTTTATTTTTTTTATTTTCACACATATTTATGTGGATTAGTGTTGAAACGATTAGTGAATTTCAGAGTCGACTAGTCGAGGCCCAAAAGTCGCGTTGCGTCGACTAGTCGGTACCCGATATCAAAACTTTCAAACATAACATTGTACGGTAAATTCATCGTACATGGCGTACACTGATGACTGATGCAATGGCGTTCTATTGCGTTGCGCATTACCATTTCCCTGCATACACACCAATTTATTTGGGAAATAATACTGTAAACATCTTGATATTTATCCAACACACTGAATGTAATTATATAATTAGACATGTGGTGGATAATGATTAGATACACGATCATTTATACAGGTTTTAAATTTAATATCAGCGTTCTAGATTATTTCGTTTAGTCACGTGATCACCAATAAACCGGTGCCGAGCGGTGTCACTATAAAATGTTAATGCTCCGACTAAATACGCCCTATAGTATAGGCTACGTTGTAGAATACGATAGCCAGTTCTTAATGTCAGTATCATTTATATACGGTAGCACCAATGACGTCACCTTTAAGCAACCTTCACCCAGCGTCGCATCATAATCCGACGGTGCGAGATCAATGGAAATATACACAGTGTCTGTATCAAAGCGGTCTCGGACAAACTACAAAGCCGCGTCAATCATTGCCATCATGTCTTTGACCTCAAACGACGAGTGAGACATTGTGTTGTCAATTTCATTCGTCCAATTAATAGTCGGGTCACCGGTCTGTGTGTGTCTATACTAGTAACACTGTCAATTCCGGGTGCCACCAAACATTATACTTACCATAATTTACGCGCAGTTAACACCGTTTATGCCAGAATCGATCTTGAAAACGTTATACATGAAACTAATACACTATATTCCGACTAGTCGACAGCAAAATTCAGAGTCGACGTTCTGACATTTCAGCGTCGTCTACGACTAGTCGATTAATCGTTTCAACCCTAATGTGGATGGAGTTCTCATTAAACCTCACATCTTTATATTGGTTATGTGGATTGAGTTATCATTAAACCTCACATCCTTATATTGGTTACAGTAATGTTCAAAGTAATTGACCACTTAACCACATCAGAATTATGGGTAATTTTTCAGGATTTAAAATCCTGAAAAATTACCCATAATTCTGCTGTGGTTAAGTGATCAATTACTTTGCACATTACTGTATGTGGATCGAGTTATCATTAAACCTCACATCCTTATATGGGCTACAGTAATGTCCAAAGTAATTGACCACTTAACCATAGCAGAACTATGGGTAATTTTTCAGGATTTAACATCCTGAAAAATTACCCATAATTCTGCTGTGGTTAAGCGGTCAATTACTTTGGACATTACTGTATGTAGATGGAGTTAAACCTCACATCAGTGGGGATTCTGGACCTTGACTTGGGACCTTTGGTTTTTAACGCAACAAATGCAAGTACACCTTATACACAAATTTCTTATGTAGCCAGAGTTTTTCTTGGATCAGATGAGTTTGAAGCCTGCTTACATTTCAAAATGTTGTTAGTTTTGTATTGTCTGCAGCGGTACTCGGCATGTTGAAGCAAAAGTTACAAGAGATAAAACGTAACGAGACTATAATACAAATGAAAAAATAAATTGAGGGAGGGGTGGGCAATACAGGGAACTAAGGGTTGAACCGATATAAATTTGTAGAGCGATAACGACCAATGTTGACATATTATGCATCTCAACTCTACTGTTGCAACACACCTATAAAATAGGTGGGGGTCACAGAATCTTAGTCATCTCTATATAGTGCCATAATAGTCATTATGGACTTCTATAGTGGTACAATGCAAATTAGAATCAAATGATAAAAATATGTATGTAACACAACTATACCGATGAAAATAAAAATAATAATTTAGGCCGGGATAAGATGTTGGGTTGGTTATATGGACTCGGAGAAAAAGGGGTTCGTACCGATGAACTGACATAAATTAGTGGAGCGATGTTGCCATGTAATGCATCGCGACTGTACTAAAGCAGCAATGATATAAAATTGGGGGGGTCTGAAATTATCTCTACCTCTATAGATGGCACCAGGATTATATAGAAAGGAATAGCAATTGATATACGTATATGGTATACTATAGTAATATGATAGATATATATTAAAGTACAAGTATCACGTGATAAAATATTACGTAATGTGAGTATAACGATGAAAAAAATAAATAAATTGGACCGGGATTAGAGGTTTGGTTGGTTATATGTGGATAATTGGATATGGAATTCATACCGATGAAACGATAAAAATTAGTGGAGTGATAAAGACCAATGTTGACACTTAGTCAGGCTACGCGGGGGAAATAGGGGTTGATACGATAGACCGAAATAAATTTGTTGGGTGATAATGACCAATGTTGACGTATAAAGTAACGCGACTGTACTGTCGCACAATTATCAGGTAGAACCGGTCAAATATGGACTCTGGTGCCCAATATGGAACAGCTCAGAAAACATTCGCAGGGCCCTAAAATTTATTTAACATCGGATAAAAATTTTAAGCTGAGACTTGGTGTGTCTGTGTGTAATACTTATATATTCTTAAAATGACAGAGTCCAGCGCGTAATTATGTTTTAGATGGAAGAAATTGAAATTTTTTCCGATAATAAATTTACAGCGTGTACGGGTTATCGAGTACGCTCATTTTTGTAAACAAACTTTTGTCAATAGCCGTTTTGGTCAAACTAAACCTTTTTCGACCGGGACAGCAAATCCGAATAATAGCTAAGATGTATTTAGATAGAACTATCAAAAGAATTTGACCGATTAGGGTGCATTTTAAGAGAATCGAGTGGAGAAATCTTGGTGACATTTTCATAAAACGCGCCGATTCGGCCATCACTGTGACTGTACTTGCAGACAAGCGCTAATTAATATCCATGTCAAGAAATTCAGGTGTCAAACTCACCTTTTTGGAAGTTAAATGATATATATACATATCAAAACACCTTCCAAGATATCCAAGAAAGTTTGAATAGATTAGGACGCAAAAACAGTCGAGAAGATTATCATGTTCCAGGCGCAACTCTTACCATAATCCCAGAAAATAAAAGATGGCAGTTACTACAATGGAACAGCCATCCGCACTCCAATTAAAATTACCCAAATAATTCACTTCACTACACCAGGGGCTCCCAATGGGTTATACATTATTTTCAGGCTATCAGATTATTTATATTTTCAACAACATATTATTACACCGGTGACTTTAAGTTTACAATTTCAGCCTGTCCTGACTCTATCGATACGATTGAGTCATATTTTCAAAAACATATTATACACCGGTGGCGTTAACTGTACAATTTCAGCATCTACGTGATTCGGTACGATTGAGTAAGGTACAACAAAAAAATTCTCCCACAATGGCTTCGCCCAGTCTACCACAGAATATCAAAATCTGTAAAACAACTTACACCACATGTGGCATAATAACAATATTATTTTGATATCTCACATGTCAATTTGCAACAATATAAATAGAACTGCTATAGTTTAGATGTTATATTATCCCTTCTATTTTGACCCATAAATTCCAATAATCTGTGATTATGTACATTTGTCTATACTACTTGAGTACATAACAGTATACTCTATGATCCATTATCCTGATCGTAGCAATTTACTGTTGCCAAGGGATGGGTTAAACATCTACCAATATTATTAATTATTTTTAGCAATTTTATAATGCTTCTATATCAGGAAGTACTTGAGTACTGGAATTTCGTATGCTTATAGACTTATAATAGTTCTAGTTACTTGGGCTAAATAGGATTTTGTGTGTGCTTGATTTACAGAGTTATCTCCCTTTATGTGAACAAAATGGGGTTGTTATATCTCGGTGAGTATGAGGATTAGAGACTCGAAATTTGGACCATAGATACATCTCAGTATGTCATAATAACTTATATCCACGCTATCTCTATAGAGTTATCGCCCATGGTTTGCAAGACTATATTTCTTTCAGATCCTGTGTCCGCCTATGGCATGCAAGGTATCCAGATTTAACAGCCTCTATGCAGTTACTCATTAGCAAATTGCTGTGCAAAAAACTTTTTAAGAGGAACATTACTGTTTGAGCCGATTTCAACCATTTCTACTGTCATGTATCTCTATGACCTGCTGATGTTCTTCTTGAAAGAATTGTGTAAATCGGTTGAGAAATGTCCAACTTATAGCCTATCAAAAATTGTATTCATAGATATATTGTGGAGAAAGTGCTTGTATACAAAACTCCTCCAAGACAAAGCACAACAGCTGGATTTTGTTTATGCCAGCGTGTCAACCATAGACTGAAGACGAATTATAAAATTTTGACCAAGGTCCACTCACATTTGTCACTGTTAGTGAGGGGTCAAAATTTTTTGATGGTGTCGCCAATTCGAACCAATATTTTGTGAATCGGTTGACAAATGTTGAAATTACGGCCCTTTCATTCTTTTCAGTTTTATAGAACATACACTATAGATATAAATTCCTTCCCTCATCACCACGGAATTGGTGTCATTTAATGTGGAATTTCTGGGACTTCAACAGGATGAACTGGTCACCAAATTATATTGACAAATGACGATATCCGTAATTCAGTTTGACCACTATACTATAACAGCAACCTGCCAAATGGAGAGCCCTCATCGGGGTGGATTGAGGCTTTTGGCAAATTCTACCCCAACTCGAAGGGGGGGGGGGGGGAATTTGTATTGTAAATCAATATTTGTAAATTTTGTCTAGTGGATGTGGTATCCACGTGCAACTGTAGTGCGATTTTTTAAGAGTTTTTTAGTAGACGGTTTACTCCTGGTTGTGTATAACCTTGTTAATAGGCAATATGTTTTGCTCTAACTAAAACTCTCTAGTTTGCCACCAAATCCAAATGCACTAAATGAAGCAGAAAGGCTAATGCATGAGCAGGTACATTGTATACCATAGTTACACCCCCAAAGTTTGACTGCTCTACTATAAAAGCAACCTGCCTGACGGATAGTGCTCGTCAGCCCCGGGGGTGGGTCGTTGAATGGCAACAAGCCATATTTCCGACTTAATACTGAAAAATTACCCATAATTCAGCTGTGGTTAAGGAGTCGATTATTTAGGGCATTACTGTATGCGGGGATAAAAGATTTTATGAAACGAGTTTGATCAATTTGATTCACAACGAGTTTCATAAAATCTTATATTCCAGCATAACGAGTTGAAGATCTTGTATATCACATGAAAAAAAACTAGATCTTTATGCCTTTTTAACAAATCAAAATGATTAACAGAAGCTTAATAATACACACATTTCCATTGTTGGCTGAGAAGCTTAACAACCGTATACGACAGTATTGCGCACTTGTGCCTCTTTGTTTTTGTGTCTATTTTGGTTAGTGCAACGAAGTAGGACAATATATTTAACTTTAATGAACAAAGCACCATTTTGCATTGTCTGATGTTGGTGCAATGTGCGGCTTTACAAAATAGTATTAGTCTGCCTGATTAAATGTAAAGTAATTTGTTGGAGCGCTGCCAAGTTGGTGGGAAACTGGCGCTTATTCCCCATCAGTGAGAGATAAGAAAATATCTAATGGCTATTGCCATGGCTTGGTATCCATCGTCCTTGTGTGTGTGTGCATGTGTTTGTGTGCATGTGTGAGTCGTCAACAATTTCCTTTATCACGGGTTACAGGTCGCACCTTTGGTCGGATCATTATGAAATTTGTCATGGCTGTTGACATTGACATGTAGATGGGAAACAAGTTATTTTGGGGTCATTCGGCAAAAAAACATGGCTACCAGTGGCCATCTTGGATTTAAAAATTCAATCCATTAGCACGGGCTACAGGCCGAACTGTTTGCCTCATCATCATATTTGTATGGATATTAATATTGACATGTAGATGGGAACAAGTCATTTTGGGGTCATTCGGCCATAGATTTTACTCTTTGCATGACTAAATCCTTTGGCACACCCTACAGTCCACTTCTCTCAGCCCATCATCACTTCATATTAATCTTGATATTGATCAAAAGATGGAAGCTATCAAATGTTTTTGAATTTCATTCGAAAACATATCCGCCAGCAACCATCTTGGATTTTACTTTATATATATCTCTTCATATTGATAATCTAGTATTACTTAATCGCTCCATTGACTGTAGCACATGAAATTATTCCCTTTTCAAGTTGAACTACAGTGTCATTGACACTTTCGTTTAATGATATAATAGGGGTTTCATGTGATATATCAATTTTAGACATTTATTTTTGACTGTTGGTATGGTTGAAGGTAAGAATTGAATATGCACTGATTGTGATTAGCAACTCATTTTCAGTTGTGGGTAGTTTTCTTGTTAATATTGCTGATAGTAGTGTTTATTTGCTCGTGCTCAAGTCTTACCAAAAATATTTTCTTAAGGAGTGCCAGTGAAGCCGATTGCTGTTGGTGGAGCGGCCCAGTGTCACATCTGTGCACAACACTTCCCAGACAAGAAAACAATGATGAACCATCGAAAGAAGATGCACCCTGAAATATCCAAGAAAAAGCTGAGTTGTACAGAGTGTGACAAGAAATTCCCGACTCTGTCAAAACTGGATAAGCATTACTATAGCCACACTGGAATTAAGCCACTGAAATGTACCCACTGCAGTAAACAGTTCTCAGAGCAAGGAAATCTCAACAAACATCTTCTTATACATCTAGGTGAGTGGATTGGATTATGTATTCTTTCTTAGGTGGTGATTTTATTTTTTCAAATAGTGCAATAATAACTTGTTTCCCAGTCCTAATTAAAACGGCCACAGCAAAGCAAAATCTCAGCGTAACGGTAGCGGAACTGGCCACTGGGATGTTTTTCCTGTCGAGTTCCATTATGATTGTTACTTCAGCCGTGAAAAAAATATGTTTATAATTTTTTTTTAATCAACTAAAAGTACATGATAATGAAGGCACATATTTACATCTTGCATCCTATATATTAAAAAAATGTTGACATAAAGTATGTACTCAGTCACATATTGGCTGACAAAATGTAAACAAACGAAACAGAAACACGTGGTTGCGTACTTTCGACAAAGACGGAATTTGCCTCAAAATTTAATTTAGGTGAACCTCTCCACAAACCAAATGTAATGAAACATATTCACTAAGTGTGACAATTGTTGTTTAATTTGTGAATTTGATAACTCGAACATTGCAATTCCAAATTGATGACTCACAGTGGACCTTTCTGCTTTTATTGCACAAATTTACTTTGCAAAATCAGGTTATGTCGGAGCATCGGAATATTATTTCCGTTGTAATGTAACTACGGACGCGCATCCCGTTGTGTTGTGATATCGGCGGGATTCTGAACACATAATTAAAATCTTTGTTTATATATATAATCTACAAAATTAGTACAATAAATTGATGATATATTATTTTATATATACATCTGTTCAAGATTTTAAATACGCCGCACAAAAGACCCACGACTGATCGATCGAGAAAGAAATCAATATAAAAAGTTAATATCTCCCGGTTTGACATCAAGTCAGCCCATAGTCCAAGTCTTCTTGTACTAAAACCAGCTAAGATATTGGGATGGCGATGCTGGCGTTTAGTCCAAGACCGCCCTATATGCTCGCTTATGACACGGCTTAAGCGTTAGTGACCCGCTCAAATAAAACCACAATTATATGAAATAAAATATCACAATTGCGACAATAAACGGATATTTTCCGCAGAAGACATGCTATTTTATCTGAAACCCACATCAGTTGTGAATTTAAAACGGTAATTTAATGCGAAAAGAGACATTTACCTCAATGTTTACAATTTTTTTTAAGTATGCGAACTCAGTTGACCTTGCGAACTGCGTTCGGCATTTTCCGGTGAAAATATTCCGTAGATTTTCAATCAACCACGCACGATGAATTCTCCATTGTAATCGTAATTATACGTGACAATAAATAAATAAATACATAGATTAAATACATATTGAAGATATAAATGTAATACATTAAATAAATTACGGGAATTATAACCATCTCACACTAGTCACAGTTTAAAACAGTGTAAACACAATGACCATTAGAATATCATGGGGGCCGCCATTTTGTTTGTATCGAAATTCGCCTCGGCCAAAACAAACACCGGACAATGCCGAAGTTCTTCGGAACCTGAGTTCGGCTTTCAGTTAAGTAAACAAACAGAAAAAAACAACGATGTTTATGGCAATCAACCGGAATATTCTATGTGTAATTTAACATTAAAGTTAGATTATTATACACCATTGTGACCATAAGATGTAAGCCTTTCCGATGTATATAGCATCATGTATTGATTTGCGAGGTAAATCGAGTAAAATACACCACAGATTCCCGCCACAGATCGTGGGCGTAAGTCGTGTGGTAGGATTGGTATGCAAGCGGGCTTGGACTAAACGCCAGCATCGCCATCCCAATATCTTAGCTGGTTTTAGTACAAGAAGACTTGGACTAGTCAGCCCAATGCAAGTGCTTCTAAATAAAGGCTCGTTCACAGTTCATGTGCAAATATCTCAAATTCATCTATACCGAGTATAAAATAATAGGGTACTTATATCAACGAATTATCGATAAAACAAAAAATATTCCAAGCGGCACATTGGAGCACCTGCTGGCGAAAATGCCGATGTATTACGGCTTAAGTTAGCCAACTGCCGTTTTGAACAATTCGCGCTCGTTTTCTGTGATCTAATTAGCATCAATGGAAAACTCCACCCACAAACTTGAGCCAATGAAATCGGTTCACACATAATGAATTGTTCTAAAAATTTATCACATTGGTTATCAATGAAAACATTTCAAACAATCAACAAACAGACCTTTGATCATGTGGTTTTTTGCACGAATATTGACAAAGCAACGTGACGTAATTGCTAATATTTTGCGCTTTTAGGGAAATATTTTTACGACTTTTGTCAAATCATGGTTTAATATAATTCATTCACATCTAATCTAAAGACTGTTGGTTGAATTATGTTTTTTATAATACACTTTTTGTTTTAAAAATCATGAATTATTTTTTCAATCAGGACAGGAGTAGGCCTACGTGGGTAAACAAACTTAAAGGACATAGGCCTACCGGTACCATAAATTGGCATAAAGTGTTATTTTTTGACTCGCATGTGTGATAAAATGAAGATAAACAGTTGTTTATGGCCACATATTTAGTTCGTGTAGTGGTTTATGTCTCCATTATCGTATACCAACAACTATTCATTAAGTGAGAGCATGTTTGTTGTTGCATATCTGCTGATACAGTTGGTACATGCTGTGACCAGTGTGGGGGGGAACACCCAATTATGTTATCACATCAAATACCTGTTGGCTAATGTAATTTCCTTCATACCTGGTGATGTTGGCTATATGACGTGGTGTAACTACAGGTGCTATTGGGAAAAGGGTTAAAGTGATTTGACTGACTGACTATTTTCTTCAGAGTCCCAGTCTGCTCCCTATTTACAGTCTGGTAGGCTACTCCACAGTCATTGGCTGTCTTGTTGCTTCCACAGAAACTGAATGTAAAAAAAAACATGAGTTGAAATTATTCATCGTATGCATGTTTTTGATATCCTGTCTTCCAAACTACATATATGTATAGTATACTATATGAAACTTCAAAAAAGCCATCTGTGTTTATAATAACATAAATTTTGTTGGGATCCATTACTGCAGAAAGAGGGTGATATTTAAAATACTCTTGTTCTTTTTCAGGGGTGAAAACATTTTCTTGTAACATTTGTCATCAGAAGTACCGTCAGCGGGCACATCTTGAATCTCACATGCTGTGTCACACAGGTGAGAAAGCACTGCAGTGTTCTCACTGTGACAGGCGATTTGCACGGAAGTCAGACCTGCGTCACCACGAATTCAGTCATACCAAAGAGAGAATATTTGCATGTACATACTGTCCAGGATTGTTCCACAGAAAGCAGAATTGGGAGCGACATATGGCTATTCACACTGAAAATAAAAATTATCGCTGTGAAATCTGCTCAAAAGCATTCCTGAGGAAGTACCACTTATTACGTCATATGGTTGTGTGTGAGAAGAAGAATGCTCAGAAACCTAACATAACCTAGGAATTCTTCATCTCATTTTGTTCCTTCTTCATATCAATAGTTGCTCAATGTTGTTTATTTATTAATGCTGAATTGATCATCAGGACACATTTTGTGTACATGTGTACCAGTCTGATCTAATCCCTTAGGTTTTACACATGTCACTGAAATGCTATTGCTCCTGTCACTTTCAGTCAAAAGAGTTGTTATTATACAAATTATTGATCAAAATATAAAGTTGAAGAGGATTCAGAAACAAGATTTCGTCACCCATACCCACACCCATACTTATTTTCAGTTATATGTGAATATTAGGATTTATAGTATTAATTTCCTCCAGAATGCTTGGGTTTCTCTATCATTTTGAGGGACCCCAAGTTGAACAGCACCAATAAATGTGATATCCCAGGTAAAAAATAGATATCTAGATTAATCTATCTTATCAAATTTGTCAATTGCTAACCTGGGGTTGGTGATCTCTACATGCAGTGGTTGCGATTTCACGGTCAAACTTACTCCCTGAACGGTCCTCCAACACTGAAATTGACAAGCGTCATCTATTATATATTTTGGAAGATCTGTGTGTCTGTGTGTGTGTTCGCGATGGACTCGAAAACGGCCGACCCGATTTCGATGAAACTTGGTATGTGGGGGTATTTTCGGCCGGGAACGGGCATAGGCCTATTAATTTGCCCGTGCGACGTGACCTTGACCTTGAAATCGGGTAATTTCAAGGTCAAACGCCCGAATATCAGGGGATTTCGATTAAACTTGGTATGTGGGGGTATCTTCGGCTGGGGAGTGGCATAAACCTATTAATTTGCCCGTGCGACGTGATCTTGACCTTGAAATCGGGTCATTTCAAGGTCAAACGCGCGAATATTACGGGATTTCGATGAAACTTGGTATGTGGGGTGCATTCGTACGGGGAGTCTCATAAACATATTCATTTGCCCGTGCGACGTGACCTTGACCTTGAAATCGGGTCAATTCAAGGTCAAATCGCCAATTTTGATGGGATTTCGACGATATTTTATACATGGGGTTACTTTTGTCCACTGAGTGTTTTGGACGGGTCATATCGTGACCCCGACCTCACCTTGACCTTCAAAATGATCAATTCGAGGTCAAATCGGGTAAAACCGGATGGATTTCGACGGGCACGTTTGTCGGGTACTTTTGTCCGGGCAGTGTTTTGGACTGGTCAAATCGTTACCCCACTTGACCTTGACCTTCAAAATGGACAATTCAAGGTCAAATCCCGGACGAAGTCGGGTCACCTTCTAGTTATTATATATTGTCGGCGAGATTCAGACGTCTAAAGTGGTTTTGGCGCTTGCGATTTTTCGACATGTGACAAAACATAAATTTTATTGTCCCATAAATCCAGATCGAAAAGGACAAACAAATTATACAACATTTTCAAATGACTGTCTGACATGGTATAATTCAGATCGAGAAAAGAAAAATGATTTAATATTAATACATTGTACGGTGGTACGAGCACCTTCTAATAGCTACAATAACTCCACAATCACCACAGGAATTAAGTGGGGCCATCCATGAGCTTCAATAACTTCACAGCCACCGTCCGAATTAATTGTGGCCATCTAAGAGCTTCATTAACTTCACGAGCATTATCCGAATTAAGAGGGGCCTTTTAAGAGCTTCATAACTTGGTGAGTACGACCCAAATTAATTGTGGCTTCTAAGAGCTTCAACAACTTCACAGGCACCGCCTGAATTAATTGGGGCCTTCCATGAGCTTCAATAACTTCACGAGCACCACATGAATTAAGTAGGGCCTTCTAAGAGAGATTCAAAGACATAATGGACACCAACGAATTAAGTGGGGCCTTCTAACAGCTGCAATAAATTAATTGGCACCGCCCGATTTAAGTGGGAGCTTCAATAACATCAAGAGCGTCACCCAAATTAAGTGGGGTCTTCGAAGAGAGATTCAATAACCCAACGGTCACCTCCCAAAATAAGTGGGCCCTTCTAAGAGCTTCAATAACTTAACTGGACACTGCCTGAATTGAGTGGGACCTCCTATATATGAGCTTTAACATCTTCATGAGCACCACATTAATTAAGTGGGGCTTTCAATGAGCTTCAATAACTTCAAGAGCACCACCTGAACTTCGAGAACCTCAAGAGGGGGTTCTTAAAATTTTATGACACAGGGTCGAAAAATATAATTTCCTCTACCTGACCACCAACCCCACTTCCTATGCATAAATTTATTATTCTTTCCAGGCCAACTTAATGGGACCCGCCCCAAATAATGAGAGAATAAATTAGATGAAATAAAAACAAAATCATATCAGCTGGTTCTTGCCAACAAAGGTCTTTTATCATATTCCAAAATATAAAGTCACTGTAATGGTAGTAACCTGGTCACAAACATGATCAGAAATGGCAAAACAAAGCATGTGACCATGAATTAACACTGGTAGTTGTCTCCAATAAATTGTATTGCTAATGCCGAAATGCTTCTGTGCAATTGGAATATAAATATGCATTATGTTCATAGTTATTTTAGTCTCACATTTTACTGTCTCACAACTAAGACTAGGTTTTATATTTATTTTAACCCACACGTGGGGTGCTCCTCATAAATAAAGGAGGGACATCCAACACAACAACAACAACATATATACGGATAGCGATGGTGACGTGGTCGGAACTTGGGGGTTTGATACCGAGACCACTATTTGAATATTAATTTCGCATGAAGAATATCGTTGAATTTTATATTCTTTGTTATCATTTTATGTAGACTATTATGCATAGTTTGTCATACTTGTGACATAAATATTCAGATAGTTGTCTCGGTTTCGTCTCCATATTGTTGCCATTGCTTTGCCAACGTTATTGGCACGTATCTTAATTTAAAATTATATACAGATAGCGATGGTGACATGGTCGGAACTTGGGGGTTTGATACCGAGACCACTATTTGAATATTAATGTGCACTTCATAAACTTCATTGAGTTTGATATCTGTGTCAAGATATCTTTTGTTAACAGTTTATAAATCATGTTTGTATGTCTCATGTTTGTTATTATATTTTATGTGTTTATTATATATGCATTTATGATTAAATAAAGTTATCATTTAAATAAATGTATTCACTTTCTAAATTTTTATTATCGTGAAAAACCTCAAATGCCCCAAAACACAATAGTCTAGAGTCACCAATTAGTTAATCCGATTACCTATATTAACGCTAAGCACATAAGCCGCTTACACCTTTTAATTGGAGCCGGCCGCTTACACTTTATAGAACGAAAGAACGAAAAGTTGAATAAAATCAACAAATTTGTGAATTTAAAAACATTTCAAACGTTAATGAATTCCATGTCATAACCCGGACATATGTACTAAATTTCAGTCATATCCATTTATAAACAAAGACGATAATGTGACATCAAGTCCGCTTACACCTTTTATTTTGGAGCGGGCCGCTTACACTTTATAGTGTGTTTCAGAACGTTAAAATTTAATAAAATCAACAAATTTGTGAATTTAAAAACAATTCAAACGTTAGTGTATTCCATGTCTCAGCCCGGACATATACACCAAATTTCAGTAATATCCATTGAGAAACAATGGACCAAACGCCACATAACACCCTGCTTACACCTTTTATTTGGAGCCGGCCTCAGCTTACACTTTATAGTGTGTCCCCTATAATGTCCCCATAGCCATATGACAAACAACCGGCAAATTGAAGGACTGATAAAGTTCTAAAGAGATCATAACCACCAAATTATCCGCATAGGGGAGGGATGTCTACATGCAGCTCAATCTCAACTTAATAGAAGTCTGTAAAATAAAAAAATTATAAGACCTAAAATGTAAATTGAAGGGAGCAGTGCATTCTCTTATATATGCGAGTTTCCCAAATCTCCCTCAATTAATTTACATCTCAAGTCTATTAATTTTAAAATGATTTTTGTTCAGTTGGAATTGACTTATTGAGGGTTGTTCGACATCTTTTCATTCTCATTTGATTTCTATTAAGTTGGAACTCACTTATTTATTTTTATCAGTTTAACTTTTTTTTTTTTTTTTTGTGTACCAAATGGCCACCCATACACCTGATCCCAAAATATTGCGAAGGTTGTTTCATGAAAATTGTCAATCTATGGCAATAGGTTAAAAGTTAATGGAATGTTGTCTCAATATTTTAAAATGCAATTCCGCACTCCATCATGATTGTCGTTCATGATTGTCGTGTGCAATTTGGTGCAATTTTGATCCCGCTTTACCTAAACCCATATTGATTATATACAAGTCATTTGCACAACATACAACCAACGAACTTAGTTATATAAATGGGGTGTGACCAATTATTGCCCGAGCTTGGGCGCCCCCTAGTCTGGTCGATAAAAGGTTTGACCTAAACAAAATTTGGACTAAGTTGGTTTGTTACCATTTTGAAGAGGAATATATCCTCTATAACATATCTAAAATCCGCTTTGAGCATTTTTGTAATTAAAGATGGTGTCCAAGATGGACATTTTTACGTTTTTTACTAATATCTTTAAGATAAGTTTCTGTGTTTGGAACTGGTTGAGAACTGTGACTTTATTTTGTATT
This sequence comes from Siphonodentalium dalli, assembly GCA_032622095.1. Lineage (NCBI taxonomy): Eukaryota > Metazoa > Mollusca > Scaphopoda > Gadilida > Siphonodentaliidae > Siphonodentalium > Siphonodentalium dalli. The sequence continues at coordinate 161,425,579 of CP136061.1, read as the reverse complement.
TAGCATGTTAACTGACCACGGGAGCAATGACATATGCTATTCATGGGGTCTATTCCCCTTCCGATCACTCAAAAATTCGATTTTACAAAACGCGGTATAACATTTCACAAAAGATCACCATTGGAATTCTAGTCATATTTCACCAAGAAATAGGAAGAACTGTGCAATGTAGGTGATGCATTCTATATCTTATTGATATTCCAACTCAATAGTGCAAATATTGTCACTTTGGCTCAAAATGGCCACCAAAATATGGAAAATGGTAATTATTGCCCCAGCGTGCCATGCAATCGCTCACAAGTTGTGGTGATGCACAAAATTGACTATTCTGTCTTATATACCTTGACTACTTGCATTTCTGATGCACCTTGGGTATTTGTTACCATTTTATCCACTAAAATTATCAGAATTATTCGAATTTTTCTGTCACAAACCTGACATCAAAATCGGCAAAAAATCACTGTTCAGGTTTGAACCATTTTTTAAAAGTAAAATGGAACTATGTTTGGTATCAAAGTTGTTTATTGTTTTGATATGTGTTACATGGCTGTGTCACACTGATGTGTTTTAGACAAAATTACTCAAGATGGCTTCCAAAATGGAAACCCAATTTGGTAGACATTATTCTCTGCTGTTCCGAAAAGGTAGCAAATTGTGACCCGATTGCTACTTAATCAACTTGATTATGTATACATATACCTATGTGTATATACATTGTGTATATTTAAACATAATCAATTGTGACTCACATGCTACTTAATCAACTAAATGTTCTATTCTTGTTGTCCGGGTACCCTATGAGGCATAACAAGTTCATTTTGAGGAATGCAATATGGATTTTGCCAAAAACTTCTTTTAGGATTTTGTCCTTGTTTTTGAACGGAAATGGACAGAACGTTGAAACGGAACTGAGAAGGATCATATTATGTGGCTATTCTGGCCCATTAGCATCAACATTGATCAACTTAATACAGTGTGTATGTCTGTTGACTGTATGGTCATAGGCGAGGTATACCTGGAGCTATTCTATTCATGGATGATGTGAATAGTTATACAATATGTGACTATATAGTCATGGCTGGGCTGTCCATGGTGAGATGTATATGTATATAAGGAGTAGCTGTATGGTTATGTTAAGGTGAACATGTATACAGTGAGTGGCTGTCTGGTCATTGTACTGGTGTATGTGCATAACGAGATTAACTACATTGCCACATTTGTGTTGTTTATGTATATATGGAGTGACTGTGGGTTCATTGCTTGGGGGAGTACAATGCAGGTGTACATCGGGTGGCTGTATTGTCATGGGTGGGTGTATATGTATACATATTTTGGCTGTATGGTAATGGATGATTGTATGGATAAATAGGGAGTGGTTGTATGGTTTATAATATCGGCAATGTGTATATGTGTACATGGTCATTGTCGAAGTGTATATGCTTACTTGGAGTACACTTTGGTGGCCATTGGCGGCTTGTGTATATAGAGAGTGACCTCATGGTGATGGATGGGATGTATATGTTTATATGTATTTTATTATCATTGGTGGGTGTGTACAAGTATACAGTGAATAGCTGAATGCTCATGGATAGGGTGTATAAGTATACAGTGAGTGGCTGAATTGTCATGGTTGAACTGTATATGCAAGTCTGAAGTGTACGAATGGCTGTGTGTGCGGGGTATTGGTATATCTAGAAGGGATGTATGACCATTGATGAGGTATATATACACCTGGAGTGACGCTGCGTCATGAGTGAGGTGTATATGTATATCATGAGTGACCATATGGCCATGGCACAGCCAATATGTATATATGGATTGACAGTATGGCAAAATTAATGGTGGGATGAATTGATATACAAGGAGTGACTATGATCACGAATGTGGTTTATGTGTATACAGCAAGAGGCTGAATTGTCATGGGTCAGGTGTATATGCAAGTCTGGAGTGGGCTGTAAGGCCATTGGTGGGGTCTATATGTATATACCTCGAGTAACTCAATGGTTTTGAGTTGGGTGAATACATGTATGTATATCTTGAGTGGCTATATGACCACGGGTGTCGCAAATATGTATATATATGGGGAGTGAGACTGTATGACCACTGGTGAGGCAAATCGGTATACAAGAAGTAATGTATGATCATGAATGCAGCAAACAGGTATGCCAGGTCATGGGTGGGGTGTATATGTATATCTTTTGTGGCTGTATTATATATAGCCATGCATGTGGCAAATAAATATACGTGGAGTGACTGTATGGCCTATTGTGTGAGGCGAATAGGTATACAAGAGTTTACTTTATGTTCATGGATGTAGTGAATATGCATACAGGTCGTGTGAGGTATAGGCGTATACCTGGTATGTCTGCATGGTTACTCATGGGTTTAAGGCCGTGTGTTGGGTGTATGGGTAAACCCAAGTGTGGCTATATGATAATGGGTTAGGTGTAGTCTGTACAGCGAGTGGCACATGGCCATTTATGTGGTGTTTATGTATATATGGAGTGACTGCATCCTCATATGTGATTTGTATTGGGGGACTATCGCTTTGCACAATAATTCAAGGATAGGGAGGTAATATCATAGTGTTCTCGAGATTAATTGCATTTTATATGCAATGTGAAGTAAACGGTTTTCCTGACAATAGTTTGTAAGTTAATCAATTCTGATGCTAATGGGTCAGAGTAGCCACATAATATGATCCCTCTCAGTTCAGTTTCAACGTTCTGTTAAAAACAGGGACATGCAGAATCACAAAAGAGGTGTTCGGAAAAATCCATCCCTTAAAATGAATTTGTCGTGCCTCATAAGGTACTGGGACAACCAGAATATACGATTTATTTGTCAGTTGATTAAGTAGCATGTTTAATAACCAAGTGAGTCACAATTTGCTACCATTTCGGAACAGCAGAGAATAATGTTCGGAATATAAACTTTTTACCAAATTTGGTTGTCATTTTGCAAGTCATCTTGAATAATATTGTCTAAAACACCGCACTGTGACACATTTAAGGCATATAAAAATAAAAAGAACCTTTGATACCAAAGATAGTTCCATTTTACTGAAAAAAATGGTCCAAACCTGAAAAGTAATTTTTTGCCGATTTTGATGCCTAGTTTGTGACAGAAAAATTCCATAATTCTGGTAATTTCAGAATAGTAAATAGTGAAAAATAATCAAGGTGAATAAGAAATGTTGATATTCAATGCATATAAGACCTTATAAGACAACTTATAAGCGGTTGCATGGCATGCTGTTGCAGTATTTACCATTTTCCATATTTTGGCAGTCATTTTGAGCCAAAGAGAAAATTTTTGTACCATTGAGTTTGAATATCTATAAGAAAAAGAATGCATCACTTAAATTGCACAGTTCTTCCCATTTATTAGCTCAACTTACTTTGTAAGTTTGAGCTATTGTCATGGTTTGTCGTCCGTGTGTGCGTGTATGCGTGTGTCCGTCAACAATTTCCTTTGGCGCGGGCTACAGGTCGTACCTTTGGTCTGATCTTTATGAAATTTGTCATGAATGTTGACATTGACATGTAGATGGGAAAGAGTCATTTTGGGGTCATTCAGCCAAAAAACATGGCCACTGGTGGCCATCTTGGATTTAAAAATTCAATCCATTGGCGCGGGCTACAGGTCGTACTGTTTGTCTGATCATCATGAAATTTGTCATGGATGTTAATATTGACATGTAGATGGGAACGAGTGATTTTGGGGTTGTTCGGTCAAAAAACATGGCCGCCAGCAGCCATCTTGGATTTTACTCTTTGCATGACTAAATCCTTTGGCGCGGGCTACAGGTCGTTGCGTTGGTCGGCAGTTCATGAAATTTGTCATGGATGTGAACAATGACATGTAGATGGGAACGAGTCATTCAGCCGAAAAACATGGCCGCCAGCAGCCATCTTGGATTTTACTCTTTGCATGACTAAATCCTTTGGCGCGGGGTACAGGTCGTACCTTTTGTCTGATCTTTCTGAAATTTGTCATGAATGTTGACATTGACATGTAGATGGGAACGAGTCATTTAGGGGTTATTCGGCTTAAAAACATGGCCGCTGGTGGCCATCTTGGATTTCAAAATTCAATCCATTGGCGCGGGCTACAGGTCGTACTGCTTGTCTGATCATCATGAAATTTGTCATGGATGTTAATATTGACATGTAGATGGGAACGAGTCATTCTGGGGTCGTTTGGCCAAAAAACATGGCCGTCAGCAGCCATCTTGTATTTTACTCTTTGCATGACTAAATCCTTTGGCGCGGGCTACAAGTTGTAGCTTTGGTCAGATCTTTATGAAATTTGTCATGGATGTTAACAATGACATGTAGATGGGAACGAGTCGTCTTGGGGTCATTCGGCCATAAAAATTGACCGCCAGCAGCCATCTTGGAATTTACTCTTTGCATGACTAAATTCTTTGGCGCGGGCTACAGGTCGTGGCTTTGGTCAGATCTTCATGAAATTTGTCAGGAATGTTGACATTGACATGTAGATGGGAACGAGTCGTTTTGGGGTCATTTGGCCAAAAAACATGGCCGCCAGCAGCCATCTTGGATTTTACTCTTTGCATGACTAAATTATTTGGCGCGGGCTACAGGTCATAGCTTTGGTCAAATCTTCATGAAATTTGTCATGGATGTTAACAATGACATGTAGATGGGAACGAGTCGTTTTGGGGTTATTCGGCCAAAAAACATGGCCACTGGCGGCCATCTTGGATTTCAAAATTCAATCCATTGGCGCGGGCTACAGGTCGTTGCGTTGGTCGGCAGTTCATGAAATTTGTCATGGATGTTAACAATGACATGTAGATGGGAACGAGTCATTTTGGGGTGGTTCGGCCGAAAAACATGGCCGCCAGCAGTCATCTTGGATTTTACTCTTTGCATGACTAAATCCTTGGGCGCGGGGTACAGGTCATACATTTTGTCTGAACTTTCTTAAATTTGTCATGAATATTGAGATTGATATGTAGATGGGAACAATGTCATTTTGGGGTTATTCGGCCAAAAAAATGGCCGCTGGTGCCCATCTTGGATTTCAAAATTCAATCCATTGGCGCGGGCTACAGGTCGTACTGCTTGTCTGATCATCATGAAATTTGCCATGGATGTTAATATTGACATGTAGATGGTAACGAGGCATTCTGGGGTCGTTTGGCCGAAAAACATGGCCGTCAGCAGCCATCTTGGATTTACTCTTTGCATGACTAAATCCTTTGGCGCGGGCTACAAGTCGTAGCTTTGGTCAGATCTTCATGAAATTTTTCATGGATGTTAACAATATGAAAATAAAATATGCCATAAGTGGGGTCCCCACCCCTTCCGAACATTAAAAAAAATCGAGTTTACAAAACGCGGTATAACATTTCACAAAAAATCACAATTTGGGATTCTAGTCATATTTCATCAAAAATTGGCAGGACTGTGTAATGTAAGTGATGCATTCTCTTTCTTATAAATATTCCGACTCAATGGTATCAAAATTGTCACTTTGGCTCACAATGGCTGCCAAAATGGCGGCAAAATATGAAAAATGGTAAATATTTCACCAGCGTGCCGTGCAACCGCTTATAAGTTGTGGTTGATGAATAAAATTGACTTATATACATTGAATACTAACATTTATGATGCACCTTGATTAATTTTTACTATTTTAACCACTGAAATCACCAGAATTATGGGATTTTTTTATCACAAACTTGGCATCAAAATCGGAAACAAAAATAATTCAGGTTTTGCACCATATTTTTGATCTATCTTAAATGGGTGACACTGAGGTGTTTTAGACAAATTTACTCAATATGGCTTGCAAAATGGCAACCAAATATTGTAAAAAGTTATTTGTCATATTTATTCCGAACATTATTACAAGCTGTTCCGGAAACGTTGCAAATTGTGACTCGCTTGGTTATTAAACATGATACTTAATCAACTGATAACTAAATGTTATATGTCCCAGTACATTATGAGGCGTGACAAATCAGTTTAAGTGATGCAGTATGAATTTTTGCCGAAAACTTCTTTTGGGATTCTGTCTGTCTTTGAACGGAAATGGGCAGAACGTTGAAACGGAACTGAGAGAGATCATATTATGTGGCTACGCTGGCCCATTAGCATCAAAATTTATTAACTTATATACTATTGTCATGAAAACCGTTTCATTCGTATTGCATACCAAACGCCATTAAGAGACACTCTGATATGATCTCTCTATAGGTTAACATATCCTTGAGTTATAGCGATAGGAAATCGATAGTCACCCAAAGGTACACCGGTGAAACTTATACATGACCATGCAGTCACTCCATATATACATGGACACCACATAAATGAACATATGTCACTCGCTTTATACACAAACACCTCACCTACTACTATACAGTCACACATGGATATGCCCATACACCCAACACATGGCCATATAGCCATGCGTAAACATGCAGGCACACCAGGTATACTCCTACACCTCACCCATGACTATATAGTCACGACATGTATACATATTTACTACATTCATGAACATACAGTAATATCCTGTATACCTATTCGCCATTGATAATACGGTCACTCCATGTATATGTATATATTTGCCACATGCATGGCCATATAGGCACTTAAGATATACATCCAAACGATGACAATATATTCACTCCCGGTATATATTATCGCCACATTCATGAGCATACATTACTTCTATACATATTTGCCTCACCATGGGTCATAAAGTCACTCCCTGCATATATATTTGCGACATCCATGGTCATATATCTACTCAAAATATACATATACACCAAACCCAAAACCATAGAGTCATTACAGGTATGTATAGTATACATATAAACCTCACCAATGGCGTTACAGTCCTTCTAGATATACCAATGTCCCACACCGCGCACACGGCTATTCATACACTCCAAACTTGCATATAGACCTCACCATGTCAATTCAGCCTCTCGATGTATAATCATAAACCACACTCGTGATCATACAGTCACTCCCTGTATACAAATTCACCCACCGTTGATTTTGCCACACTGGCACTCCATATATACATATTGACCACATCATGGCAATATAGACATGTAAGATATACAAGGGCTCGCGTCTTGCAGGTAATGAGTCGAAACGTAATGTGACATTTGCTTAGTATGGCACATAGTCAGCGATCTGCAACTGATGTTAATCTTATCCAAACATTTTGGCACCTTTTAAACTCATTGGGAGTAATTTCCAAAAATGTATAAACTCTACGTTTTGGCATAAAATAAAATCTTGTTTTTGTGGGGTGTGTTCTAAAACTATTTCCAAAATTCCATTAAACTGCTCCAGGACCCAGCTTCCAACTCAACATTCATGTCATTAGAACGGGGATCAATTTGTCTGTTTGGTCATCATATATGTAGCCTCGAATATTCTGTAGTATGCCTAACAGACATCCTCCCCTTTCTTTTGACATCCATACATTTATGTACCACTATCATTATGTGGGGAATAGGATAGGATGTAAGCCATTATTTATTTCACTATACTTATATTGACAAACTGAAAGGCCTTATGGTCCGTCAGCCAGTGCTCCATTCTGACTTGTTGTCATTCCGGAGGGCTACGTGTGATTTTCGTTGAGGCGGACAAATGTATCACCTTGTCAGACACCTACTTACATATATGTGTTAGCCTATACTTACCTGTATTGGTTGGTTGTCTGTATTGGTTAACATATGACCATAGTCACTCCAGATGTATATATACCTTATCAGCTACCACACAGTCCTTCTAGATATGCCTATACCCCACACACACGGTCATTCGTACACTTCAGACTTGTACAACTACAGCTCAGCCCAGTTTCAAACAGTAGAGACTTATCTTAAAGATATTAGTTAAAAAAAAAGTAAAAAAATTCCAATTCCGGCCGACATTTTGGCGGCCATTTATGACGGGGAGTTCCAATTTTGGAATACAACGGTGGGGTTATGTCTTAGCTTCACAAAAATGTACACCAGTGTATACATATGACAAGATTTTCTCACTATAATTGCGTAGAACTGATTTAACGGAAATGACAGCCATCTTGGACGCCATCTTGAATTACAAAAATTGCTCAAAGCGGATTTTAGCGCATTTTGGATATGTTATAGAGGATATATTTCTCTTCAAAATTGGTATACAAACCAATTTAGTCCAAATTTATTCTAGGTCAAACCTTTATTCGACCAACCAGACTATTTTGAGGGGTTAGTAACATCGGGCATGGGCGCGTCAGCTAGTCAATATTTGGATGTTACACTCAGGTGGTATTGCACTACCCCGCAGCATCAAAATATACTGACCGAAACCACACGAAGACACACCGATATCTCTTATAGTCAATATCGGCATATGCGCTTTAAGCCGGGTTAATAACACCGGCCGTAGACGAGTCAAATGTTCTGGGTTGTCCTCAAGTAGTATACCTCATAACGTCGGGATATAGCGTACACGGGCACATGGAGCACCCGGGCTCTCCCGAGCAATAAATAGTCACACCGTATAAATGATTTAAACTGTGTTCGTGATTTCTTTATTATCACTGTAATTTTCGTGAACAGAATATATTTGTTCTCCAAAAAAAGTCTGGTTTCAACTTGTTATACGACCGTGGGTATGCATATCCGACCACTTTTAGATGTTGGCGGCTGTCATACATGCACATGTGTTTCACCACCTATGCGTGCATGTGGCTAACTGTGTGTGAGAGATCACATATGATAGACAATATGCATGTGATTGCATACCAATACTCGCATATATTTCCAACAGCTGGTAAGTACACTGATACTTCCGCTCATATCTACTACAGTGGTACACAAATTACACAACGGTTAACCGTGTCAGGTTCGGCGAAGTAATTAACTGACTTTCTGGCTTCGTAAAAATAGGTAATAGGAAGATCAAGTACATATATCTATTCTCAACAAAATATAGGACAGATGAATCTCGCGACAGAAGTTCCATTGTGAACAAAATGTTAGCTGGACATCTATACATTCGAATGTCAAATGAAAACTGGGTCATGTTGAGATATGTCATCTGCATGGTTGATGAACACTGTGATATTATATCCACATTTTGTTCCACTGTAAGACAATACAGTCACCACCGATACTCTGACTGGATGAGGACAAGTACACGTGTTAACGGTCACTGTGAGTTTTGCTGAAACTTGTTAACAGGGTAAGTGGCACTTGATTTGATATTTCTAACACATTTATTCGCTGCTAATTTCACTCTATGCAAAATGGACAAGTGGTAGTGAAATTTAGTATCAAAATCGGGGTTTTTATGGCTTTTCGAGAGGATTTCTTTGGGAATTGGTACCACCGTATATATATAACCATCTTTGTTTAGTCGAAATCGGTCAAGGGACCGATAAATGACATATTGGGGCTAATTTCTTCATATAAACATATTTTATTCCAATAATAATATATAACATGGATCGGGACACAAGTTATATCTCAACTTGGGTAGCCCCTCTCCATCAATACAAAAAATGGGCAGTGCCATCTTTTGATATATTGCACATATATATGTGCGCTTCACTTCTAGTCAACGAAACCGACCTTTTGAGCAGTATTTATTATCACCAGACAAGATGGCGTCCAACATGGCCGCCGTTTTTCAGACGGGTCACTAACTTAGTTTGATGCAAATGATAGTGAGAACATTTTATCATGTATACAAATGTATGGCAAAATTGGAACTCCCCGTCCAACATTGCAGCCGGAAGTGGAAAATTTGACGTTTTCTTCATTAATATCTTCTAGATTACTGCTGTCTGGAACTGGTTGAGAATTGTGTCTTTATTTTTGTATTGTTCATGTTAATTGATCAATCGTTGAGCAATGAAATATGCCATTCATGAGGATCCCTCAAAAGTGCGCTTTTACAAAACACGTATAACATTTCCCCAAAAATCACCTTTGGGATTATAGTCATATTTCAACAAGAAATTAGCAGAATTACCATTACTTATGAATATTCCAACTCAATGGAGCCAAACTTCTCACTTTGGCTCAAAATGGTGGCCAAAATATGAAAAATGGTACATATTGCCCCAATGTGTCATGCAGCTTGTCAACAATTTGATCTAGGTCCAGACCTGGATCGGGGAAATATTGCGACCGAAAAAAGAACATCGCAACGTTACTCATCACTGCGGGGGGGGGGGATATGTCACACTAAGGTGTTTATAGACCAAAATGGCTTCCAAAATGGCAACCAACTTGGGTAAAAAGTTCAGTTTTCACATATATCCGGAACATTATTCTCTGCTGTTCCGAAAAGCAAATTGGTTATTATGCATGTTAGGTAATCAACTGACAACTAACTATTCTATCTGGTTGTCCCAATTCCTTATGGGGCATGACAAATTCATTTTAAAAAATCAACTGTTGGGATTCGGGCCATTTTTTAAACAGAACTGAGATGAACAATAATCTGTGGCTATTCTGGTCCATTAGAATCAAAACTGATCAACTTGATACAAGAGGGAGGTCAAGATGGCAGCCAGGGAGTTACTGCATGGTCATAGGTGAGGTGAATAGTTGTCCCCTGAAAAAAAATATTCGGGGGACTATTAAAATAGCCGGTGTCCGTCCGTGTGTCCGTCTGTGCATGCGTGCGTCGGGAAATGGTTTTCGGATGATAACTTTAGTTTCGGTTATTAGATCAAAAGCAAATTTCATAGGTGAGTTTATCAGACCAAATACAGGTCAAGTTCGAATATGGGTTTGCTCCGCCCATTTTTGCGAGAGTTATGGCCCTTTTTTTACTTAGAATCTTGTAATTTTCTGGTTTCCGGCGGATGATAACTTCAGTTTGTGTGATCATATCTGAACCAAATGTGAGTTTATCAGCCCTATCAGCCCATTTTTGCGAGAGTTGTGGCCCTTTTTCGACTTGTTTTACTTAGAAAATTTCTCACTTTTTCGGTTTCCGGATGATATCTCAAGTTTGGATCCTTTAATTGCAAATACCGTTTTTATGTGGATCAGTCGTATCAAGATACATGTCAAGTTCGAATTTGAGTTTGATCCGATGATTTTTCTCAGAGTTATGGGATTTTCGACTTAGAAAATTCAATTTTTCTTGTAATTTTCTTCATTTTGTGCCAATTTGAGGTTATATTTTGACTTTAAGAGTTTTTTTAAAGATTTGGTTATTTGTATGCATGTCAGTAATGAGACAGTGCACAAGTGTCTTATCCGTATAGTATACTTCTACAAAGCCTCCGCTCAAAATGAACAAATGAAGCCACCGGTTCGGGGGACACTGTGGCCGAGCGGCTTTTTATTATACTTAGAGTTAATTCATTGTCACGAATGATGTAAAAAGGTATTCAAGGAGTGAATATTGTTATGGTCATGAGAGGGTTGTCGGTTGTGAGATGTATTTGGTTGCCTGGTCATGTCTGCGGTGAATATGTATATGTCAGTATGGTTATGTGTGGATGTACATTGTACGGGTAAACACGATATGTGTATAACGAGCATCTGTTTTATTTGTGTATATATGGAGTGACTGTATTGTCGTGGGTGGGATGTACAGGTGCACCTTGGGTGGCTATATTGTCACAGGTGGGGCTACTTGTATACGTGCATGTTGTCTACGATCATGGGTGGGGCATATGGATAAATAGGGAGTGGTTGAATGGTTATGTGTAATGTGTATATAGTTGTACATGGAATGACATTACGGCCATGAATTGTATATGCATGCCTGAGGTATAGCTGGTAGTCGTTGCCGAGCGTGTGGGTTTATAGGGAGTGGCATTGTGGTAATGGATGTGATATATATTTATATATGTCGTGGATGTATAGTGTCATTGTTGGATGTATAGGTATACAGGGGGTAGCTGTATGGTCATGGATGGCGTGTATGCGCATACAGCGAGAATTGTCATGTGTGTGGTATTGGTACGGGTAGGGTTCTCTATTCCGAAGGTTCGCTATTCCGAAGGTTCGCTATTCCGAAGGTTCGCTATTCCGAAGGTTCATTATTCCGAAGGTTCATTATTCCGAAGGTTCATTATTCCGAAGGTTCATTATTCCGAAGGTTTTCTATTCTGGGCGTATTTAACCAGAAATGAATCATAATGTGCACCCCACCACAAAAACCACACGAGGAATGAAAAATACGATTACGCTAGTATTCATATATAGTACACTTATACGTCCACTTCTAATTCCCAAATTGTCCTAGATATCGATTATTAATAGCAAGATTATGTATCTCAGTTTATCGTTTATTATGGAAAGTTAAAAACACGATGACAGAAATAAACTACATGTAGGAGATATAGTTTTTCCGAACTGGCAATCTGTATTTGAAAAAAAACATCAACATTCAAGGCCCACTTAATTTTCGAACCCCCAGATCACATATATAAAATATAATTATGCCACTATATATACCATTTGAAATATGAAGCTCTCTAACACTGTATGATCAGCTTATCCGGTGTAATAAACTGTGAACATGTTGTTTTTGTTGAGTTAACGCATGGTTAACGACTTGTATTTGTGCTTAAGGTTCATCTGGTTTTGTTGCGCAAAGTAAAGTGTATTATTTTCAATGGAGGGGGGGGGGTAGCTCTATGTTTTAAAGATAATGTTATTCCCCTTCAATTGAAAATACATAAAGTTGAATTCTGTTGCATTCTGAGAGCCATGATATATAACGGGGGAATCTTTTCATGATTTAAGATGTTTTCTATTTCTCTAGGGCATCTTCTGATACAGACATTTGGAATGGGATGAACTATATATAGCGTTTTAATCATATTTTATGGCACAGATTGTGTTTAAAACCTGATATCAAGGCACTATATAAAAAATAGCCGATGACTCGAAAATTAAGTGGGCCTTACAATTCAATACAAATTCAACGACATAGACAACGTCTATTCAACGACATTCTGCTTCGCAGTATTCATTAAGAGTTATAGTCCCGCTGTTTTAATCCCGCCTTTAGCTGGCGTATTGTTGCCTGTAAGATTATTGAGATATAACGCCATACGCGATGACATTAAATCGCACGGAAAGAGCAATTGTGTGGGCTGCCTGACGTAACGTGAATATGTATTGGAAAATAATGTCATACGTAATGACATTAAATCTCAAGGAAACCCGCGAAAAAATAAAAAATAACATTTATTGTTTCAATGTTTTAAGTTATTTCCTTCATAAAAAATAGTCTTCGTGATAAAGAACCCTCTCAATACTTGAATATAGAATTAACCTTTTATAAAAAAAAAAAATCTTCGGAATAGCGAACCTTCGGAATAGAGAATCTTCGGAATAGCGAACCTTCGAAATAGCGAACCTTCGGAATAGAGACATGTTTCCATTGGTACACCTGGAAGGGATTGTGGTCATTGGTGATGTGTGTATGTACACCTGGAGTGACTCTGTGGTCATGGTTGGTTGTATACAGTGTATGTAGATATAGAGTGGCAATGGGTATGGCGAATAGGTATACAATGAGTGACTATATGGCAAATGATCAGGTGAATATGTGTACACGGAGTGACTGTATGGTCATGAATGTGGTGAATAGGTGTACAGGGAGTGACTATATGGTCATGTGTTAGATGTAGGAGTATACCTGATGTTGTACAGGTGTTGTATGGTAATGTATGATGTGTACCGGTATACACAAGTGCGACTGTATGGTCATGGGTGTGGGGTATGTGTATAAAATATATATATGGAGTGACCGTATGGTCAATGTGAGGTGAATAGGTATACAAGTAGTGACTGTATGAGCATGGATGTGGTGAATAGGTATACCGAGAGTGACTGTATGGTTATGGGTCGTGTGTTGGAGTTTACCCGTGTGTCTGTATGGTGAATCATGGCTATGTGGGTTGTACGGGTATACACAAATGTGACTGTATGGTCATGGGTGAGGGGTGTGTGTATATACAGCGAGAGGCTATATGACCATTTGTGATGTGCATATGTATACATGGGGTGACTCTATGGCAATGGGTGGGTGTATATGTATATATTGAGTGGCTATTTGGCCATCGTGTGGAAAATAGGTATACACTATACAGGGAGTGACTGTATGGCCAACTGTGATGTCAATAGGTATACAATGATCGAATTTATGCCCATCAATGTGGCGAATGTGTATACAGAGAGAGGCGATATGGTCATGGGTCAGGTGTAGGCAATATACCTGGTGTGCCTGCATTGTTACTGATGTATGTATGGTCATGTGTGGTGTGTATGGGTTCACACAAGTATGGTTGTGCGGTCATGGGTGAGACGTATGTGGGTGATTCTACGGTAACTGAGCAAAACACTGTCCAATGGGCACAATTCACCACAAGACAAGCACTGCTCATCACGAGCAAGTACAATGGCCATCATTTTAAAACTGAGAATCCAGGCATTAATTAGATACCAAAATTAAGTGACTACCATTCTCCGGTATGGGTCTTAGGCATGACGATAACCGGAAAGATACCATGAAAATGCATGTCCCAGAGCAGACACGCCCAATTTCTCCGAGTTTTCTTATGCACTGGTGAATGTGTATTCAAAACCGAAATCCACCTTCTGGTGTGGAATTTTGCAAGGAATCTAATGCCACCAAAATTATACAGAGATACCAAAGAAGCATCCAACAAAAAGCTATTTATTTGTCCCAAAAACGTTGTCCCATGATCCAGAATCATTACACTAACGCGAGCCTAAAATGGGTTGCCACGTTTCCCTTTGGTGTCAGTTGTATATCACATCTGTCGCAACGTGAATGGAAACTTCCATGTTAACAATAACAAAATATGTTTCCTGAGTATTCGTAAAATTCTCAGGGAAATTAACATTTGAATCGCCGGATTTTGTACCGTATATTTATTCACCGTCATTACACTAACGCGGAACACTAAAATACTATATGCATTGACTGAACATTAAACAGTTTTGATAAAAGCGTCTGAGGTAAGCGTGTTCATAAACTAGTTGAATGGTTTGGTTGTCGATATTCAAAAATGTTATCACATAATGAACGCGAAATCGTCATTACACCAACGCGTCATTACACTAACGTTGTTTGTGTTAATGTAATGACGCTGCGTTGGTGTAATAACGATGTTTTCATTATAGTCCAGGCTCATGGTGTAACAATTGTGCAAAATGTGATACAATCATGAAACTTGGCATATATGTTCCCCGTGCACTACTTATCATTTTCAGATATGGAGGCAATGGCGGCAGGTCCTTCCTTAGCAACTGTTGCTTGGCAACTGCCCAACATCGAATAAAAGCACATATGACTAACACTATGGCATTTTTAGCAAACTAAAATACGCCATGTATCATTTTAATGATGAAAACAATTATAATAGTTGTTGTCAGTGTGGATCTGACAGGAAAATTACCATATTTCTTACCTACCAGGGTGATAACGGTTGCTAGGGACATACCCGAAATCGAAAATATGACATATGACTGCTATTATGGCAATTTTAACAAACTAGACTGCACCATGTAGCATTTTGTCGATGAAAACAATTATTTTTCTTTCCACAAAGGCATCGTCAACATACTTTTCTCTGTCCATGACGTAGATATATCATGTATACGGGCTGGGTCCATAAATGTCATACGTATAGACACCTGCTCATTCTTGGGTACAATGTCATATAATACATTTATCGACCTGTGTCCCATGACCTACATATATTACCCCCGGTCCATGGCCAGCCTGCAGCATGGTGGCATTGGTGCATGGAATATTCAAAGGGACCACCACCCACGATCTTAAAAGGGCATTGGTCAAATATCTATATATGTAGGTGGATACGTGGCATAACTGTCCGATGTGTCCATATAACCTAAAGTACATATGGACATCCTATGAATCCATGATATACTACAGACAATGTGCATGATATACATATAGGCAGCTGAGTCCACGGCCTAACTATGGGTACCTGGTATTTACACCATGTAACAGCGCCATGGTCCTTCTGCGGTCAGAAACAATTCGGGTTAGTTGCTAATATATCTAGTTCCAAGTTGTCATTTAACATTCGAAAAAAGAGAAGAGTGTTGTCATTTTCATATAACACACATAATAGTTCGATTATATCTTCATAAGGTTTCTTGGACCAAAATATCCTGAGCTGTATCTGATTTCGCCCATCACTGTTTACGTGTGGAGAAGGCCAGCAAATGTTATGACAACCTATACCCGGGAAAATTATCCCCACCTTCGAAGATACATACATGTAACAATTAACTTGTGTTTGACGGGCAGGGACGGGAATAAATGGTGGGAAGGTTGTCTCCGCAATTATGTATCCAGTTGTTCCCTTTCATCACCAGATTTTTGTTGGCGAGGGGAGGGGTGGAAGCTCAAAGGATTTTTCAGCACTTTAAGGGAGAAGGCAATCCGCACGAAGTAACTCTCGCGAACACTCATAAGTTTAGAACGTGAAACCCTGGTCTCCTTTAAACTTCTATATTTTTCCTGAGTTAGAAACTCGAAGTTGACGCTTCATATATGGGGTCCGGAATCGCTGTCAGAACATTGACGTTTACAACAAAAATTCCAGGGAAGGCCCACACCGGGCCCCTTATTTCGCGCACCAAGCATTGACGCAATTTGGCTTCATTGACATCTTTAATTGATTGCATTTTCAATGAACTATAGAAAATCGAAATTGACACTGATGGGCTCTAGAATCATATCAAAGCAGTGATTTTTCACAAAGTTCCCCGATGGAGGCCGCCCAGGAATTTAGCTTCTATATTGGCACCTTAAACTGATTGTTTTTCTCAATTAGAGATTCGAAATTGAGGCCCAGAATCGCTCTCGGTGCACTGAGTATACACATATTTCCACAGGGGCGTTGCATGGGGTGGGCACCGGACCCAATCCGCAGGATGGGGCCACACGCACAACCTCTTACTCTACACTACGCGCATTCGGCATCAGATTCGTAACCGTCCACCACAAAAGCTGGCTACGGGATAATCCAAACCAAAGCATTCTGATGATGGTCAATAGCGACCACTAACCATCAGTAGAAGTATCGGATTAGCTACGGGCTTGTTACACATCTGACAGCAACATACCTCTATGTTCATCATAATGTCCACACTTACCCCAAAAACACATATAAATGGTTATAATAGGTATCGTATAATATGTACATGCACCACTGGTGTCGCATGGTCTTTTCATCAGCCATCTACTGTCCAACAGGAGGATATAACGTCATTACACTAACGGTGCGTCATTACACTAACAAAATCGTCATTACACTAACGCTAAGGATTATCAGCTGAGTTATCCGAAATATATAACACAATGAATCTCCCATTCCATCGATTTATTCTTCGTGGGTGTTTAATATAATATGAATCATTATTTCCCATGAAAGTGGTTACGTCCGAGAATATTCAAGAAGTGTTCCGAAGAATGGGCGAAAAAATACACATGTTTGTGCCTCGAAAATTCAGATGAAGCTTTTATTTTCAGAACTAGAACCTCCCCGGCACTCCGAAAATTGCGAAGTTGCCAAGGAACGCGAATAACCATAATAAATGGCCATATCTTCGTAACTATACATGTGGTGCCTGCTTGAAGTGATGATAAAGTGCGTTAGTGTAATGACGTTTCTGGTTTACACTAACGGTCTAAAAAAAACAAAATGAGAAAATAATCAGCAAATAATTTTTACCAACCACAGAACGGAGTATGTATTTCTGATGTACCGGGATACTCAAATTGCTCAGTTACCGTAGAATCACCCATGTGTATAAAGCGAGCGACTATATTGACAAATGTATGGTGTTCATGTGTATATGGAGTGACTGTATGGTCCTGTGTTAGTTGTATATGTGTAGCTTGGGCAGCTAACAATTTCCACAATATCTCAAGGATATATAATTCAATAATATCAGAGAGTTCTCCATCGTGGTGGCGTTTATGCACAATGGAGGAAATATTAAACGATTTTCCTGACAATATAGTTGATCACTTTTGATTCTAATGGGCTAGAGTAGCCACATATTATGGTCCCTCTCAGTTCCGTTTCAAAGTTCTGCATAATTCCTTTCAAAAACATGGCCCATAAATTTGTTCAATTTCAATTCTTTATTCGCATGACCTATTTTTATAATACATAGGTATCAAGAAAACATTTGTACACAATTTACATATTACATGGTACATATATACATATTATTATAAATAAATATAAATAAACACATTATAAATAAATAAATATAATAGCACTATCATTGCTATATATAACACTATTCGTTTATAGTAATAATAGGCTTACAAGTGAACATATAAATTTATGCACAAATACACACACACAGTTATATATCAATTTATCAATAATGTATATGCCTTATTTACAGGGTGGCGCGTCAAGTTATCTTTATAATACCGTATGGAGTATTATAATCGCTACAATTCTCACACTAATATTACATTTCTCACTAATATGACAATATTATAACACAAGCTTCATGTACAAGACCGAATTACATAAAACAAATTACCATTGGGCTAACTATATGTAATAACATTTTTGGGAATAAAAGTAATCGACTGGTCAAGAGACGCATATTTGCATTAATCCAGTTTAAAAATAAAATGACAGTTCTGTCACGCATAAGACAAATTCAAGCCTTGTGTCTGTCAATTCGGATATGCTAAAATATATGGTGACTTGTGTATTATTGGTTAATAAATACATTGTATTCTCACACTACTAGTAACATTACAATTTCACACTATTATCTATTCAATGTCATGTGATAATTTTCACATTACTAGTAATATAATTATTCCACTAATATGATGTTATAACATAAAGCTACAAGACCGCATTACATACTAATGCCATTAGACAACACATAAATGTGTTGTACTAAATACTGAGTTTCTCAGTTCATACAGGCACTAAATCACATATATATTGATCAATTGGAGTAACTGACAAGTCAAGATCCGGTTTTCTATTCAACACAATCTCTTCTCGACAGGCAGCGCATCCTGGTCGTATCATTCGAGTGTTCCCAAGTAATTAAACAGCAGGAAAAGACATTTTTCAATTTCCACACTAATATGGTAATTTAACACTATTGACTGATAATTTCACACTATCGACTATGATAATTACACTATTGACTATTTTAATTTCACACTATTGACTATGATAATTTCACACTATTGACTTTAGTATAATTACACAATTGACTATGATAATTACACTATTGACCATGATAATTACACTATTGACTATATAATTATTACATAATTGACCATGATAATTACACTATTAACTATTATAATTTCACACTATTGACTGATAATTACACTATTAACTACGATAATTTCACAGGATTGACTATGATAATTACACTATTGACTGATACCAAACGCTCAATTCTTGTTCATGAAATGATTGTCGAACGTATTTTTATTGTGTAACTGTAATTGTGGCCAATCGGAATAACGATTATTCAACTCACAAAGCACCGGAATGACTCAGTAAACCACCGGAATACACATGTAGACCTATTTTATGGTCGTTTTCTTCGATTTGGTATGTTATTAATGATATTTTCATGTTGCATTGACTTCAGGAATGTATTGAGGAACAGGCGTTCAAAGTTACAATATACAGTATTCAGTATTAAGTCGGCAATACGCAGTTGAAGTGACGAATTTCCCCAAAAAAACAAAATATCGAGGAATTTATTTATATTACTGGGCAGTATGCCAATATAGTGACATAATATTACAACATGTATTACTCACCTTCTTTGCCACGTCCATCCCGTATACATTCGTCCAATATTTGCGTTTAAAACATTACTAAAATGCGTGTTTATTACCCACGCATGTCATCTCTGTCGCACAATGAGCAAAATGTGACAGAACACCGGAATATTTGCTCGCTAAGCACGTAAATATTGCTCGTATCGGGAGAGCACCACATTTATAGGAATATATCCTCCACAGTGTATATGGGCATGGGCGTTGTCAGCATTTTTAAAAGGCGGGTTCGAATATTAACTTGAGGGGCACAGGGCCGATGTCAAAAGCTCCGACCGCGCCGCGTGTGAAGGGTGCAGGGGGGGGTGTTCCTTTCCCGCAGCTGGTGGCCCGAGGGGCTTCCCCCCGGGAAAAAAATTAAACCCATCGAGCGCGAAACTTGGAGCATATTTGACGATTATTTGTGTAATATCTGCACGTATATTAGAGGGGTAATAATGTTTTGGATTTGATCTACCGATTATGTGAGAAGATATGACATGGCAGTGTTTGTCTTCATACATGATCAAGTTTTATGTATAATGTTTTCTCCAAGTATGGGACCGTTACCGCGTGTAGAATCGACTCGGATAATACAGAACGATGATAAAACCCAACCATACCCAGATATAATCTGCGTATAGTGTATCCCTTTGCGATCGTATGAAGTTATGTATAGGCCTGCAATCAAAAAATTTATGTCATTGGCTGAAGTAGGCTATATAATATATGGAATTGAACGACAGTCATGCGATCACTTATTTCATAAAGCCCATTATCGTTAGATCTATATGCATGTAGAACATGATATGTAAAGCTTGTGTAAAACCCTTGACTATCGAATATTAGTTTTTTTTATTAAAATTTCTACTGATTTCTAACAACAAGTGCAGCACAAATAAATTGTCGAGTGTTGAATAATTTTATCGGAAACCGGTCTGGTTTCAGAGAGTATCTTTCATATTTTTCGACATATTGTGCGAGTCTATTTGACAAAATCTTTGTAAACAACTTACCAAAAACAACTCAAGATCGTAATCGACCTATACTTACCTGGGTGACTTAAATTTCTTTGTTTTTATAGAGAGGGACAATCGTTCCAGTTACGGGTATGAGATCAGTGTCCAGTATGATATTATATACTATGTATATGCTAACAAATACTTTGGATGAGGCAATGATATACTCATTGGCAATGCGGTCGTTGCCCGATGATTTATTGTTTTAATGTATTAATAGACTTTTGTATTTCGACCTCGGCAATGACCATGTTTAGTTCAGGGTTAGCATCAATGCTAAAGTGCGACTTTATAGTTCTCTCTACAACAGGGTCGTCATCGTGTCTGATAGCGTTAACATTGCGGAAGTAACTGTATGGCGAAATCGTCTAAGTTAATACCAATACGGTTAGAGTTACTGTCCCTGAGTCTTTTCCAAAATTGTTTTGGATTACTTCGCTCCATGGACGTCATTTCATAAGTCACAAGATATTAAGGTGCGATTTAATATCTTTATCCGTCTCTGATTTATAAGCACGTGCAGCGGATTTCATTTCTCGGTCGGAGCTGGCTGACCGCAATCTGTGGTTCTCCCTTGTAACTTTGCGGTATTTATAACTCGCGTGTATTATACGACACGCATCATTGAACCATGTTTTAGTTTTGATAGACGCGCGTGACCGTGACTTCTTATTATGTACGCATTATGTCGCCACAGCGGCTGTTGTCATAACATTGGCGATTGAATTGAATTGTTATTTACAAAGTCAACATTTAAGTTGCAATTAACATGCTACAGCGTTTATACATAATTATATACAAAACAAACAATACATAACATGTATGTACATCAATAAATTCTTCCATCAAATTGTATGGTAATAAAGGCAAATAAAGCTAATATACATTCAGGAATATGTTTCTTGAATGGTATATAAGTCATATACATGTATATTTATTTTATACATATAGTATAACATACCACTAGCGCCATTGTAACTTTTTAAACGCCAATTTAGTCAGACTGGTCAGTTCGTTTATCGTGTACTCTATAGGATAATGGCTGAAAGCTGTACATTATTTCAGGGAATGGATCGATCGAGACCGTAGGACGAGATCGTTCCATTCGCTGAAATAATGTATACAGTTTGAAGCTATTAGCGAGTTTGCGATTTCAAACGGGTAAGGGTACCGGTACGGGTACTGGTAGCTACCCGTACCGGTACACGTTTTGAAATCGCAAACTGTTTTACGGGTAGAATTAAGCATATCGACGGGTAGTGTATGGTGAGCCAATTGCAGCACAATATATATGATATAGAGAAATTGTTATCCGCATTCGCTTTCTTGGCCGACATTATACTTGCTGTTATGGTTATATGATGGACATCTGCGTGGATAATGGATTGCATTAACCAGGGACGAGGCGAAAGTGGAAGGGGTTGGCGTCTTTCTTTGACTCATTTTGGTAACATTTTCAATAATTAGCTTTCATAAGTAATTTCCCAGACCGTTCGAGTGTCGTCTAGAACAGATGGAATTTTCTGACTGAGAAAATATGTTATGATATCACAAATATACAATTACGCTAATTTAATAATCCAACCATTATTCGGTGTAAAATGTGTTGGTTTAGACCCAGGGTCCAAGAATGTCCTACATGCATGCACTTTTAGTCAGATATAAGACCGAAATTGCCCCTTATATTAGTTGGGGAATATTTAGTCATATAACTGGTAATGGGTTGGAATCTTTCGAAGGGTCGGGCAAGGGAATATTCATCCCAAGAACTTGGATATTTGTCTGGGTCTAAACCCGGATGTAGGTAGAACATGAGCTACACTGGGCGTGCAAAATACCCCCTCTCTTGGGTCGGCGGAAACTGGCCAAAAAGGGGCATAACTCTGGTAAAAATTGGCGGACAGAACTCAAATTTGAACTTGACCTGTGTTTATCATTGAATCCGATAAGCTCTAGTAAAGTTATCATCCGGACAACAAATTTCAGGGATTTTCTAAGTCAAATTACGTCAAATAAGGGGCATAACTCCGGTGAAAATTGGTGGACGAAACCAAAATTCGAACTTGAACTGTCTTTTCTCCTAATAAACCCACATACCAAATTTGATTGAAATCGGTTCACTCTAACTAAAGTTATCATCCGGACAACAAATTTCAGGAATTTTCAGTCAAATTACGTCAAAAAAGGGGCCATAACTCTCGCATAAATTATCGGATTAAAACGAAATTCGGACTTTAGCTGTATTTCGATATATGTAATCCACAAAATAAGCTCTAGTAAAGTTATCATCCGGACAACAAATTTCAAGGATTTTCTAAGTCAAAAAACGTCAAATAAGGGGCATAACTCCGGTGAAAATTGGCGGGCGGAACCCAAATTCGAACTTGAACTTAATTTTCGGCTAATAAACCCACATACCAAATTGTATTGAATTTGGTTCACTCTAACTAAAGTTATCATCCTGAAACCAGGTTAACGGACGGACGCCTGGACGCCCGGACGCCCGGGCGGACAGACCAATACTATAATGCGGCCGTTTTTTCAAACGGGCGTATAAAAATCAAACTTGTTAAATATAAAGGGTGTTTAATGGTACACTATTCATTATATGGTTCGAATAAAGAGCGTTTGCTTCACGTCTATGCGAAACAAAGAAAACAGCTAAAAGTCGCTCTGATGACGGTAAGATTGTGCCGAGTATGAGGCACACTGTCCAATCGGCTCGCGGAATACCAGTGTGAACGTCAGAATACCAGTGCTGTACAGGAGAATACCAGTGTTTTAAAGCGATATGATGGTACCATAATTAGAACTTGACGACTAAATAACAAAACAAAAGACAATGGAAAGGTATATACGATCAATTTTGTATTTACCCAGTGGAGGGGTCACCTGGTGATGTTCAGTTCGACTCTGGGCGATCTGGCCTTCGTTTAAAGCAGAAAAATAGGGTGTACAAACTCGTAGGGTGGAGGTCAAATTTTGCCCTAATCGGTATTCTAGTGCGTTTTGTTTGATTCCTGAGCATAACTTGCGGAATTTTTTATAAAATTCCTACTGCGGAATATATTGACAAAACGTGCACATCGAAATCACTGGCGTGTATTAGTTGGAAATACACGAAAATAATTCGAAACGAGGGGCGGTGATCACAGAAAATGGCACGGCGAACTACCAGTGCATGCCAACGAGGGCTACCAGTGCCAAATTTTCTTTATATGGTAAGTTATATCGGGTATATGTCGGGGGACGTTTTAGATTCGGTTTAAGCTATAGGAATGTCTCATCCCCTCATCAAATTTGTGCACAATCGATCTAGAATGGTACATGTGTGGGTCTAAGATATGAAAGTTCGAAATTTTAAGTACGGCGATACTCAACATTGGTGGAACATAAAGTAACATTTTAGTTGACAAGAGTTTAAATTTCCCTTTATTCGGTATTGGCACTGAGTTAGTTCCATATCAATTGGATTCAAACAGTTAGTTTAAACTAATGTTTAACATTTGCAAATAAGTCTATCATTAAATAGGGAAGGCGTTCTAATTCTAATGGAATGATATTTCTAATTATCCCAGCAAATGTTGCATATATGGAGTAGACTTGTTCCCAAAATTTAGAAAGATAAAATTTGAAGAAAAAAAACGTGACAGCGGAAACGGACACGATAGTGAAAATGCGGAGCCAAATGTGGCTGGGCCAGTAACGCCAGGGTCACAGTCAGGTGTTCTCAGCAAGCAACTTTCATGGGCGCCCATTAAGAGAGCGATCTATAACCGCGGGATCATCCCAGCAAGGAGAGTGCTTTTTCAACAAGGAAGGCACGATGGATATTCAATACCAGCTAAAGCAACAACCGCCTTAAAGGAATTGGATACTTGAAAGACATAAAAACTTTTTTCGATCTGATTGCTAAAGGAAAATTCCCGATGGAGAACTTTTCATTCCGTGTATTTATCGAGACAGTTCGGTGGTTTTCCCTAAATTCAACCACGCAAATGAGATACTCCGCGGAGACAACGGCATTCTGGAAAACAGGATACAGGCTTTTTGGAGAAAAAATCAACTTGCTTATAAACAATATAAACATATATTTACACACTAAGTGTTGTCATCACTAAATCCAGCATTCTGATTGGTCGGCGCCCACGTGGCTAGTTGCAGTTATTTCTCTGTGAATGCGCAACGCCTCATAACACCAAGCTAATAACACCATCGATACGTCATTAGGTTTGGAAAGACGAACGCGTAATGCTTTGGGCGCATTTTGACTCGCGCAGGATTGACTTAATACATCATCCGGGTTCAACATGAAGAGAAATTGTTCTTATTAACTTTTGCCAAGGGTGCTATTGGGTATTTTGGGCTGATCTTGTCACGATACACTTTTCGATTTAAATATATTTACAAAAGTGGCTTTTTCGCTAAATGTATATAAATATAAAGATTAACTGTCATGTGGACTATTTTTATGGAGATGTAACGGTGAGGTAAGTGGACATAACTTGTATGTAAAACCCTTCGGGTTTTACACAAGTTATGTCCACTTACCTCACCGTTACATCTCCATAAAAACAGTCCACATGACAGTTAATCCTTATATAAACAAGGCAACATAACTGATAGATGTCGCAACCAATCACCACGGATTATATTTAAAGCAATTGATTTATTCGCCACTCACCATTAGGCCAAACATATTTTGGCATTTTATAATGTAATTGTTCAGCTACTGTACAAGTTCGGAAAATTGCATTTAAAGTGATATGAAACACTCCGGTAGGGTGATAAAATAGAAATGGATAACAATCTTGTTCAAAGTAGTTATGTTTACAAATATTATATGTATATTGACAACACATATCGTCATTCTTATATATTAATTAAATGCAGTGACTGTCGACGACGAAATCATTTTCGTTAGTTTATCGCCGATAGATGCGTCCCGAATCGAGTAGTAAATATTTACAATTTAGCGTAGTTCTGACAATGTTTTCTATGGAGCGGTACGGTTGATTTGCTTAAAGTTTCGGTTATGTTAGTAGAATGCTACATCCCTCCAGTTGGCATAGCACATTAATGCTAACTTATCAGTTTCACGCACCCGAATAAGTACACAATATGTCTTTAAACTGACGTATCCCAATAGTTTTAAGAACAATTCTACAAAAACGCCATATTCTGACCTGGACATCATGAAATTTGTTCTAGTATCGACGTATACAGTTGAAGTTTCGTACTTTCCTATTATAGATCCACATATTTACCCTTCTAGATCAACTTTGTCGTTTTTTTTGGGAATGGTGAGGCATTTCGGGTGCCCGGTGCTCTGTATGAAGCGTTTATCGACATATACCCGATATAACTTACCATATAAAGAAAATTTGGCCCTGGTAGCCCTCGTTGGCATGCACTGGTAGTTCGCCGTGCCATTTTCTGTGATCACCGTCCCTCGTTTCGATTTATTTTCGTGTATTTCCAACTAATACACGCCAGTGATTTCGATGTGCACGTTTTTCCAATATATTCCGCTGTCGGAATTTTATAAAAAATTCCGCAAGTTATGCTCAGGAATTAAACAAAACGCATTAGAATACCGATTAGGGCAAAATTTGACCTCCACCCTACGAGTTTGTAGACCCTATTTTTCTGCTTTAAACA
Organism: Siphonodentalium dalli; assembly: GCA_032622095.1. Taxonomy (NCBI): domain Eukaryota; kingdom Metazoa; phylum Mollusca; class Scaphopoda; order Gadilida; family Siphonodentaliidae; genus Siphonodentalium; species Siphonodentalium dalli. The sequence goes on along the minus strand of CP136061.1, from coordinate 161,399,049 downwards.
AAGGCCAGATCGCCAAGAGTCGAACTGAACATCACCAGGTGACCTCTCCACTGGGTAAATGTAAAATGGATCGCTCATACCTTTCCATTGTCTTTTGTCATGTTATTTAGCCGTCCAGTTCTAATTATGGTACCATCATATCGCTTAAAAACACTGGTATTCTCCTGTACAACACTGGTATTCTGACGTTCACACTGGTATTCCGCGAGCCGATTGGACAGTGTGATGAGGTGTGTATATCAGTATTTGGTGTTACTATCGGCCACTACAAGATACAACAGTCTTGGGGTTCAAATGCGCCATGTCCTTTCAAAAGTCAAATATCTATATTAAAATAAGAAATCAGTCACCACCACATAAGGTACAATAACTGAACGGTTGTATTCAATCGTGTAACACATTCACGGTGTACTTATGCCCATGCACAAAGGGTCGATAGGGGACGTAGCGAGAGGGTGGGGTGTCTCACCCCAACTTTTGTCAACAGTTGGATATTGCATATACCTAACACACCAAAACATACGTTGAAATTATTCTGTCATTCAGTTTGATTTTCCAAAAATGTATTAGTGGGGATTTTTTTTTTATAGTTTTAGACCAAAATTTGCAAATATTCCTACTTTTGGTAGAAAAACATTCGGGCTATATGGTCAACAGCAGGTTGGAAATATCCAACAAATGTAAAGCTTGAGGAAAGTCAATAATTTATTCAATGTTCAGATTTCAAAACGTTCTCACACCAGACCGAACCATGGTCGACCCGGTATGCCCTGGTCTAACCACATTCAGTGGCTCGGCAATACTGATCATTAATTTGTGAAAAACAAACCAGGGCGTGAATTTGCCTGGTGTTAGACCACTAGATGTTATGATTTTGCAATTTCCAGGTTCATATCTACAAAACCGTTCTCGTACTGCATGGTCGGCAATGTGGACCCCCCCCCCCCCCCATCACAGGACTTCTGCAACAAGACTACTGATCCATTTAGAACAGTCCACAATAATATTCAGGACAGTGAAGGATCAGTTGGGGGGAATCAGAGCCCAACGGGGTGCACAATTTGAATTACGCACAAACCTCTGTTTGGTGTGGTTTAAGGGGGTGTATAGTTGGGAATTTGAAGGTGGACACACCTTCTCAACGCGGAGACCCCCTATAATTACGTCCCTGTGTCGAGACTGCGTATAGCACCGCCAACTCACTCTCTTAATCATAACATGTCATTACTTGAGTGAAGACAGTCAGTTAACAAATCGGCGTTCCATAGTTATCTTAGTGTTAGAAGCCGCCTCGATACTTTGAACATAAAACATGGCTTAAATGACAAATGTATCAATGAGATTTGGCAATGAAATCGTGCAATAAATAGATTAATGCATAGCTGACTGTTATTTCGTAGAACTAATGTACTTTTGAGTGAGAAAACTTTAGTGAAAGACTACCAGTCAATGGGATACATCTACCCGTTCCAAATCCCTATCGCTTTATGTGCTGCATTCAAAGTAAGCAAATGACCGTGACGATTTTCACCGATCTACCTGGATCTACCGGTACCCGTACCCGTCCGACGGGTATCGCAAACTCGCTATTATCTGAATTCAAAACATGAATGGCCGAGTCCATTTGTTTGATGCGTCACCTCTTATCGTAATGGATTATCCCGAAATTGGGTCAAGACACCTGAGTTGTACCATGTGTTCGGCCCTACCATTGGCTGCACGGATGACGTGACATCTTAACCCATTGTCAACTTAACGGACAAGCAGCACACCATTGCGTTTCCGACCGTTTACGAATATCATAGGGAGTTTTGCCCTTTTATTTCGGCATTTGTATTAAACTAGCAGATGACCCGACTTCGTCCGGGCTTTGACCTTGAATTGACCATTTTGAAGGTCAAGGTCAGGTCGGGGTAACGATTTGACCCGTCCAAAACACTCACCGGACAAAAGTAGCCCTAGGTATAACATTTCGTCGAAATCCGTCCGTTTTACCAGATTTGACCTTGAATTGACCATTTTGAAGGTCAAGGTCTGGTCGGGATCACGATTTGACCCGTCGAAAATAGTCCCCGGAAAAAAAGTACCCCTAGGTATAAAATTTCGTCGAAATCCGTGCGTTTTATCCGATTTGACCTTGAATTGACCATTTTGAAGGTTTCGTCGAAATCCATGCGTTTTACCCGATTTGACCTTGAATTGACCAGTTTGAATGTCAAGGTCAGGTCGGGGTAACGATTTGACGATTTTGACCCGTCCAAAACAAAGCAGCACCCTTATGATGTCATACAGATAGGCTAAAGGCATTTCGAGTGACAAAAATGACGATGTCGGAAATAATAACATATCTCGAACCCGGTGGTCGCAGAATTCGATTTTTCATGGGAAAATGGACAGACTCCACGCTTTAATTGTATTAGGCAATTATCGAAGAGATATAAACGCATTTATTAACAATTTTGCCAGCATTGGGAAGATTCGTAGAAGCGAGTTCTATGTAATGGAAATGCATGCATATTTCCTATGTAACGGTTTAACAGTGTCTAAACGCTCTTTATCAACGACACCGCGCGGATACGAACGCTCTTTAACTATCACGCGATTAACCCCCACAATTCCAAGACGGCGGAAGTAGGAATGGGTAATGAGTGCCCGGAGCTTCTCAAAAGCAATGCGACGACACTTCGTGTGGCTTTTTACCCATAGATAGGAAGTTTGGGCTAAATCCGTCCGGCAGTTTTTCCGGCCATAGCTAACACACAAACAGAAGTCCCAAAATATATATTAGACTAGCCGATGAGCCTGACGTTGTCTGGGCTATTCAAAAAACCAAATGTCAAGTCGATAGCTCCACCCGTTTCCGAGATCTGGTTTGCGCATGCGCGAAGCTGGCGTCACACGGGCTCGGCGACCCGATAAAATTCGTACCGGGGCAATATACATTCACATACCAAGTTTCAAGTCGATAGCTCCACCCGTTTCCGAGATCTCGTCTGCGCATGCGCGAAGCTGGCGTCGCACGGGCTCGGCGACCCGATAAAATTCGTATCCGGGGCAAGATACATTCACATACAAAATTTCAAGTCGATAGCTCCACTCGTTTCCGAGATCTCGTCTGCGCATGCGCGAAGCTGGCGTCGCACGGGCTCGGCGACCCGATAAAATTCGTATCCGGGCAAGATACATTCACATAGCAAATTTCAAGTCGATAGCTCCACCCGTTTCCGAGATCTCGTCTGCGCATGCGCGAAGCTGGCGTCGCACGGGCTCGGCGATCCGATCAAATTCGTATCCGAGAATAAAGCATTACTTACTTAATTTGAAGTTGTACGCCCCCCCCCCCCCACAATTCACACCAACCCGAGTGACGAGGCTCTATATACAGGTCTATATCCCTCTGTCCTGTTCTAGCAATCAAGAGCGAAATTATACTTGAAAATTGTTGTCTATAAACTCAAACTCATAAACTCAAGTGATTTTATTTGATGATCAATTTATAAATTGCAATATGGTAATGGGGCTCTGTGGAAGCCGTGGCTTATGGGTCAGAGCCCTATAATAATACAATAATTATAATATAGACATAAACTACATGTGGGTGCAAGTGCAAGAGGACAAAAACAGTCCAGAGAGAGATAGAGAGAGAGAGAAAGAGATGTAGGTTGGGGAGGGGTGAGGGTGAGGGTGGTAAATGGTGTGCATAATATGTTGAAGATATGCTCATAAGAAATATAACTATATGTTACTTGATTTCATGAAACATTATTATTTCAATTTAATGAATGTGTAAGGATGTGACTGAATCACCAGTGGAGCTCAGTTGATTTGGGCTAAGAATATTGAAGTTTGTTTGTGTTTTATTCTTTGATGAGTTTGAATAATATAGAAGGTCATTAACACATATGGATCATTTATGATAATAGTCATTGATAAAGTGATCTTTTAGATATTTGGGGTAGTCAATACATGTTTCAATGCGTAATCTGCAATCTTCAGGGAGGCTATTCCATAATGCTCGGGCTTTGTTTGAGATTGCGTTTTTTGAGCGTTTGGTCCTTTTAAATTCATGATATAGATTACCTTTTGATTTTGAGCGAGTATTATGGCTGTGTATATCTGCTAGGTTTGTGAATAATTTTGATAAGGAATCAGGTAGTGCATGTGTATGGTAGTGATGCAGTATTCTAATTAGCTGCATGTTCCCAATGTCATCCAGCATTAGTAGTTTGGCTTGTCTGCAATATATGGAAATATTACTAGTACCATTTGAGATAATTTTTAGGGCATTCTCCTGTAATTTTAGTAAGATTTCATTTGGTTGACGGGTTCCATATTGCATTACAATAGGTCAGGTAGGGTATAATTAATGATAGATACACGGTTTTCAATGTAGCAGTAGGAACAAAGTCACTGATTTTTCTCAGAATTCCAACATTACTGGAAAGTTTAGAGCATATTAAACTTATGTGTTTATCCCAAGATAGATTGTCTTCAATAGTGACACCTAAAAATTTAGTATTCATCACTCTGTTGATGTTCTTGTCATTTATATTAAGTATTGGTAATACTTCAGGTAGTGGACAGTTAGTGAAGAGCATATAATTTGTTTTTATCAATTTTCAAGGATAATTTGTTAGCAGCGAACCACTGACTCATATAGTCCATTTCAATGTTAACTCTGTCAAATAGGTTGTGGATATCTTTATCAGAACAAAATGCATTTGTGTCGTCAGCAAAATGAATCAGTTGACATCTTTACATACACTAGGTAGGTCATTCGTGTAGATTAGAAATAGGAGAGACCCTAAGATAAACCTTGTGGGACACCGCATGTAATTTCATTGAGTTCTGATATGTGACCATCATATTGGACACATTGTTTTCTATGCGTAAGATAATCATGAAACCATTTCAGTGCAACCCCACGACATCCATAATTCTCTAGTTCTTTTTCAGCATTATACTGTGATTAATTGTATCAAATGCCTTAGACAAATCGAGAAACACCCCAATTGTGTGCTCACGATTGTCTAGGGCACCAGTTATTTTTTCTATGAGGTCAGTCAGTGCTAGAATTGTGGAATGATTCTTTCTAAATCCATATTGGCTACTGTATAAAATCTTATGTTTCTCCAAGTACTTAATTAGTCTGTTATACATAAGTTTTTCAAGTATTTTTGAAAAGATTGGTAGTACAGATACGGGTGTTTTGCTTTAAAGATTGGTGATACTTTAGCAAATTTCATTTGTTCTGGGAATACACCCTGTGAGAGAGATAAGTTACAAATATATGCCAGAGGTTGGATAAAGAATTCTGCACACTGTTAACACAATTAAATTCGTCTAATCCAGCAGCTTTTTTTGAGTCTATGTTATTTAGTATATTCATTATCTCTAATTCTCCAGCAGGTTCAATATAAAATGAAGATGATTTGGGAACTGGGAGAAAATCATTGTTTTTGTTCTTATTGAGGATTTTTTTCAGTACAGCCCAGGTTGATTTCATGTTTCCTTGGTAACGCTCAAATTTGTTATGGTAATAGCTTCGTTTCGCCATTCTTATTGTAGTGATTAGTCTATTTTTATATTCTTTGTATCTTTCATTGTTATTTTTAGATCTGTTTTGTAAGAAGTTTCTATACAATTTATTCTTTCTCTTGATTGAGTTAACTATTCCTGCTTTTATCCACGGATTGTTGTTTTGAGTCCTAATTTTCTTTCTACAATTTGGAAAGCTGTGATTGTATGCATCACTCATATAATCAATGAAAGTTTCATAGGATGAATTGCAGTCGGTACTGTTGTAAACAGTGCCCACCAGTCCATAGAGGATATCTTATTGATGAAGTTTTGAATGTTCTGATTTGAAATTTCGCGTTGGTAGATGTACATCTCTTTATTTGGGCAGTGTTTATTTTCATGCTCAGTTATTGTAAGGAATATTGGTAGGTGATCAGATATATCTTCAACAAAAATGCCTGAGTATTTTGGGGAAGAATGGTGACATTTGGTGAATATGTTGTCTATTAGGGTTGAACTGAACTCTGTTATTCGTGTTGGTTTAGTTATCAATGGGAGGAACATAAAGGATTTCAATAGATTGGTGAAATCTTTACCTGCATTATTATCAGATCCTAGATTAATATTAAAGTCTCCCAACAAGATACAATCCCGCTTCTCTTTGGTTATTTTCAACATTATAGACTCCATTTTCTCCATGAATTTCTCAAGATCTGAATTTGGGGGTCGATATATGCAGCCTACTATTTGTTTTTTCCCTCTATTATTTTCCAGCTCAATGAAAATGCTTTCCAGAAAGTCATTGTTGATATTCAAATCAGTACGGATCTCAGTTTTTAGTGATGAGTTTATATAAAGTCCAACTCCTCCTCCCCCTTTATTTTCTCTTTGACTTTCAATCAAGTTATAATCATTTAATTTCATGAGGTTCATTGGTGAGTCATTAGATAACCATGTTTCAGTAACACCTATAATGTCAAAGTTATGTCTGCAATTGTTGAGGAAGGTTGATAATTTATCTATGTTCTTACTTATGGATCTCATATTAAAGTGAATCATAGATGCTGTTATACTATTGTCTATATGTTTAATTTTTTCATTGAATTCTTCTAATAATAGATAATTTGAGGAATTCGGGTAGTCTAACAAACTCGCATTTTCTTTTGAATCATACTCATTTTGGAAATCATCGTTTAATGTAAAGGGGTTTGTTAGAAGTTGTTTCATGTTTGGAAGATCTAAATGATTGACATTTTGTTTCATGTCATATATTGCTAACTTGAAGAGAGCTTCTTCAATATGATTGAAGGGGGAGACTTCTTGGATACAGTGGTAGCAGAACCAAGATGTGTTGTCTTCATCAAGTTTTCGTAGATCAGTTTTATTTAGCTTAGAGCATTTAAAACGAATCCACTGGCTCACACAGGTCACACCCTAGAGCATCTTGGTTGTTTCTTACAGATTTCTTGAAGGTTGAGCATGGATACTTTATTGGCATTTAGTTTTTGGTGGGGTGGGGGTGTGGGGTTGTCTTTGGGTATGGTATAGAGAAAAATAGAAAGGAAGTTTAAGAGATGGTGCAGTTGGATGAGGTTTCCAACTTAGATCAGTGGTTGGCAGTCAAAGGAACCACTTTACTAGTAAATGTATTTTTATTATTTCTGGGCCAATAAAGGCCTGGTCTTCGTACGATCAATTGAATTGAATTTAAATTATGCTTGAATGGAAATATGGTAATAAATACATAATTTTTGTTTTTGTTAAATGGGATTCTTGGAATCATATATCAGTAGTTAATACCATTATACAATGTTGATATTATATTGGCTTTTTTTTTTATATAGGAATATAGTACCGTAATGTGATCTTCAATTGTGTTTATAAAGCTAAAGGCTATTCATCCATTTAAGAATATAGTAAAGGGTTAAACAATCTCTGGGTCAGGTTAAATCCTGATCCTGATTCATTTTTATATTAGCCATTAAGTGTCTTATCATTTGAGTTACATGTAAGGATGGTAAACACTACAGTGGTACAAGGTTGGTACATGTATTGCACTGTTTTTAATGATTCAAATTAATAATTTAGTTAAATTTTACTACAGAAAGCAGCTGTACAGGAAGCAGCGACGAGTGTCCAGTATGATATTATATACTATGTATATGCTAACAAATACTTTGGATGAGGCAATGATATACTCATTGGCAATGCCGTCGTTGCCCGATGATTTATTGTTTTAATGTATTAATCGACTTTTGTATTTCGACCTCGGCAATGGCCATGTTTAGTTCAGGGTTAGCATCAATGCTAAAGTGCGACTTTATAGTTCTCTCTACAACAGGGTCGTCATCGTGTCTGATAGCGTTAACATTGCGGAAGTAACTGTATGGCGAAATCGTCTAAGTTAATACCAATACGGTTAGAGTTACTGTCCCTGAGTCTTTTCCAAAATTGTTTTGGATTACTTCGCTCCATGGACGTCATTTCATAAGTCACAAGATATTAAGGTGCGATTTAATATCTTTAGCCGTCTCTGATTTATAAGCACGTGCAGCGGATTTCATTTCTCGGTCGGAGCTGGCTGACCGCAATCTGTGGTTCTCCCTTGTAACTTTGCGGTATTTATAACTCGCGTGTATTATACGACACGCATCATTGAACCATGTTTTAGTTTTGATAGACGCGCGTGACCGTGACTTCTTATTATGTACGCATTATGTCGCCACAGCGGCTGTTGTCATAACATTGGCGATTGAATTGAATTGTTATTTACAAAGTCAACATTTAAGTTGCAATTAACATGCTACAGCGTTTATACATAATTATATACAAAACAAACAATACATAACATGTATGTTCATCAATAAATTCTTCCATCAAATTGTATGGTAATAAAGGCAAATAAAGCTAATACATTCAGGAATATGTTTCTTGAATGGTATATAAGTCATATATATTTATTTTATATATATAGTATAACATACCACTAGCGCCATTGTAACTTTTTAAACGCCAATTTAGTCAGACTGGTCAGTTCGTTTATCGTGTACTCTATAGGATAATGGCTGAAAGCTGTACATTATTTCAGGGAATGGATCGATCGAGACCGTAGGACGAGATCGTTCCATTCGCTGAAATAATGTACAGTTTGAAGCTATTATCTGAATTCAAAACATGAATGGCCGAGTCCATTTGTTTGATGCGTCACCTCTTATCGTAATGGATTATCCCGAAATTGGGTCAAGACACCTGAGTTGTACCATGTGTTCGGCCCTACCATTGGCTGCACGGATGACGTGACATCTTAACCCATTGTCAACTTAACGGACAAGCAGCACATCATTGCGTTTCCGACCGTTTACGAATATCATAGGGAGTTTTGCCCTTTTATTTCGGCATTTGTATTAAACTAGCAGGTGACCCGACTTCGTCCGGGCTTTGACCTTGAATTGACCATTTTGAAGGTCAAGGTCAGTCGGGGTAACGATTTGACCCGTCCAAAACACTCACCGGACAAAAGTAGGCCTAGGTATAAAATTTCGTCGAAATCCGTCCGTTTTACCCGATTTGACATTGAATTGACCATTTTGAAGGTCAAGGTCTGGTCGGGATCACGATTTGACCCGTCGAAAATAGTCCCCGGAAAAAGGTACCCCTATGTATAAAATTTCGTCGAAATCCTTGCGTTTTACCCGATTTGACCTTGAATTGACCATTTTGAAGGTTTCGTCGAAATCCGTGCGTTTTACCCGATTTGACCTTGAATTGACCAGTTTGAATGTCAATGTCAGGTCGGGGTAACGATTTGACGATTTTGACCCGTCCAAAACAAAGCAGCACCCTTATGATGTCATACAGATAGGCTAAAGGCATTTCGAGTGACAAAAATGACGATGTCGGAAATAATAACATATCTCGAACCCGGTGGTCGCAGAATTCGATTTTTCATGGGAAAATGGACAGACTCCACGCTTTAATTGTATTAGGCAATTATCGAAGAGATATAAACGCATTTATTAACAATTTTGCCAGCATTGGGAAGATTCGTAGAAGCGAGTTCTATGTAATGGAAATGCATGCATATTTCCTATGTAACGGTTTAACAGTGTCTAAACGCTCTTTATCAACGACACCGCGGATACGAACGCTCTTTAACTATCACGCGATTTTAACCCCCACAATTCCAAGACGGCGGAAGTAGGAATGGGTAATGAGTGCCTGGAGCTTCTCAAAAGCAATGCGACGACACTTCGTGTGGCTTTTTACCCATAGATAGGAAGTTTGGGCTAAATCCGTCCGGCAGTTTTCCCGGCCATAGCTAACACACAAACAGAAGTCCCAAAATATATATTAGATTAGCCGATGAGCCTGACGTTGTCCGGGCTATTCAAAAACCAAATGTCAAGTCGATAGCTCCACCCGTTTCCGAGATCTGGTCTGCGTTTGCGCGAAGCTGGCGTCACACGGGTTCGGCGACCCGATAAAATTCGTACCGGGGCAAGATACATTCACATACCAAATTTCAAGTCGATAGCTCCACCCGTTTCCGAGATCTCGTCTGCGCATGCGCGAAGCTGGCGTCGCATGGGCTCGGCGACCCGATAAAATTCGTATCCGGGGCAAGATACATTCACATACCAAATTTCAAGTCGATAGCTCCACTCGTTTCCGAGACCTCATCTGCGCATGCGCGAAGCTGGCGTCGCACGGGCTCGGCGACCCGATAAAATTCGTATCCGGGCAAGATACATTCACATAGCAAATTTCAAGTCGATAGCGCCACCCGTTTCCGAGATCTCGTCTGCGCACGCGCGAAGCTGGCGTCGCACGGGCTCGGCGATCCGATCAAATTCGTATCCGGGGCAAGATACATTCACATAGCAAATTTCAAGTCGATAACTCCACCCGTTTCCGAGATCTCGTCTGCGCATGCGTTGCACGGGCATCGCACGGGCTCGCCAATACGACAACGACGACCGCCTGGTCAAACTACAAACACGTACCAAGTTTCGTCCCGATCCGTCGAGAATCGTAGATTTGTATAAATGACAGACAAACAGACAAACAGACAAACAGAGGTCTTCAAAATATATATGAGACTAGCCGATGAGCCCGACGTTGTCCGGGCTATTCAAAAACCAAATTTCAAGTCGATAGCTCTACCCAGCCCGAAATTTCAAGTCGATAGCTCTACCCGTTTCCGAGATCTGGTCTGCGCATGCGCGAAGCGGGCGTCGCACGGGCTCGGCGACCCGATAAAATTCGTATCCGGGGCAAGATACATTCACATAGCAAATTTCAAGTCGATAGCTCCACCCGTTTCCGAGATCTCGTCTGCGCATGCGCGAAGCTGGTGTCGCACGGGCTCGGAGACCCGATAAAATTCGTATCCGGGGCAAGATACATTCACATAGCAAATTTCAAGTCGATAGCTCCACCCGTTTCCGAGATCTCGTCTGCGCATGTGCGAAGCGGGCGCCGCACGGGCTCGCCAATACGACAACGTTCACCGCCTGGTCAAACTACACACACGTACCAAGTTTCGTCCCGATCGGTCGAGAATCGTAGATTTGTATAAATGACAGACAGACAGACAGACAGACAGACAGACAAACAAACAAACATACAGACAGAGGTCTTCAAAATATATATGAGACTAGCCGATGAGCCCGACGTTGTCCGGGCTATTCAAAAACCAAATTTCAAGTCGATAGCTCCACCCGTTTCCGAGATATGGTCTGCGCATGCGCGAAGCTGGCGTCGCATGGGATCGGCGACCCGATAAAATTCGTAACCGGGGCAAGATACATTCACATACCAAATTTCAAGTCGATAGCTCCACCCGTTTCCGAGATCTCGTCTGCGCATGCGCGAAGCTGGCGTCGCACGGGCTCGGCGACCGATGAAATTCGTATCCGGTGCAAGATACATTCACATAGCAAATTTCAACTCGATAGCTCCATCCGTTTCCGATATCTCGTCTGCGCATGCGCGAAGCTGGCGTCGCACGGGCTCGGCGACCCGATAAAATTCGTATCCGGTGCAAGATACATTCACATAGCAAATTTCGATAGCTCCACCCGTTTCCACCAGGCGGTCGTCGTTGTCGTATTGGCGAGCCCGTGCGGCGGCCGCTTCGCGCATGCGCAGACGAGATCTTGGAAACGGGTGGAGCTATCGACTTGAAATTTGCTATGTGAATGTATCTTGCCCCGGATACGAATTTTATCTGGTCGCCGAGCCCGTGCAACGCCAGCTTCGCGCATGCGCAGACCAGATCTCGGAAACGGGTAGAGCTATCGACTTGAAATTTGGTTTTTTGAATAGCCCGGACAACGTCGGGCTCATCGGCTAGTATATATATATATATATACTATATCCGGGGTGTTTCCCCTCTGCTTTTCGGTGAATTGCGCGATTTGACCTTGAATTGTCCATTTTGAAGGTCAAGGTCAGGTGGGGTCACGATTTGACCCGTCCAAAACACTGCCCGGACACAAGTATCCGACAAAAGTACCCGTCGAAATCCATCCGGTTTTACCCGATTTGACCTTGAATTGATCATTTTGAAGGTCAAGGTCAGGTCGGTGTCACGATTTGACCCGTCGAAAATACTCAGTGGACAAAAGTAACCCTATGTATCTAATTTCATCGAAATCCCATAAAAATTCGCGATTTGACCTTGAATTGACCCGATTTCAAGGTTAAGGTCACGTCGCACGGGCAAATGAATAGGCTTAAGACACTCCCCATACGAAAGTATCCCTAGACACTAATTTTCATCGAAATCCCGTGATACTCGGGCGTTTGACCTTGAAATGACCCGATTTCAAGATCCGGTTTTATCAGATTTGACCTTGAATTGATCATTTTGAAGGTCAATGTCAGGTCGTGGTCATGATTTGACCCGTCCAAAACACTCAGTGGACAAAAGTAACCCTACGTATCAAATTTCGTCGAAATCCCATACAAATTGGCGATTTGACCTTGAATTGACCCGATGGACCCGACTTCGTCCGGGCTGTTTCCCCTCTGCTTTTCGGCGAATTGCGCGATTTGACCTTGAATTGTCCATTTTGAAGGTCAAGGTAAGGTGGGGTCACGATTTGACCCGTCCAAAACACTGCCCGGCAAAAGTATCCGTCGAAATCCATCCGGTTTTACCCGATTTGACCTTGAATTGTCCATTTTGAAGGTCAAGGTCAGGTGGGGTCACGATTTGACCCGTCCAAAACACTGCCCGGACACAAGTACCCGACAAAAGTACCCGTCGAAATCCATCCGGTTTTACCCGATTTGACCTTGAATTGATCATTTTGAAGGTCAAGGTCAGGTCGGTGTCACGATTTGACCCGTCGAAAATACTCAGTGGACAAAAGTAACCCTATGTATCTAATTTCATCGAAATCCCATAAAAATTCGCGATTTGACCTTGAATTGACCCGATTTCAAGGTTAAGGTCACGTCGCACGGGTAAATGAATAGGCTTAAGACACTCCCCATACGAAAGTATCCCTAGACACTAATTTTCATCGAAATCCCGTGATACTCGGGCGTTTGACCTTGAAATGACCCGATTTCAAGATCCGGTTTTATCAGATTTGACCTTGAATTGATCATTTTGAAGGTCAATGTCAGGTCGTGGTCATGATTTGACCCGTCCAAAACACTCAGTGGACAAAAGTAACCCTACGTATCAAATTTCGTCGAAATCCCATACAAATTGGCGATTTGACCTTGAATTGACCCGATGGACCCGACTTCGTCCGGGCTGTTTCCCCTCTGCTTTTCGGCGAATTGCGCGATTTGACCTTGAATTGTCCATTTTGAAGGTCAAGGTCAGGTGGGGTCACGATTTGACCCGTCCAAAACACTGCCCGGCAAAAGTATCCGTCGAAATCCATCCGGTTTTACCCGATTTGACCTCGAATTGATCATTTTGAAGGTCAAGGTCAGGTCGGGGTCACGACTCGAACCGTCCAAAACACCCAGTGGACAAAAGTAACCCTACGTATCAAATTTCGTCGAAATCCCATCAAAATTCGCGATTTGACCTTGAATTTTACCCGATTTCAAGGTCAAGGTCATGTCGCACGGGCAAACGAATAGGCTTAAGACACTCCCCATACGAAAGTATCCCCAGACACTAATTTTCATCGAAATCCCGTGATACTCGGGTGTTTGACCTTGAAATGACCCGATTTCAAGGTCAAGGTCACGTCGCACTGGCAAATTAACTCAATTTCATTACATATAATAATCATGTGCGTGATATTGGTAATTCGTTATTCATAACATCTTGGTTTCAAAAACAATGACAAAACAGCACTATATATTGATCATGATGTAAACCTCATGTAATTTCTTTTCTTTTTTGGTTTGATTAGAATCTTTAGATTGGTCTGTCGAAATTGTTCTATTCCGGACATGCATGATAATGCAAAATTGGATCGTAACTGATTATTGTCTGCATTGTATTTTATTTATGTCTACTTGTAATTACAATACGTTTCAATATTCGGAACAAACCCTGGAAAGTTCTAATTTGTATATAGTGTATATACGTTTTCTCAAGTACCATGTATACTGGCTGAGAATAAAGCATTACTTACTTAATTTGAAGTTGTACGCCCCCCCCCCCCCACAATTCACACCAACCCGAGTGACGAGGCTCTATATATAGGTCTATATCCCTCTGTCCTGTTCTAGCAATCAAGAGCGAAATTATACTTGAAAATTGTTGTCTATAAACTCAAACTCATAAACTCAAGTGATTTTATTTGATGATCAATTTATAAATTACAATATGGTAATGGGGCTCTGTGGAAGCCGTGGCTTATGGGTCAGAGCCCTATAATAATACAATAATTATAATATAGACATAAACTACATGTGGGTGCAAGTGCAAGAGGAGAAGAACAGTCCAGAGAGAGAGAGAGAGAGAGAGAGAGAGAGAGAGAGAGAGAGAGAGAGAGAGAGAGAGAGAGAGAGAGAGAGAGAGAGAGAGAGAGAGAGAGAGAGAGAGAGAGAGAGAGAGAGAGAGAGAGAGAGAGAGAGAGAGAGAGAGAGAGAGAGAGAGAGAGAGAGAGAGAGAGAGAGAGAGAGAGAGAGAGAGAGAGAGAGAGAGAGAGATGTAGGTTGGGGAGGGGTAGGGGTGGTAAATGGTGTGCATAATATGTTGAAGATGTGCTCATAAGAAATATAACTATATGTTACTTGATTTCATGAAACATTATTATTTCAATTTAATGAATGTGCAAGGATGTGACTGAATCACCAGTGGAGCTCAGTTGATTTGGGCTAAGAATATTGAAGTTTGTTTGTGTTTTATTCTTTGATGAGTTTGAATAATATAGAAGGTCATTAACACATATGGATCATTTATGATAATAGTCATTGATAAAGTGATCTTTTAGATATTTGGGGTAGTCAATACATGTTTAGAAAGTTTAGAGCATATTAAACTTATGTGTTTATCCCAAGATAGATTGTCTTCAATAGTGACACCTAAAAATTTAGTATTCATCACTCTGTTGATGTTCTTGTCATTTATATTAAGTATTGGTAATACTTCAGGTAGTGGACAGTTAGTGAAGAGCATATAATTTGTTTTTATCAATTTTCAAGGATAATTTGTTAGCAGCGAACCACTGACTCATATAGTCCATTTCAATGTTAACTCTGTCAAATAGGTTGTGGATATCTTTATCAGAACAAAATGCATTTGTGTCGTCAGCAAAATGAATCAGTTGACATCTTTACATACACTAGGTAGGTCATTCGTGTAGATTAGAAATAGGAGAGACCCTAAGATAAACCTTGTGGGACACCGCATGTAATTTCATTGAGTTCTGATATGTGACCATCATATTGGACACATTGTTTTCTATGCGTAAGATAATCATGAAACCATTTCAGTGCAACCCCACGACATCCATAATTCTCTAGTTCTTTTTCAGCATTATACTGTGATTAATTGTATCAAATGCCTTAGACAAATCGAGAAACACCCCAATTGTGTGCTCACGATTGTCTAGGGCACCAGTTATTTTTTCTATGAGGTCAGTCAGTGCTAGAATTGTGGAATGATTCTTTCTAAATCCATATTGGCTACTGTATAAAATCTTATGTTTCTCCAAGTACTTAATTAGTCTGTTATACATAAGTTTTTCAAGTATTTTTGAAAAGATTGGTAGTACAGATACGGGTGTTTTGCTTTAAAGATTGGTGATACTTTAGCAAATTTCATTTGTTCTGGGAATACACCCTGTGAGAGAGATAAGTTACAAATATATGCCAGAGGTTGGATAAAGAATTCTGCACACTGTTAACACAATTAAATTCGTCTAATCCAGCAGCTTTTTTTGAGTCTATGTTATTAGTATATTCATTATCTCTAATTCTCCAGCAGGTTCAATATAAAATGAAGATGATTTGGGAACTGGGAGAAAATCATTGTTTTTGTTCTTATTGAGGATTTTTTTCAGTACAGCCCAGGTTGATTTCATGTTTCCTTGGTAACGCTCAAATTTGTTATGGTAATAGCTTCGTTTCGCCATTCTTATTGTAGTGATTAGTCTATTTTTATATTCTTTGTATCTTTCATTGTTATTTTTAGATCTGTTTTGTAAGAAGTTTCTATACAATTTATTCTTTCTCTTGATTGAGTTAACTATTCCTGCTTTTATCCACGGATTGTTGTTTTGAGTCCTAATTTTCTTTCTACAATTTGGAAAGCTGTGATTGTATGCATCACTCATATAATCAATGAAAGTTTCATAGGATGAATTGCAGTCGGTACTGTTGTAAACAGTGCCCACCAGTCCATAGAGGATATCTTATTGATGAAGTTTTGAATGTTCTGATTTGAAATTTCGCGTTGGTAGATGTACATCTCTTTATTTGGGCAGTGTTTATTTTCATGCTCAGTTATTGTAAGGAATATTGGTAGGTGATCAGATATATCTTCAACAAAAATGCCTGAGTATTTTGGGGAAGAATGGTGACATTTGGTGAATATGTTGTCTATTAGGGTTGAACTGAACTCTGTTATTCGTGTTGGTTTAGTTATCATTGGGAGGAACATAAAGGATTTCA
Organism: Siphonodentalium dalli; assembly: GCA_032622095.1. Lineage (NCBI taxonomy): Eukaryota > Metazoa > Mollusca > Scaphopoda > Gadilida > Siphonodentaliidae > Siphonodentalium > Siphonodentalium dalli. Next base: position 161,382,432 of record CP136061.1, on the reverse strand, counting down.
ATAGATTGGTGAAATCTTTACCTGCATTATTATCAGATCCTAGATTAATATTAAAGTCTCCCAACAAGATACAATCCCGCTTCTCTTTGGTTATTTTCAACATTATAGACTCCATTTTCTCCATGAATTTCTCAAGATCTGAATTTGGGGGTCGATATATGCAGCCTACTATTTGTTTTTTCCCTCTATTATTTTCCAGCTCAATGAAAATGCTTTCCAGAAAGTCATTGTTGATATTCAAATCAGTACGGATCTCAGTTTTTAGTGATGAGTTTATATAAAGTCCAACTCCTCCTCCCCCTTTATTTTCTCTTTGACTTTCAATCAAGTTATAATCATTTAATTTCATGAGGTTCATTGGTGAGTCATTAGATAACCATGTTTCAGTAACACCTATAATGTCAAAGTTATGTCTGCAATTGTTGAGGAAGGTTGATAATTTATCTATGTTCTTACTTATGGATCTCATATTAAAGTGAATCATAGATGCTGTTATACTATTGTCTATATGTTTAATTTTTTCATTGAATTCTTCTAATAATAGATAATTTGAGGAATTCGGGTAGTCTAACAAACTCGCATTTTCTTTTGAATCATACTCATTTTGGAAATCATCGTTTAATGTAAAGGGGTTTGTTAGAAGTTGTTTCATGTTTGGAAGATCTAAATGATTGACATTTTGTTTCATGTCATATATTGCTAACTTGAAGAGAGCTTCTTCAATATGATTGAAGGGGGAGACTTCTTGGATACAGTGGTAGCAGAACCAAGATGTGTTGTCTTCATCAAGTTTTCGTAGATCAGTTTTATTTAGCTTAGAGCATTTAAAACGAATCCACTGGCTCACACAGGTCACACCCTAGAGCATCTTGGTTGTTTCTTACAGATTTCTTGAAGGTTGAGCATGGATACTTTATTGGCATTTAGTTTTTGGTGGGGTGGGGGTGTGGGGTTGTCTTTGGGTATGGTATAGAGAAAAATAGAAAGGAAGTTTAAGAGATGGTGCAGTTGGATGAGGTTTCCAACTTAGATCAGTGGTTGGCAGTCAAAGGAACCACTTTACTAGTAAATGTATTTTTATTATTTCTGGGCCAATAAAGGCCTGGTCTTCGTACGATCAATTGAATTGAATTTAAATTATGCTTGAATGGAAATATGGTAATAAATGCATAATTTTTGTTTTTGTTAAATGGGATTCTTGGAATCATATATCAGTAGTTAATACCATTATACAATGTTGATATTATATTGGCTTTTTTTTTTATATAGGAATATAGTACCGTAATGTGATCTTCAATTGTGTTTATAAAGCTAAAGGCTATTCATCCATTTAAGAATATAGTAAAGGGTTAAACAATCTCTGGGTCAGGTTAAATCCTGATCCTGATTCATTTTTATATTAGCCATTAAGTGTCTTATCATTTGAGTTACATGTAAGGATGGTAAACAATACAGTGGTACAAGGTTGGTACATGTATTGCACTGTTTTTAATGATTCAAATTAATAATTTAGTTAAATTTTACTACAGAAAGCAGCTGTACAGGAAGCAGCGACGAGTGTCCAGTATGATATTATATACTATGTATATGCTAACAAATACTTTGGATGAGGCAATGATATACTCATTGGCAATGCGGTCGTTGCCCGATGATTTATTGTTTTAATGTATTAATCGACTTTTGTATTTCGACCTCGGCAATGGCCATGTTTAGTTCAGGGTTAGCATCAATGCTAAAGTGCGACTTTATAGTTCTCTCTACAACAGGGTCGTCATCGTGTCTGATAGCGTTAACATTGCGGAAGTAACTGTATGGCGAAATCGTCTAAGTTAATACCAATACGGTTAGAGTTACTGTCCCTGAGTCTTTTCCAAAATTGTTTTGGATTACTTCGCTCCATGGACGTCATTTCATAAGTCACAAGATATTAAGGTGCGTCTCCCTTGTAACTTTGCGGTATTTATAACTCGCGTGTATTATACGACACGCATCATTGAACCATGTTTTAGTTTTGATAGACGCGCGTGACCGTGACTTCTTATTATGTACGCATTATGTCGCCACAGCGGCTGTTGTCATAACATTGGCGATTGAATTGAATTGTTATTTACAAAGTCAACATTTAAGTTGCAATTAACATGCTACAGCGTTTATACATAATTATATACAAAACAAACAATACATAACATGTATGTTCATCAATAAATTCTTCCATCAAATTGTATGGTAATAAAGGCAAATAAAGCTAATACATTCAGGAATATGTTTCTTGAATGGTATATAAGTCATATATATTTATTTTATATATATAGTATAACATACCACTAGCGCCATTGTAACTTTTTAAACGCCAATTTAGTCAGACTGGTCAGTTCGTTTATCGTGTACTCTATAGGATAATGGCTGAAAGCTGTACATTATTTCAGGGAATGGATCGATCGAGACCGTAGGACGAGATCGTTCCATTCGCTGAAATAATGTACAGTTTGAAGCTATTATCTGAATTCAAAACATGAATGGCCGAGTCCATTTGTTTGATGCGTCACCTCTTATCGTAATGGATTATCCCGAAATTGGGTCAAGACACCTGAGTTGTACCATGTGTTCGGCCCTACCATTGGCTGCACGGATGACGTGACATCTTAACCCATTGTCAACTTAACGGACAAGCAGCACATCATTGCGTTTCCGACCGTTTACGAATATCATAGGGAGTTTTGCCCTTTTATTTCGGCATTTGTATTAAACTAGCAGGTGACCCGACTTCGTCCGGGCTTTGACCTTGAATTGACCATTTTGAAGGTCAAGGTCAGTCGGGGTAACGATTTGACCCGTCCAAAACACTCACCGGACAAAAGTAGGCCTAGGTATAAAATTTCGTCGAAATCCGTCCGTTTTACCCGATTTGACATTGAATTGACCATTTTGAAGGTCAAGGTCTGGTCGGGATCACGATTTGACCCGTCGAAAATAGTCCCCGGAAAAAAGTACCCCTATGTATAAAATTTCGTCGAAATCCTTGCGTTTTACCCGATTTGACCTTGAATTGACCATTTTGAAGGTTTCGTCGAAATCCGTGCGTTTTACCCGATTTGACCTTGAATTGACCAGTTTGAATGTCAAGGTCAGGTCGGGGTAACGATTTGACGATTTTGACCCGTCCAAAACAAAGCAGCACCCTTATGATGTCATACAGATAGGCTAAAGGCATTTCGAGTGACAAAAATGACGATGTCGGAAATAATAACATATCTCGAACCCGGTGGTCGCAGAATTCGATTTTTCATGGGAAAATGGACAGACTCCACGCTTTAATTGTATTAGGCAATTATCGAAGAGATATAAACGCATTTATTAACAATTTTGCCAGCTTCGTAGAAGCGAGTTCTATGTAATGGAAATGCATGCATATTTCCTATGTAACGGTTTAACAGTGTCTAAACGCTCTTTATCAACGACACCGCGGATACGAACGCTCTTTAACTATCACGCGATTTTAACCCCCACAATTCCAAGACGGCGGAAGTAGGAATGGGTAATGAGTGCCTGGAGCTTCTCAAAAGCAATGCGACGACACTTCGTGTGGGATTTTACCCATAGATAGGAAGTTTGGGCTAAATCCGTCCGGCAGTTTTCCCGGCCATAGCTAACACACAAACAGAAGTCCCAAAATATATATTAGATTAGCCGATGAGCCTGACGTTGTCCGGGCTATTCAAAAACCAAATGTCAAGTCGATAGCTCCACCCGTTTCCGAGATCTGGTCTGCGTTTGCGCGAAGCTGGCGTCACACGGGTTCGGCGACCCGATAAAATTCGTACCGGGGCAAGATACATTCACATACCAAATTTCAAGTCGATAGCTCCACCCGTTTCCGAGATCTCGTCTGCGCATGCGCGAAGCTGGCGTCGCATGGGCTCGGCGACCCGATAAAATTCGTATCCGGGGCAAGATACATTCACATACCAAATTTCAAGTCGATAGCTCCACTCGTTTCCGAGACCTCATCTGCGCATGCGCGAAGCTGGCGTCGCACGGGCTCGGCGACCCGATAAAATTCGTATCCGGGCAAGATACATTCACATAGCAAATTTCAAGTCGATAGCTCCACCCGTTTCCGAGATCTCGTCTGCGCACGCGCGAAGCTGGCGTCGCACGGGCTCGGCGATCCGATCAAATTCGTATCCGGGGCAAGATACATTCACATAGCAAATTTCAAGTCGATAACTCCACCCGTTTCCGAGATCTCGTCTGCGCATGCGCTGCACGGGCATCGCACGGGCTCGCCAATACGACAACGACGACCGCCTGGTCAAACTACAAACACGTACCAAGTTTCGTCCCGATCCGTCGAGAATCGTAGATTTGTATAAATGACAGACAAACAGACAAACAGACAAACAGAGGTCTTCAAAATATATATGAGACTAGCCGATGAGCCCGACGTTGTCCGGGCTATTCAAAAACCAAATTTCAAGTCGATAGCTCTACCCAGCCCGAAATTTCAAGTCGATAGCTCTACCCGTTTCCGAGATCTGGTCTGCGCATGCGCGAAGCTGGCGTCGCACGGGCTCGGCGACCCGATAAAATTCGTATCCGGGGCAAGATACATTCACATAGCAAATTTCAAGTCGATAGCTCCACCCGTTTCCGAGATCTCGTCTGCGCATGCGCGAAGCTGGTGTCGCACGGGCTCGGAGACCCGATAAAATTCGTATCCGGGGCAAGATACATTCACATAGCAAATTTCAAGTCGATAGCTCCACCCGTTTCCGAGATCTCGTCTGCGCATGTGCGAAGCGGGCGCCGCACGGGCTCGCCAATACGACAACGTTCACCGCCTGGTCAAACTACACACACGTACCAAGTTTCGTCCCGATCGGTCGAGAATCGTAGATTTGTATAAATGACAGACAGACAGACAGACAGACAGACAGACAAACAAACAAACATACAGACAGAGGTCTTCAAAATATATATGAGACTAGCCGATGAGCCCGACGTTGTCCGGGCTATTCAAAAACCAAATTTCAAGTCGATAGCTCCACCCGTTTCCGAGATATGGTCTGCGCATGCGCGAAGCTGGCGTCGCACGGGCTCGGCGACCGATGAAATTCGTATCCGGGGCAAGATACATTCACATAGCAAATTTCAACTCGATAGCTCCATCCGTTTCCGATATCTCGTCTGCGCATGCGCGAAGCTGGCGTCGCACGGGCTCGGCGACCCGATAAAATTCGTATCCGGTGCAAGATACATTCACATAGCAAATTTCGATAGCTCCACCCGTTTCCACCAGGCGGTCGTCGTTGTCGTATTGGCGAGCCCGTGCGGCGGCCGCTTCGCGCATGCGCAGACGAGATCTTGGAAACGGGTGGAGCTATCGACTTGAAATTTGCTATGTGAATGTATCTTGCCCCGGATACGAATTTTATCTGGTCGCCGAGCCCGTGCAACGCCAGCTTCGCGCATGCGCAGACCAGATCTCGGAAACGGGTAGAGCTATCGACTTGAAATTTGGTTTTTTGAATAGCCCGGACAACGTCGGGCTCATCGGCTAGTATATATATATATATATATACTATATCCGGGGTGTTTCCCCTCTGCTTTTCGGTGAATTGCGCGATTTGACCTTGAATTGTCCATTTTGAAGGTCAAGGTCAGGTGGGGTCACGATTTGACCCGTCCAAAACACTGCCCGGACACAAGTACCCGACAAAAGTACCCGTCGAAATCCATCCGGTTTTACCCGATTTGACCTTGAATTGATCATTTTGAAGGTCAAGGTCAGGTCGGTGTCACGATTTGACCCGTCGAAAATACTCAGTGGACAAAAGTAACCCTATGTATCTAATTTCATCGAAATCCCATAAAAATTCGCGATTTGACCTTGAATTGACCCGATTTCAAGGTTAAGGTCACGTCGCACGGGCAAATGAATAGGCTTAAGACACTCCCCATACGAAAGTATCCCTAGACACTAATTTTCATCGAAATCCCGTGATACTCGGGCGTTTGACCTTGAAATGACCCGATTTCAAGATCCGGTTTTATCAGATTTGACCTTGAATTGATCATTTTGAAGGTCAATGTCAGGTCGTGGTCATGATTTGACCCGTCCAAAACACTCAGTGGACAAAAGTAACCCTACGTATCAAATTTCGTCGAAATCCCATACAAATTGGCGATTTGACCTTGAATTGACCCGATGGACCCGACTTCGTCCGGGCTGTTTCCCCTCTGCTTTTCGGCGAATTGCGCGATTTGACCTTGAATTGTCCATTTTGAAGGTCAAGGTAAGGTGGGGTCACGATTTGACCCGTCCAAAACACTGCCCGGCAAAAGTATCCGTCGAAATCCATCCGGTTTTACCCGATTTGACCTTGAATTGTTCATTTTGAAGGTCAAGGTCAGGTGGGGTCACGATTTGACCCGTCCAAAACACTGCCCGGACACAAGTACCCGACAAAAGTACCCGTCGAAATCCATCCGGTTTTACCCGATTTGACCTTGAATTGATCATTTTGAAGGTCAAGGTCAGGTCGGTGTCACGATTTGACCCGTCGAAAATACTCAGTGGACAAAAGTAACCCTATGTATCTAATTTCATCGAAATCCCATAAAAATTCGCGATTTGACCTTGAATTGACCCGATTTCAAGGTTAAGGTCACGTCGCACGGGCAAATGAATAGGCTTAAGACACTCCCCATACGAAAGTATCCCTAGACACTAATTTTCATCGAAATCCCGTGATACTCGGGCGTTTGACCTTGAAATGACCCGATTTCAAGATCCGGTTTTATCAGATTTGACCTTGAATTGATCATTTTGAAGGTCAATGTCAGGTCGTGGTCATGATTTGACCCGTCCAAAACACTCAGTGGACAAAAGTAACCCTACGTATCAAATTTCGTCGAAATCCCATACAAATTGGCGATTTGACCTTGAATTGACCCGATGGACCCGACTTCGTCCGGGCTGTTTCCCCTCTGCTTTTCGGCGAATTGCGCGATTTGACCTTGAATTGTCCATTTTGAAGGTCAAGGTCAGGTGGGGTCACGATTTGACCCGTCCAAAACACTGCCCGGCAAAAGTATCCGTCGAAATCCATCCGGTTTTACCCGATTTGACCTCGAATTGATCATTTTGAAGGTCAAGGTCAGGTCGGGGTCACGACTCGAACCGTCCAAAACACCCAGTGGACAAAAGTAACCCTACGTATCAAATTTCGTCGAAATCCCATCAAAATTCGCGATTTGACCTTGAATTTTACCCGATTTCAAGGTCAAGGTCATGTCTCACGGGCAAACGAATAGGCTTAAGACACTCCCCATACGAAAGTATCCCCAGACACTAATTTTCATCGAAATCCCGTGATACTCGGGTGTTTGACCTTGAAATGACCCGATTTCAAGGTCAAGGTCACGTCGCACTGGCAAATTAACTCAATTTCATTACATATAATAATCATGTGCGTGATATTGGTAATTCGTTATTCATAACATCTTGGTTTCAAAAACAATGACAAAACAGCACTATATATTGATCATGATGTAAACCTCATGTAATTTCTTTTCTTTTTTGGTTCGATTAGAATCTTTAGATTGGTCTGTCGAAATTGTTCTATTCCGGACATGCATGATAATGCAAAATTGGATCGTAACTGATTATTGTCTGCATTGTATTTTATTTATGTCTACTTGTAATTACAATACGTTTCAATATTCGGAACAAACCCTGGAAAGTTCTAATTTGTATATAGTGTATATACGTTTTCTCATGTACCACGTATACTGGCTGAGAATAAAGCATTACTTACTTAATTTGAAGTTGTACGCCCCCCCCCCACAATTCACACCAACCCGAGTGACGAGGCTCTATATATAGGTCTATATCCCTCTGTCCTGTTCTAGCAATCAAGAGCGAAATTATACTTGAAAATTGTTGTCTATAAACTCAAACTCATAAACTCAAGTGATTTTATTTGATGATCAATTTATAAATTACAATATGGTAATGGGGCTCTGTGGAAGCCGTGGCTTATGGGTCAGAGCCCTATAATAATACAATAATTATAATATAGACATAAACTACATGTGGGTGCAAGTGCAAGAGGAGAAGAACAGTCCAGAGAGAGAGAGAGAGAGAGAGAGAGAGAGAGAGAGAGAGAGAGAGAGAGAGAGAAAGAGATGTAGGTTGGGGAGGGGTAGGGGTGGTAAATGGTGTGCATAATATGTTGAAGATATGCTCATAAGAAATATAACTATATGTTACTTGATTTCATGAAACATTATTATTTCAATTTAATGAATGTGCAAGGATGTGACTGAATCACCAGTGGAGCTCAGTTGATTTGGGCTAAGAATATTGAAGTTTGTTTGTGTTTTATTCTTTGATGAGTTTGATAATATAGAAGGTCATTAACACATATGGATCATTTATGATAATAGTCATTGATAAAGTGATCTTTTAGATATTTGGGGTAGTCAATACATGTTTCAATGCGTAATCTGCAATCTTCAGGGAGGCTATTCCATAATGCTCGGGCTTTGTTTGAGATTGCGTTTTTTGAGCGTTTGGTCCTTTTAAATTCATGATATAGATTACCTTTTGATTTTGAGCGAGTATTATGGCTGTGTATATCTGCTAGGTTTGTGAATAATTTTGATAAGGAATCAGGTAGTGCATGTGTATGGTAGTGATGCAGTATTCTAATTAGCTGCATGTTCCCAATGTCATCCAGCATTAGTAGTTTGGCTTGTCTGCAATATATGGAAATATTACTAGTACCATTTGAGATAATTTTTAGGGCATTCTCCTGTAATTTTAGTAAGATTTCATTTGGTTGACGGGTTCCATATTGCATTACAATAGGTCAGGTAGGGTATAATTAATGATAGATACACGGTTTTCAATGTAGCAGTAGGAACAAAGTCACTGATTTTTCTCAGAATTCCAACATTACTGGAAAGTTTAGAGCATATTAAACTTATGTGTTTATCCCAAGATAGATTGTCTTCAATAGTGACACCTAAAAATTTAGTATTCATCACTCTGTTGATGTTCTTGTCATTTATATGAAGTATTGGTAATACTTCAGGTAGTGGACAGTTAGTGAAGAGCATATAATTTGTTTTATCAATTTTCAAGGATAATTTGTTAGCAGCGAACCACTGACTCATATAGTCCATTTCAATGTTAACTCTGTCAAATAGGTTGTGGATATCTTTATCAGAACAAAATGCATTTGTGTCGTCAGCAAAATGAATCAGTTTGACATCTTTACATACACTAGGTAGGTCATTCGTGTAGATTAGAAATAGGAGAGACCCTAAGATAAACCTTGTGGGACACTGCATGTAATTTCATTGAGTTCTGATATGTGACCATCATATTGGACACATTGTTTTCTATGCGTAAGATAATCATGAAACCATTTCAGTGCAACCCCACGACATCCATAATTCTCTAGTTTTTTTTAGCATTATACTGTGATTAATTGTATCAAATGCCTTAGACAAATCGAGAAACACCCCAATTGTGTGCTCACGATTGTCTAGGGCACCAGTTATTTTTTCTATGAGGTCAGTCAGTGCTAGAATTGTGGAATGATTCTTTCTAAATCCATATTGGCTACTGTATAAAATCTTATGTTTCTCCAAGTACTTAATTAGTCTGTTATACATAAGTTTTTCAAGTATTTTTGAAAAGATTGGTAGTACAGATACGGGTGTTTTGCTTTAAAGATTGGTGATACTTTAGCAAATTTCATTTGTTCTGGGAATACACCCTGTGAGAGAGATAAGTTACAAATATATGTCAGAGGTTGGATAAAGAATTCTGCACACTGTTAACACAATTAAATTCGTCTAATCCAGCAGCTTTTTTTGAGTCTATGTTATTTAGTATATTCATTATCTCTAATTCTCCAGCAGGTTCAATATAAAATGAAGATGATTTGGGAACTGCGAGAAAATCATTAGGATCTTTAGTTGAGTTTATCTTTGCTGCAAGGTTAGGTCTGATATTAGTGAAAAATTCATTGAATTTTTCTGCAATTTTGACTTTACCATTTATGTACTTGTTTTCGTGTAGAAATTGTTTCACAGTAATATTGTTTTTGTTCTTATTGAGGATTTTTTTCAGTACAGCCCATGTTGATTTCATGTTTCCTTGGTAACGCTCAAATTTGTTATGGTAATAGCTTCGTTTCGCATTTCTTATTGTAGTGATTAGTCTATTTTTATATTCTTTGTATCTTTCATTGTTATTTTTAGATCTGTTTTGTAAGAAGTTTCTATACAATTTATTCTTTCTCTTGATTGAGTTAACTATTCCTGCTGTTATCCACGGATTGTTGTTTTGAGTCCTAATTTTCTTTCTACATTTTGGAAAGCTGTGATTGTATGCATCACTCATATAATCAATGAAAGTTTCATAGGATGAATTGCAGTCGGTACTGTTGTAAACAGTGCCACAGTCCATAGAGGATATCTTATTGATGAAGTTTTGAATGTTCTGATTTGAAAATTCGCGTTGGTAGACGTGCATCTCTTTATTTGGGCAGTGTTTATTTTCATGCTCAGTTATTGTAAGGAATATTGGTAGGTGATCAGATATATCTTCAACAAAAATGCCTGAGTATTTTGGGGAAGAATGGTGACATTTGGTGAATATGTTGTCTATTAGGGTTGAACTGAACTCTGTTATTCGTGTTGGTTTAGTTATCATTGGGGGAACATAAAGGATTTCAATAGATTGGTGAAATCTTTACCTGCATTATTATCAGATCCTAGATTAATATTAAAGTCTCCCAACAAGATACAATCCCGCTTCTCTTTGGTTATTTTCAACATTATAGACTCCATTTTCTCCATGAATTTCTCAAGATCTGAATTTGGGGGTCGATATATGCAGCCTACTATTTGTTTTTTCCCTCTATTATTTTCCAGCTCAATGAAAATGCTTTCCAGAAAGTCATTGTTGATATTCAAATCAGTACGGATCTCAGTTTTTAGTGATGAGTTTATATAAAGTCCAACTCCTCCTCCCCCTTTATTTTCTCTGTGACTTTCAATCAAGTTATAATCATTTAATTTCATGAGGTTCATTGGTGAGTCATTAGATAACCATGTTTCAGTAACACCTATAATGTCAAAGTTATGTCTGCAATTGTTGAGGAAGGTTGATAATTTATCTATGTTCTTACTTATGGATCTCATATTAAAGTGAATCATAGATGCTGTTATACTATTGTCTATATGTTTAATTTTTTCATTGAATTCTTCTAATAATAGATAATTTGAGGAATTCGGGTAGTCTAACAAACTCGCATTTTCTTTTGAATCATACTCATTTTGGAAATCATCGTTTAATGTAAAGGGGTTTGTTAGAAGTTGTTTCATGTTTGGAAGATCTAAATGATTGACATTTTGTTTCATGTCATATATTGCTAACTTGAAGAGAGCTTCTTCAATATGATTGAAGGGGGAGACTTCTTGGATACAGTGGTAGCAGAACCAAGATGTGTTGTCTTCATCAAGTTTTCGTAGATCAGTTTTATTTAGCTTAGAGCATTTAAAACGAATCCACTGGATCACACAGGTCACACCCTAGAGCATCTTGGTTGTTTCTTACAGATTTCTTGAAGGTTGAGCATGGATACTTTATTGGCATTTAGTTTTTGGTGGGGTGGGGGTGTGGGGTTGTCTTTGGGTATGGTATAGAGAAAAATAGAAAGGAAGTTTAAGAGATGGTGCAGTTGGATGAGGTTTCCAACTTAGATCAGTGGTTGGCAGTCAAAGGAACCACTTTACTAGTAAATGTATTTTTATTATTACTGGGCCAACAAAGGCCTGGTCTTCGTACGATCAATTGAATTGAATTTAAATTATGCTTGAATGGAAATATGGTAATAAATACATAATTTTTGTTTTTGTTAAATGGGATTCTTGGAATCATATATCAGTAGTTAATACCATTATACAATGTTGATATTATATTGGCTTTTTTTTATATATAGGAATATAGTACCGTAATGTGATCTTCAATTGTGTTTATAAAGCTAAAGGCTATTCATCCATTTAAGAATATAGTAAAGGGTTAAACAATCTCTGGGTCAGGTTAAATCCTGATCCTGATTCATTTTTATATTAGTCATTAAGTGTCTTATCATTTGAGTTACATGTAAGGATGGTAGACAATACAGTGGTACAAGGTTGGTACATGTATTGCACTGTTTTTAATGATTCAAATTAATAATTTAGTTAAATTTTACTACAGAAAGCAGCTGTACAGGAAGCAGCGACGAGTGATTTTCTAAGTTTAATTAATTTTAGATGGGGTATTATATATACCTATTTTTATGCAAGACTTAATATACCCAGTATGTATGCAAGGACACTACCCGATGATGTTCTGGAAGTGTTCTCGGTATATACTAGGTAGATCAGTAGTGATAATGATTAGGGGACGTTCTTGGATTCATGCAATCATGTGGTATAACAGAGCATGCAGACAAATAAATAGAGTTATGCATTCATAGATAATTAATGTTCATGCAAATCAAATGTTTTAACCTGTCATGCAGAAATTTGTACTGGTTATTCTGGACTACATATAGATTTATGAATAAATAAATAATCATAAAGGTGTAATATGGCATAAAGACAGTAATCACAGTATACATAATTATCATGCAAGGCAACATATATAATATCGTAACATCATTATTAATAGGTTCATGCGATTGTAATGTATTTCATGCACTGTGTTGATCTATTCTTCTTGGTGTTGTTGAGGGCATAGTTCACTCAAAAGATTTTGACTGTTAAAAATAATAGAGCCAGATTTTCGCCAATGTTAACTGAATGATATTGAATTATTTATTGGAACTTTTACAATGTTTCTGATTTACATATATCTTTATACGACTCATATGAATTAAATACTATGTTCAATTGGAAAGGTTCACCTAATATACAGTTAGTTCTGCTGATGAAAGATTGAGTGAAAAATAACCACTATTGTTTTATGTATCTATTGAAGAAATGAAGAGCATGCAAGCTACATAAAAGTACACATACATGTATACTATATACAGATAGAGAGTATAATTCAACATTTTATAAGGATATGGGTTCATGTATAGTCACATGATTTAGTTTTCTATTCATGCGATAAGACTACATGCAGAAGTAGCAATAGCTAGCAGTAATATTTTGTTATATATAGCACACCAAGGTAGACAAACATACAGTGAAAAACAAACATATATACATAGGATCAAACAAGATCACGAAAGAACATGCAAGAAGACATAGGAACAAACAAGGTCATGCAAGAACATGCAAGAAGACACATGATTGCATGTCGATTACCCTTGACCTCCTTAGAGTTTCTCGAGGTCACTGGGTTTCAGAATGAGTGACTTTGTGTCATCGTGTGTTAAAGGGGTACTGTACGCCACATGTTGTTGTTGGTTTCTATAGTCTCCGAGTCGGAGAATAAGGTAACAATTTTTCCATTATTTGAAAGTCTGTTGAGTACGAAGTCATGTTACGGATGACAAATTTACCGGAATGCAAAAATACAAATTGTCGTTGTCGAGTAATTTTTGTAAAGTTTTCAACCAAATGAATCAAATAAAAGTTATATTATATGCATACTAGTCCCATATAATCATTTAAGTTATTGTATCGTCGGTAGTCAGTGAGTGGCTTGAGTGGTCTCCCCGTATCATCATAATATTTTAAGCAATCGTGTGTGCGATCGGTTTAAAAATCCAGTTTCCCTCAATTACTATTTTTGATTACGGTAATTCGTAATTTAATTGACGCCATTTTATGGCTCCAGTCATAAATTCAATTTATATCAAATTATTAACTTTTAAATTATTAAATTTTAAGATAGCCTATTAACCTGAGCGTTTATAGAATACATCTTCGACTCAAATTACTTATGTTTCTATATATTATCGATATTAGATCGTTGTTGTCACCGGAAATTTAATGAAAATGGCGTACAGTACCCCTTTAAGGCAATAATCTTGCCGTCCATGGTCCAAGAATTCTTAACATTTGGATGTTTATGTACTTCCTTGAGAAGCTCCATGTTTTTCGCGGTAAGGCTTTCTGTTATCACAAGTTTAGTGTCATTCCCGAATAGCTTACAGTTAGGGTCCTGCGAATATTCGATATTCGATTCGAAAGTCAAATTCGATTCGAATTCGAGTCGAAATTTCCAACTCGAAATTTCGAATATATATGGATGAAATTATTAGCTGCTTACGAACACGTATACACACGTCGATCTTAGCTGTTTCTGTGCCATTTAATTACCTAAAATTATGAATATGTGCGCTTTATAATTCTTATTGTACATCACGAATGTACGCATGCTATTAAATATATTTATGGCCAGTAATTAGCCACCAGATTAGGACCACTAAATACGTCTGAATTATAGCTTTGAACTGGTTGCCAAAAGCTATGAAATCGCAGTTGGACCGACGACGCACGTAAATTATAATAACTATGAGACTGAGCAACTGCTAGCGTTATCCACCGACTGTCTAGCTCAGGTTCCGCGTTATTTGTATGTGACATCGTTGATGATGTAAACTTCACGTGTTTCAGGGGTCGAAAAGTGCATGTTGCATGGTGGAGTTTTCTTTTGAAGTTTCGAGCGTTCCTTTGGCACTTGACAATAAGTCGTCCGTTATTCATGTTTATTTTAAACATGATAAGCTTCTCAGACAGTGCAATAACTTACACGTGTGACGAATACAACATGGCGTATAAATCGCAAGCATCTGGGACAACGACCCATCTATGGAATCATCAGTTCCAGAAGCACCCAGTACTACATAAACAGGCTACCCTGCGACTGTTGTTGCATCTTCAAGTTTACAACAACGGGTGTTTCCGAATGCCCATTTGCAAACTTTGCGTGATTTTAGTTCCCATAGGCCGGTTATATATTAGTCGTCGTGACGTCCGCATGGACGTTTTGATGTGTTTTTTTTTTCTTCTTGACAATAATCAATTGAAGTTAATAGTATCGCGATCGACGGTTGATCGCCACATAAGTTATGATGGAACTTCGTGGAAGTTCATAGAACGTTTCAAACATCATCTAATCATTGGCAAAACATGCCTAATTGAGAATGCAACACACATGTATAATTCGATTCGATATTCGATTCGAATTCTTCAATTCGATTCGATATTCGATTCGATCAAAATCTTCAATTCGCAGGACCCTACTTACAGTTTTTTAGTGCACGTTTCGCCATGAAGAGTTCATGTTTCCGATCATGTCGGGTTAGTCTGACAATTATCGATCTAGGTCTTTGTTTACTCTTTTCTTTTGGTCAAACTTTCCAAGGCGATGAGAGCGGCCTATGTCATTTTTTGTCTGTTTCCAGTTTAAGTGCTTTTCTAAATATATTCAAAGCTTTCTCATTTAGTGTTTTCATCCTTTTCCTCTGGTACACCGTGAATCAAAAGGCAGTTACGTCTACTGTATTGTTCAAGATGGTTCATTTCGTGTTTTAGTTTTGCATTCTCCTCCTTGATTTTGCTCAACCGTTCTTTCTCAACTTTGTTAAGCCTTTCCATTAGTGGATTGTCGGTGGATTCATTCACTGATTCGCTCACGGATTTTGCAAACTATTCATTTCCTATTAGAGCTTTTACAATGGTGCACTTGGTCGCTTCGTTGGAAATGATTTCATTGACAATTTTATCTGCCAAATTTTGAACAAGGATTTTTAGAATGTTGTCATCCTTTAGTAGAACTTGTGTGGTGGTCTTTCGTAGTTCAGACTCACTGGTAGTGGGGTCTGACTTTAGCGCACTAGATGACGTTCTTCTACTAGAAGGCATAATTATTTAAAGAGAAATTCAGTTCGAAAACGACTTCCCTATATTCGTGGTATAACAACAAATGAATCAGTTAATCGATATTTTTACACTTTTATTGGGTTTTAAAGTTTTATGGTCTATCCATTATATGCAGTTTATTCATATTGGAAAATTACGAATACTTATCTTCGTCTAGATCTTTCAGTAATTCATATTATGTATGATGTTTTGACTGCCATTTTTTTCCGTTTTTTCACATCGTAAACCGGAAGTAGCTTTCCTCGTAAACCGGAAGTAGCTTTCCTCGTAAACCGGAAGTCGCTTTCCAGAAGATATAGATAGATACGTGCATACATTAAGGTAACATGCATGCATGTCATATAAAATGAAATAGTCCGCAGCAAATTAACCGTTGAATTGGATATTGAGCGTCCGATATTAAAATAATGAATCGTTGTTTGCAAAATAATGAACGATCTCGGCAATAAACATCCATTATCCTATAAACTGGACTCGATGAACAAAGGAGTGACGTCATATCAATGTTTTAAGGGCTAATATCTTCTACATTGATCAAATCTTACAAGTGTACTATTCCACCAATGTCGTCATAGTCAATATTTGCGATACAATCTAAGCGTTTTTCGGGGTCCCATCTTTTTACACTATTTTCGCAGCTAGATCTTCAAAATTCTCGCATGTGGGGGTATCGTTAAATTTTAAGGTGGTTATAATGCCACAATGCATATCTGAAGTCAGCACTGTGGATTAAAAGGAAGTACCTGGAATTATTCAAGAATAAAGGTGACCCACCCATGCCTGAAAATTATCGACCCATAACGGTTATGAGTTGTCTTGGGAAAGTTTTTACTAAAATTCTGAATAGTAGAATGAGCAGATACGCAGAATCCAAACACCTTATAGACATGAATCAAGCAGGGTTTCGAAAGGGTTTCTCGACATCTGACCACATAATTACACTTCACTTGTTATCAAGCATATATAAGCACCTCAATCATAAACTGTATTGCACATTCGTCGATTTTAAACAAGCCTTTGACACGGTATGGAGACCAGGACTTTGGTATAAATTGATTTCCGTGGAAATAACGGGCAAATGTTTTAGGTTCATCGAAAATATGTATAGCCGAGTCAAATCCGTGGTTAAAATCGATGGATGTATCTCAGATACATACACGTGTACTTCTGGTGTGCTGCAGGGAGTAAAATATTTCTTCTTTCCTATTTTCTCTCTACCTCAACGATCTACAACAATTTTTGATGACAAATTCCGCACAAGCACTTGTTCTGAAAGAAAATATGATTGAAGATGAGTTAGGTATCTATATTAAATTACTTGTGCTTCTATATACTGATGATACGGTTATATTTGCCGATTCTATGAAACAAATGAGACGAAACTTTAAATATTTTTCAGATCATTGTTCATTTTGGAAACTTACTTTTAATATAACAAAAACGAAAATGATGGTACTTGGCTCTGGGCGCAAGCCAAAAACTCGTCTTTCCCTAAATGGTAACATAATAGAAAGTGTAAATGAATATACATATCTGGGAATACGTTTAACGAAGGCGAACAATTTTAGTAAAGCTCGAACACATATACTTGCTAAAGCAACTGGTGCCACGTATAGCTTGATTTATAAATCACGGGAAATGAATATCCCAATTGCACAACAGATTGACCTGTTTGGGAAGGTAGTTAAGCCGATTCTATTGTATGGCTGTGAAATATGGGGCTATCATAATATTCAGGATTTCGAGAAACTCCAATTGAGATTTTTGAAATACGTTTTAAATTTAAAACCAAGTACACCAGATGTTATGGTATATGGTGAAACTGGAATTTATCCACTTAGAATAGACATATATATATAGATGTTCGTATGATATCATACTGGGTGAGTGTTATCAATTCCGGAAGTGCGAAAATTAATGCTATTCTGTATAGACTATTACTACAGCTGTATACGACGAACCAGTATATGCACCCATGGCTGAATCATGTTGAAAATATTTTAGATAACACTTATTTATACTATATATGGACAATACAAGGCACTTTGCAAATTGACCACACGTGGGTCAAAGAATCTGTTAAAAGAGCACTGACTGAGCAATATGTAATTGATTGGCGACAAAATATAAATACTATGCAGAAATGTTCACTATATCGACATATTAAGCACAAGTTCAATATTGAAACTTATTTAAATCATGTATACAGAAAAGATGCAATATCTATTGTTCGCTTTCGGTGTCGAAACCACCTCCTCCCGATTGAAACAGGTTCATGTGGGAAAACAACAGACCATGGATCCAGATATTACTGTACTGCATGCAATGTAGCGGCAACTGGGGATGAATATCATTATATGTTTGAATTGTGTGAGAACGGAATCACTGAGGCGACGTTTCTTACCTTTACCCCTTACTCAGTCACCAAATTTATACAATCTGGGGCAAATAATGAAAACAAAAAATGCTTCACAACTTCATAAATTAGGAGAATTTATATGAGCCCTAACTACATTGCTTGGTTCACCGCTGACCCACCCACCCCCATCGAATTCATAACTGTTCACTGGATAATTCATGCATGTATCACCAACGCCAGTTCCTTGATTCAAGATTATTAATATTTTGACTTTTTATGTCACATATATGTGTTTATATGAGCGAATAAAAGATTTAGATATAAAAGCCAGTGCTGCAGCATGGCATATGCTATAGTCAATAAATGGACGCCGCTCGGCTTCCCAGATAGCACACGTACGTTGGGCCATCGTTGGAATAATTACGTTGGCCCAACGTCGGCTTTTTGTGGTTGGCACGACGATGGCCCGACGTCGACTTGCGTTGGAATAATTACGTTGGCCCAACGTCAGCTTTTGTGGTTGGCACGACGATGGCCCAACGTCGACTTGCGTTGGAATAATTACGTTGGCCCAACGTCGGCTTTTGTGGTTGGTACGACGATGGCCCAACGTCGACTTGTTGGAATAATTACGTTGGCGCAACGTCGGATTTTGTGGTTGGTACAACGATGGCGCAACGTCGACATGCGTCAGATTTTGCACGTTTCAAACATGGCTACGTTGGCCCGATGTTGGACAACCAACGTTGGGGCAACGTTGGTTTTACCGCTGGTTTAACGTTGGCCCGACGTTGAAAACGTAACGCACTAGGCGATATGTGAGGTTAGTAGGTGCGTTAGAGGTCGACGTTGGACCAACGATGGCCCAACGTTGGTCATAGTGTGGAGAAATCGGTCGATTACGTCGTAGCGTCATTTTAACGTCATTCTTAACTGGTCGCGTGTTTCTTTTTCAAATAACGCTTTGGTTTATTGACTGAACTTGCATTTGTGTTCTGAGTGAGCTTCTCGGTTTAATGGATTATTATTTGGATAATGCACCACGGAACACCATCACCAGCTATGGGGACGCGAAGAAGTACCGGTAAGTACTTTAGTTGAGAATATCATGCCGAATAACTTGGAATTTCAACGATAAGCGTGCGTCGTCGGATTCATTTCCTCCACAACCAACTTAAAGTTTGAATTTGAAGTTTAACCCTTCAATTGTCAGAAACGAAAACAAATAAATTTATGTCAGTTTCGTGTGATGGCATCCGACTGTATGAGGAAGAAAATGTCATTTCGGCCAATTTGGCCGGTTACTTCATGTGAGTTTTTCATCTGACATGTGTGTCGGAATAATGATGTGGAGGATTTATGTAAATGTTAGCCCAAACTACATTTCCAAGTAACGATGGTTTTGTTGTTTATTTTGAGGAATAATACCGCGTCAGATGAATTCAGCCCAAATATGTTAACAGTTGTCGTGTAAAACATTCGGCAGTAAGTTAGCGTTATTTAGTATTTGTGGATGTCCTTTAACATGGGGAAAATAGACTACTGCGCTTGAACGAGCATGTGGATTGTCGATTTTAATGTATAGCAACTTTATAATCAATAACAGAGGCATTCTCTGTCAAATAAGGTCGCTCTATTTACGATACCAATTGGGGAACTTTGTAAATTAAATTACGCGTAAACTTAACCTGCTGCAAATAGAAAAGGTGTCGGAATCGGCGTACTCGCCCCAGGGCTAACTCGCCCAATCGGCGCGTGCCAACTCGGAATAAAAGGCCAACTCAGAATAAAAGATGCATACGGGGTGTTATATGGCGCTTGGTCCGTTGTTTCTCAATGAATATTATTGAAATTTGGTGTATATGTCCGGGCTGGGACATGGAATACAACAACGTTTGAATTGTTTTTAAATTTACAAATTTGTTGATTTTATTCATTTTGTTTTCGTTCTGAAACACACTATAAAGTGTATATAATATAATAACGAACACGAGACATACATAATTTATGAACTGTTAACAAAAGATATCAAATTCAATACATGACAAAGATGACTCAGTGGAGTTTATAAAGTGAACATAAAAACATTGAGGTAAGAATCTTTTTAAGGAATTCAACTTTATTTAATGATAATAAACACATAAATTAAAATAACAAACATGAGACATACATGATTTATAAACTGTTAACAAAAGATATCAAACTCAATACATGACAAAGATGACTCAGTGAAGTTTATAAAGTGAACATAAAAATATTAAGGTAAAAATCTTTTTAAGCATTACTAAACCGTTTAGCACAGTCCACTTCACTCATCCGATCATCACTAAACTTCATATTTATCTTGATATTGATCTATCAGATGAGAGCTATCAAAATATTTTTTTAATTTTATAGGAAAAAATGGTCGCCAGCGGCCATATTGCATTTACGTTATATGTTATCGCGTCATGTCGATATCTAGTATTACTTAGAAATTTCACCTTTCCAGATTCATAATTGCTCCATTGACTGTAACAGATGGAATTATTCCCCTCTTCGGATAGAGTGTCACTGAAACTTTATTTTGTCAGACTGTCTGTATAGTCACTGATTATATATGGCAATAATCTGTAATAAGATGTAGCACTATTTTATTTTATATTTACATGCAGTGCTGTTTTTATACAACAATTCTAATCCCCCCTAGATCATCATGTGATCGACCATACATCGCGCGAGGACCTGGTTGAATTAAGGTGGGTTTTTATGGATAACTTCTGTCCTCAAGCTAGATTATACTTATGACATTTAATGGCATGTTTCTAACATGGAGGGTTAGATATGCGTGAGACACCACCACTCTTCAATTCACACCAAGTTATCAGCTGTCATATTCGGATATTAGAACCCATAGCCATGATATATGGTTTATTTTGTGTATACTAGTAATATTGTTATTTTCAGTACCTTTATATACCAGTACTGTGTATAACAATGCATATACATTAATCCATGTATACATGTATATTGATTCAACGGATTCAGTGGTTTTGTCCATCAGTCTATCAAATTTGCGGGGAAAACATGGCCACAAGCAGTACACCCTGTTAAATTTCGAATTTGAATCAATTGGCGCACCCTGCAGCCAGCTTTTATTGGAGAACTTTTTCTCATGTGGATAGTTTGGGTCACCGCTAGATGTGAGCCATGTTTTGTTCTCAAGCTGTCCTTGTGAAGACATCACTGCCAGCGGTGATCTTGAATTTTACTATTTTTATGGCTAAATAATTTGGTTGATCCTACAGACGACACCCCTTGTCCGATCGTCACCAGATTCCACAATGATCTTCTGGATAACCAGGGGGAGAGTAATCTAATTTTCCCGAATTTCGTTAAAAAACATTACCACAGGCAGCAATTTGGTATCTTACTGTTTGATCCTCTTTTGCGTGACTGAATTGTTTAGCAACTGTACAGTCATATCCCTCATCTGATAGTCACCACACTTTATATTGATCTTCGGGCTGACAACTAGATGGGAGCTATCGAATGCTTTGAATTTTTTTGGAAAACATTGTCGCCAGCAGTCATCTTCTATTTTGGTTTTTATATACATGTATATCTCTTCATTCGGATAGCCAGTATTACGTAGGTACTTCAACTTTCCGCATTCCTGTCATCATTTGAAATATAAAAATTTACCTGATACCATGCACCCTTCAAAATTTGTTTCGTCGTATCTATTTTAATGACCCGTATGGTAATATTGATACAGATATATTTGTCAAACATTTCTTTGTACAATATACAGGTATTTAGTTTGTAACTAAATCTAGAAATATATAATAGTAGGTGGTGGACCCTACTTCGTCCGGGATGTTCCCCTCTGGTTTTCGGAGAATTGCGCGATTTAACCTTGAATTGACAATTTTAAAGGTGAACGTCATGTCGGGTCACGATTTGACCCGCCCAAAACACTCCCCGGACAAAATTCACGACAAAAGTACCCGTCGAAATCCGCCCGGCTTTACCCGAATTGACCTTGAATTGACAATTTTGAATGTCAAGATCAGGTCAGGGTCATAATTTGACCCACCCGAAACACTCCTGGGACAAAAGTAACAGTAGGTATTATATTTCGTTGAAATACTTCGTTTTACCAGATTTGACCTTGAATTGATCTTTTTGAATGTCAAAGTCAGGTCGGGATCAAGATTTGACCCGTCCAAATAGTCCAGAAACATGCCTACATCAGCACGTTCGAGAACATGGTCCCACGTGAAATTGAACCCGTCAATATTGCTCCCGGGATCGAAGTAGTCCTACACACAAATTTTTAGTCGGATCGGTCAAGGTCCAGAAACATGCCTATGAGCGAGGTCAAGTTGACACGTTAAATACCAAATCCGAGTCGGATCAGTCGAGCAGTGTTAGAGTCTATAACACATACACACATGCATTCATGCATACACACATACATACAGACAGGTGTTCCAAAATGTATAATCGATAGCTACAACAATTCTATGGTAGATAGTTCACGGCCGACCTGATGCATGCATCTTAGTTTTCTTGTTCTAATTACTATCTAAATTTCACGATCGATGTGTGATAATATATATATCTTTATTTTCCTCCATAACTGAAGAGTTACATATATAATTATATCTTATATATAATCAACACAATCAACAATCCCACCACCAGATAATACATAAATGAAAAGAAAAAATCACAAAATCCTAAATGTTACATTATGACGACGATGAAGACGATGATGGTGATGATGATGATGATGATTATGATGATGAGGAGGACGATGATGACGACGATGATGACGATGATTATGAGGATGATGATGATGATGATGATGATGATGGCGACGATGCTGATGATAATGGTGGTGATGATGATGATGATGGTGAAGATGATGTTGAAGATGATGATGATGATGATGATGATGATACTGTTAGCGAAATCGATGGAATATTTTGAACATTTACACATGACTATCTGATACACAGGCAGACCCATGTTGGTGTTCAAAATCTCACCTAAATCCACGTAGGCAAATATGAATAAGAACTCAATATACTAAGTTAATATAAACATTCTCGTATACACGAACACTTATATTGATACTATGTTCTTAATATGAGAATATAATATGAGACATCATATTACACACACGTATGAACATGTCATATTAAAATCGACCCGAAATTATGGGTGCAGAATCTAAGCTTAAGTATAAATTACACTGCTAGCAATCATCTGCTATGGATTACGTCTCAAAATTTCAAGTTGTTAGTGTACCCACATTTTCCATAACTTCGATGTTGAGGAGATGAAGAAACGACAAAATGCGACTGTGTCCTCAACATATTCATCTAGATTTGGTGGGATATACCCGAGGAATAATGCAGTTTGTTGAATCCAACTCATACTATTGATGAACATGTAACATTCCACAGTAAAAATATCAATGAATTCGTACCAGATTTGGTTACGTAACTGATTAAGAAACATACAATCATTAACGACATGAGTGACGATGTCAATGTAGGGAATTTGACAATGGTCACATACAGAATCAGTCATATACATTGGTGTACACAGTAAGCCAATTGTAACGAAAATGTCTTCTTTGGTCGAAGGGTGGTTTCTGCAGATAGTCCATATATGAGAGATAGAAAGTTCTGGATTAACAATGTTAAATCGTACAAAATCAGGATCGTCTCGCACCCGCATTTGCCATTGCGATTGTGACATTATTTCAAAATTTGACTTAATGGTCCGTTTACACGATTCTTTCGAGGGTACAGATAAGCTCACAACAAATGACTTCCAAAGTTCATCCATCCCAAATTTGGTTAGAATGTTACGGATTTCAGATAAGAAGGGACTCCTCCCGTTTGTCTCGTCTGCTTCAATGAGCCTATGGAGAAATACCTTCTTGACTGTTTTCGTAACACCCAGCCTACACAACGAAAAGAACAAAGACAATTTCCGTTTTTGGATGTACATTGAAAGTGGGGACATGCCAAGCAACCCCAGTACCATATCAGTTCGTGTTCTGACAGGCAATCCCTGAATTGATTTCAAACACATTCTATGGGTTCGTTCTAACTTTTCACTATCTGCTGCGTTTGTGTTAAGCAGTAACTCTGAGCCGTATAAACCCCTCGGAAGCACAATAGATTCGTAAATCTTTTTACAACTGACGGGAGTTATACCTCCCGCATACATCCCTGCATTAGATAACATGAAGAATGTATTCCTCATGCGATCACATATCTGAGTTATCATTTGAGAGTTGAACTTTTGAGTGACAACAGGTACACCAAGGTGCGTAGTACTTTTAGAAACTGGTATTTGTATAGATCCCAATTTCCATTCATAATTTATTGTTGAGAAATCAGAGTTTGCTTCATTAAAAATAAGACTAACAGACTTGGCTGCATTGTATCTGTAACGCCATCGTTGGCTATATGAGTAACATATATTACACAAGGCCTGTAGACCACTCGGGGTTAACGATAACAGGACCATGTCATCAGCATGTGTGGGAGATGCTTTGGATTTCCCTTATATAAAGAGACTATCACGCCACGCTTTGCTTTACATGGAATATGTTCGAATTTTATCATCATATTGAATAATATACATGTTTTCTTTGCCAGTATATCACCACCATAAATAAAGTGTTCATAATTCAAGCGATCATCTCCAGATGCTTTGCCCACATTCAGAGTACTAACGAGACGACGGAATTCTTCAGGCGTAACTGGGTACATAGTCACTGCGTCAGTGTTATCAGTACTTGTAGATGAGAGAATACTATCTATTTTGGATGTCACCCCGTCGAAGTGATCATTATCAAACAATTCGTTATTAATTGGTTTCGAGAACATGTTCGCGTAATACTCAATCCACGATTCAGCTACTTCGGCAGAATCACGGACAACCTTTCCATTATATACAAATACGTTATTCCCATGGCTTCCTGCTTGCTTACGCTTGGCATTAAACAGTCTGAAAAACAGATCTTGATCAATTTCAGCAGACTTGTCTATGTCATCATTCGACTTTGATAAGAAAGCTTCTGAGCATTTCCGATATTCGCATCTAAATTCACGCTTCGCATTCTTGTATTGATTGTACGAATCTGCAATCTGAGTATTCGGACGACCATCCGCAATCCATTTACTACGCATCAATTTCATTTGCTTATGGAGAATTTTCAGATTAGCATTCCAAAACGGTTTGAGAAATTTTTAAAACTTTTTCTTTGGTACCGTTAGGTCAGAAGCTCGCACAACAAGTTCCACTAAATTTCCATATAAAATATCAACATCACTTTTTGACCTAACAATTATCGAAGGAGATTCTTTGTTTAGTTCGGCTATGCATTGTTCATACTTTAATTTCAAAGCGCTATCAGCACCAACCCGTTTCCAATTGAACTTGGAATTATCCCGTGTTTCATTGGTTGCGTATAACGAGCCTATGGGGAAAGCAAACGAGATGATCGCTTTAACAGGTCTGTGATTAGAAACATTGAGGCAATCGTCGTCAGGAATTTCACATTCAATTACATCATGAATCATGGTACATGGAATAAGTATATGATCAATAACAGAAGAGGTACCCCCAGTATAAGGCACATGCGTAAATTTTAAACCTTTGCATTCGATTGTAGTGTTAACAGAAATAAGTTGTCTCTTTGAGAGGAATGCACCGAAACAATCAGATCTATCGTCGTTTCTTGATAGGTCACTATTAAAGTCACCCATAGCTACGACGATTCCCAAGCTAGAATATTGACATGTTATGACTTCAAGGTTTTCCATACATTGTTCGTAATATTCATAAGAGTTATTAGTGGACGGCAAATATACTTGAAATATGTATACAAATTTGCTGTTTCCCAAATTAAACTGGATGCCAATTATACGGTCATCCTCAATAGGAACTGAAGATATCCTATGTGACAAGGTTTTTTTCCAGAGAAATGCTACGCCACCTTTGTTTCTACCTCGCTGTACAGCAAGCCGTTTTGAATAATCGCTTACTCCAAAAGATTCATAATCCTTGTGAATTGAGTTGAGAAACTGAAGATCTTTGTGTGGTAGCCAATGCTCACTAATACCACATATGTCAATTTTATGGCGATCAAACAGCTGGCCCAAGTATAATGCGGACCCCTTAATGCCAGTGACATTAAATGTCGCCAGGGATATCATGTTAAATGTTAATTGATCAAAACTACATAGTACATGTATAAATATAAGAGAAAACAAGAAACGACACGACTTAACTCTACGATCATAACTGTTCAATGAACGATGTGGCTTTACACTGCTGTGCGTATAAGCCATGTAAGCAAGCACGCCGATTACTGTATTATGGTATTCAGTGTACAGTAACACAGGATTGACCGTTACAATCAGAATCAGTACTCAACGTTATGAGTGGAACGATTAAGGTCCCGTTCATACGGGTGTTGATCACACTGGTCATTGCTGCGACGGCTATTATTAATTCGATTGCGCTGTGCTTCGTGTGAGTTCTTCGATAACCATCGCCGACAGCCTACACCTTTCGGCCAGAATGCTGGATCTTCCATCATATGTGCATCATCTTCCCATATGTTGATTCGCGCACTCATTTTCCCGCGTTTAGAGCTTCGCATCAGTCGAACAATCGAAAATTGACAATTCATGTACTTCAAATAATTTGCAACTGTTTCAGCTGTTACAAAATCGTCCATGTTATAAATGAAGAAGCGAACGGTTTTAACAAATGGTTTGAGACTGTCACGATCGCGACTGTGTGAACGGCGGCACAGCCTTATTGGAGAACAATCACGACTATGGCATCTGCGTTCATTAGATATGCTTCTCGACCTGCTGCGTCTTGGATGTGGATTTCCGCTTCTAGAATGATGTGGTACATTTCTTATATTTTTCTGAGGAGATCTGTCAACGTTAAACGCAGATTGATCACTGACGAATCGCTGTTCTTTCTCAGTGCAGCGCTGACTTGGCTGTTGAGTGACCGCCGACGAGACAAGCATTTTGTTATCAACCCACTGGGGTACTATTAGATCTGTTTCCATGTCCTTATTTGGTGCCATAACTGAACTACCACAATCATCAATAGTCAGAAAACCCGGAGAAGAGGCTGTGTCATACGAATTATATCGGAGAGGCTGTGAACTTATAGCTGACAATTCTGGCTTCAATCCTAGACTGTTGTTAGAGCTGATAAAGAAGTTTGCGCAACTACTGATTTGCTGGAGCTGATTCTTGATATCTCGGGATATGTTGATATCTCAAGATTGGTTCTAATGCCAGCTTCCACTCCAATTGGAGAAACTTTCGAGGATTGCATATTCTTTGGACTCAATGTAGATGGACAATCATTGTTTATATTATTGGAGTTAGCCGTTTTTGAATCATTAACAATATGCACTAACACGGAATTAGCGAATTCACCAAATTCAGCCGACATCTCCTTCATGAACTTGTTGAGTTTAGACTCACACTTAACCACACATTTGTCAACTACACCAGACACAGAGACATTTAAATTACAAGATTTATGCGATGACACTTTTCCTCTCATTTGTTTCATATCATCTCTCAGCGTTCCAATGCAGCCTTTTTGAGATTGAACATCCTTATGTATTGAGTCAACTCCTTCTACTACGGAACCTATGTCATGCTCTATGAGCTTTATTTTCGTTCTTAATGACGCCACTCCGTTTAACTTTTCATCTGTAACCGAATTCATAGCACACGCGTTATTTTCAACTTCAAATTTTAGATCAGATATCAGGGATTCCATTTCCGTTTGACGTGAGTTCAAGTTAGCTAGCATGCCTTCTATCTCGGGAATAGATTTTGCGACGGCATCAGAGAGACGGAGATCTGCATCCTTGAGAACAATAATGTCACCTTTAATGTTTGTCAGGTCGTTGATAAGTGAGCAAAAGTCTGTTTGTGTGGACTGAGTCTTCATTTGAACTAGATTTTGGGATGTTGACGCTAAGCGACGAGTGTTTGCAGAACTAATTATCTCGCGTATATGATCCGGGTTCTCATCCATGAAGAAATACAATAATTTATATATGTCTTTGGCAAATTTGTAGCATACTGAGTTTGTGCCATTATCAACACCCGCGTAGCGATGGATTCGATTTTTTAGACTCGACTGTGGATCAAACGGGAAACTAGGCAGCTTAATACATTCTTCAAATATTGCATCCCGAACAATTTTAAGTGTTTTTTCGGAATCTACGGCTGCCAAAACACATTGGCTTATGAAGTCATCTGCGGTCGTGTTGTGTATATAATCAAGCGCCCAACTTATATACATTGATATGTCCTTGTTCTCTTTATCGGCGCACTGTTCCTTGAATATAGCGTTAATTATTATGTCCGTTTGCGGAGTAACTCGATCAATACCATGAGTACCTGTGTTGTCAGCCATGATCTCATACAGTTAATGCACTTTTTTTATCTAGGGACAGCAATTACACATCTGTCAATGCTGTGTGTGGCAGTCAACCGTGAAATTTTTTCACACGCAAAGTAGGTGTGCCATGTAGACAATTGTGAGTACAGTTCACAGAACAGCATGGAACATGGCGGAATAACAAATGTCAACAAACAATACATAGAAGACAAAGAGAAGTGAAAAACTTTGATAATGTCATCAAGATAACTGCCATCAGGAAATGGGATCTAAGGAAGATTTACCATTTTTGGAAAGCACACATCCATACGAATGTCCGAAGAGAATAAACATAGATGAAAGATAACTGTTTTATAGGAAAAAATAGATAATTTGATGAGCAATTTTCAAAACATCCACGCACAAGGGGAGGTAACCAATTCTCGCATCCCCCACCCCACCACAACTTTGGTCAAAATTGTCAACAGTTGGATATTTCATACATGACACAACATTAATTGGAACTTTCGCACGGTCACACCAACAATATTATAGGTTGAGATTGTTCTCGTAGTTTGATTTTCCAACAATTATTAATTGTTTATGGAACATCATTTGCACATTGTCCTACCTTTGGTAAAAAAATTGACTGAAATGGCATCAGTTGGAAATTTTACGACCTTAGGGTGTGGGGGGGGGGGGGGGTCTCAGGTTGGAAATTTCCAACAATTGGAATTCTTGAGGCCAGTCTAGATGTTAGGAGTTTGCTATTTTCAGGTTCGGATCTCAAAATGTTCTCAGTGTATTCCGTTCCTCTTCTGGTTGTGGCAACAATACTACTGATCCATTTAGAATAATGCTAACATCCAGGCTGTGAGGGGCCAGTGACTTTTGGGGAAATCAAACCCCAAAGGGGGTGCAGTTGAAAATTCCAAGGTGGATGCACCCTCCCCAACGCTGAAACCCATCTAGCCACGTCCCTGTCATGGATTTCCATGGATAATTAAGTTCAGCCTACGACAGTGGATACCGTTCCACTTTCAGTTGTATACCCTATAATAGGCTATTATGCTTATAGCTGTTGGGGGGGGGGGGGTGTATATCAGAATAGGAATTTACGATTGCACCACCCCCTTTCGTTGTATAAAATGCTCAAGCTGCAAACCAGAATTCAGTCCCCTCGCTACGGTGTCTGACGCCCTGTTATGTAGGAGATTGATTTATGCATGGAGTTCGAACAACCTCCCCTTAATTCGGTATTTTCCAACCGGTACCTTAAATCCACTTGTCGGTTTGCGCTCCAAAATACACCTAATAATATTCTCTTGTGAATTGGTCCCAACCAAAAATCAGCTATATACACGGAGCGTATATTCCTGACATCTATTATATATTTTGAAAGATCTGTGTGTTTGTTTGTGTGTGTGTGTGTGTGTTTGAAATCGATGGACTCAAAAACGACTAAGCCAATTTCGATGAAATTTGGTATTTGGATGTGTTTTCGGCCGGAGACGAACATAGGCATATTTATTTGTCCGTGCGAGGTCAACTTTTCACGTGCGGAGGTCAAATCTGTTTTTACGCCGTTTTTGCGCTAATATATTTCAGTTCGGTGCTCACAAATCGATTCGATATAGCGCGAATAATAAATTGCCAGTCATATAATTTGCACGGTTAGAATCTGTGGCGTGTCCTCTTTCCAACGATATATAATATGTATGTATCCGTTTTAGTTATCTGCCTCAATTATTAGGTACAAGTGGTCCGATGCTTTTATCGGGATAAAATCAATGCGTAACTTCTATGACGTCGTCAGAGGTCATACAGTTAGATCACGTTAACTCTCACCCTGCCGATGCATTTGACTGTGTCGCGTTAACTCATCACCGGCCGAGGTATCCGCAAATGACATTGGGCTATATATCTCGCAAACGGGTGTAGCTATCGACTTGAAATTTGGTATGTGAATGTATCTTGCCCCGGATACGAATTTTATCGGGTCGCCGAGCACGTGCGACACCAGCTTCGCGCATGCGCAAACCAGATCTAGGAAACGGGTGGAGCAATCGACTTGAAATTTGGTTTTTGAATAGCCCGGACGAAGTCGGGTCACCTTCTAGTCTATTATATATTTTGAAAGATCTGTGTGTAAGTTTGTATGTGTTTGTTTGTTTGAAATCGATGGACTCCAAAACGACTAAGCCAATTTCGATGAAATTTGGTATTTTAGGGTATTTTCGGCCGGAGACGAACATTGGCATATTTATTTGTCCGTGCGAGGTCAACTTTTCACGTGCGGAGGTCAAATCTATTTTTACGCCGTTTTTGCGCTAATATATTTCAGTTCGGTGCTCACAAATCGATTCGATATAGCGCGAATAATAAATTGCCAGTCATATAATTTGCACGGTTAGAATCTGTGTGGCTTCATCTTTCCAACGATATATAATATGTATGTATCCGTTTTAGTTATCTGCCTCAATTATTAGGTACAAGTGGTACGGGGATCTTTTATCAGGATAAAATCACTGCGTAACTTCTATGACGTCGTCAGAGGTCATAAAGTTAGATTACGTTAACTCTCACCCTGCCGATCAATTGACTGTGTCGCGTTAACTCATCACCGGCCGAGGTATCCGCAAATGACATTGGGCTATATATCTCGGAAACGGGTGTAGCTATCGACTTGAAATTTGGTATGTGAATGTATCTTGCCCCGGATACGAATTTTATCGGGTCGCCGAGCACGTGCGACACCAGCTTCGCGCATGCGCAGACCAGATCTAGGAAACGGGTGGAGCAATCGACTTGAAATTTGGTTTTTGAATAGCCCGGACGAAGTCGGGTCACCTTCTAGTCTATTATATATTTTGAAAGATCTGTGTGTTTGTGTGTGTGTGTGTTTGAAATCGATGGAATCGAAAACGACTAAGCCAATTTCGATGAAACTTGGTATTTGGATGTGTTTTCGGCCGGAGACGAACATAGGCATATTTATTTGTCCGTGCGAGGTCAACTTTTCACGTGCGGAGGTCAAATCTATTTTTACGCCGTTTTTGCGCTAATATATTTCAGTTCGGTGCTCACAAATCGATTCGATATAGCGCGAATAATAAATTGCCAGTCATATAATTTACACGGTTAGAATCTGTGTGGCTTCATCTTTCCAACGATATATAATATGTATGTATCCGTTTTAGTTATCTGCCTCAATTATTAGGTACAAGTGGTACGATGCTTTTATCAGGATAAAATCAATGCGTAATTTCTATGACGTCGTCAGAGGTCATAAAGTTAGATTACGTTAACTCTCACCCTGCCGATGCATTTGACTGTGTCGCGTTAACTCATCACCGGCCGAGGTATCCGCAAATGACATTGGGCTATATATCTCGGAAACGGGTGTAGCTATCGACTTGAAATTTGGTATGTGAATGTATCTTGCCCCGGATACGAATTTTATCGGGTCGCCGAGCACGTGCGACACCAGCTTCGCGCATGCGCAGACCAGATCTAGGAAACGGGTGGAGCAATCGACTTGAAATTTGGTTTTTGAATAGCCCGGACGAAGTCGGGTCACCTTCTAGTCTATTATATATTTTGAAAGATCTGTGTGTTTGTGTGTGTGTGTGTTTGAAATCGATGGAATCGAAAACGACTAAGCCAATTTCGATGAAACTTGGTATTTGGATGTGTTTTCGGCCGGAGACGAACATAGGCATATTTATTTGTCCGTGCGAGGTCAACTTTTCACGTGCGGAGGTCAAATCTATTTTTACGCCGTTTTTGCGCTAATATATTTCAGTTCGGTGCTCACAAATCGATTCGATATAGCGCGAATAATAAATTGCCAGTCATATAATTTGCACGGTTAGAATCTGTGTGGCTTCATCTTTCCAACGATATATAATATGTATGTATCCGTTTTAGTTATCTGCCTCAATTATTAGGTACAAGTGGTACGATGCTTTTATCAGGATAAAATCAATGCGTAATTTCTATGACGTCGTCAGAGGTCATAAAGTTAGATTACGTTAACTCTCACCCTGCCGATGCATTTGACTGTGTCGCGTTAACTCATCACCGGCCGAGGTATCCGCAAATGACATTGGGCTATATATCTCGGAAACGGGTGTAGCTATCGACTTGAAATTTGGTATGTGAATGTATCTTGCCCCGGATACGAATTTTATCGGGTCGCCGAGCACGTGCGACACCAGCTTCGCGCATGCGCAGACCAGATCTAGGAAACGGGTGGAGCAATCGACTTGAAATTTGGTTTTTGAATAGCCCGGACGAAGTCGGGTCACCTTCTATCTATTATATATTTTGAAAGATCTGTGTGTGTGTGTATGTGTTTGTTTGTTTGAAATCGATGGACTCCAAAACGACTAAGCCAATTTCGATGAAATTTGGTATTTTAGGGTATTTTCGGCCGGAGACGAACATAGGCATATTTATTTGTCCGTGCGAGGTCAACTTTTCACGTGCGGAGGTCAAATCTGTTTTTACGCCGTTTTTGCGCTAATATATTTCAGTTCGGTGCTCACAAATCGATTCGATATAGCGCGAATAATAAATTGCCAGTCATATAATTTGCACGGTTAGAATCTGTGGCGTGTCCTCTTTCCAACGATATATAATATGTATGTATCCGTTTTAGTTATCTGCCTCAATTATTAGGTACAAGTGGTCCGATGCTTTTATCGGGATAAAATCAATGCGTAACTTCTATGACGTCGTCAGAGGTCATACAGTTAGATCACGTTAACTCTCACCCTGCCGATGCATTTGACTGTGTCGCGTTAACTCATCACCGGCCGAGGTATCCGCAAATGACATTGGGCTATATATCTCGCAAACGGGTGTAGCTATCGACTTGAAATTTGGTATGTGAATGTATCTTGCCCCGGATACGAATTTTATCGGGTCGCCGAGCACGTGCGACACCAGCTTCGCGCATGCCCAAACCAGATCTAGGAAACGGGTGGAGCAATCGACTTGAAATTTGGTTTTTGAATAGCCCGGACGAAGTCGGGTCACCTTCTAGTCTATTATATATTTTGAAAGATCTGTGTGTAAGTTTGTATGTGTTTGTTTGTTTGAAATCGATGGACTCCAAAACGACTAAGCCAATTTCGATGAAATTTGGTATTTTAGGGTATTTTCGGCCGGAGACGAACATTGGCATATTTATTTGTCCGTGCGAGGTCAACTTTTCACGTGCGGAGGTCAAATCTATTTTTACGCCGTTTTTGCGCTAATATATTTCAGTTCGGTGCTCACAAATCGATTCGATATAGCGCGAATAATAAATTGCCAGTCATATAATTTGCACGGTTAGAATCTGTGTGGCTTCATCTTTCCAACGATATATAATATGTATGTATCCGTTTTAGTTATCTGCCTCAATTATTAGGTACAAGTGGTACGGGGATCTTTTAT
The DNA here is from genome assembly GCA_032622095.1 of Siphonodentalium dalli. Taxonomy (NCBI): domain Eukaryota; kingdom Metazoa; phylum Mollusca; class Scaphopoda; order Gadilida; family Siphonodentaliidae; genus Siphonodentalium; species Siphonodentalium dalli. Next base: position 161,348,279 of record CP136061.1, on the reverse strand, counting down.
CAGGATAAAATCACTGCGTAACTTCTATGACGTCGTCAGAGGTCATAAAGTTAGATTACGTTAACTCTCACCCTGCCGATCAATTGACTGTGTCGCGTTAACTCATCACCGGCCGAGGTATCCGCAAATGACATTGGGCTATATATCTCGGAAACGGGTGTAGCTATCGACTTGAAATTTGGTATGTGAATGTATCTTGCCCCGGATACGAATTTTATCGGGTCGCCGAGCACGTGCGACACCAGCTTCGCGCATGCGCAGACCAGATCTAGGAAACGGGTGGAGCAATCGACTTGAAATTTGGTTTTTGAATAGCCCGGACGAAGTCGGGTCACCTTCTAGTCTATTATATATTTTGAAAGATCTGTGTGTTTGTGTGTGTGTGTGTTTGAAATCGATGGAATCGAAAACGACTAAGCCAATTTCGATGAAACTTGGTATTTGGATGTGTTTTCGGCCGGAGACGAACATAGGCATATTTATTTGTCCGTGCGAGGTCAACTTTTCACGTGCGGAGGTCAAATCTATTTTTACGCCGTTTTTGCGCTAATATATTTCAGTTCGGTGCTCACAAATCGATTCGATATAGCGCGAATAATAAATTGCCAGTCATATAATTTACACGGTTAGAATCTGTGTGGCTTCATCTTTCCAACGATATATAATATGTATGTATCCGTTTTAGTTATCTGCCTCAATTATTAGGTACAAGTGGTACGATGCTTTTATCAGGATAAAATCAATGCGTAATTTCTATGACGTCGTCAGAGGTCATAAAGTTAGATTACGTTAACTCTCACCCTGCCGATGCATTTGACTGTGTCGCGTTAACTCATCACCGGCCGAGGTATCCGCAAATGACATTGGGCTATATATCTCGGAAACGGGTGTAGCTATCGACTTGAAATTTGGTATGTGAATGTATCTTGCCCCGGATACGAATTTTATCGGGTCGCCGAGCACGTGCGACACCAGCTTCGCGCATGCGCAGACCAGATCTAGGAAACGGGTGGAGCAATCGACTTGAAATTTGGTTTTGGAATAGCCCGGACGAAGTCGGGTCACCTTCTAGTCTATTATATATTTTGAAAGATCTGTGTGTTTGTGTGTGTGTGTGTTTGAAATCGATGGAATCGAAAACGACTAAGCCAATTTCGATGAAACTTGGTATTTGGATGTGTTTTCGGCCGGAGACGAACATAGGCATATTTATTTGTCCGTGCGAGGTCAACTTTTCACGTGCGGAGGTCAAATCTATTTTTACGCCGTTTTTGCGCTAATATATTTCAGTTCGGTGCTCACAAATCGATTCGATATAGCGCGAATAATAAATTGCCAGTCATATAATTTGCACGGTTAGAATCTGTGTGGCTTCATCTTTCCAACGATATATAATATGTATGTATCCGTTTTAGTTATCTGCCTCAATTATTAGGTACAAGTGGTACGATGCTTTTATCAGGATAAAATCAATGCGTAATTTCTATGACGTCGTCAGAGGTCATAAAGTTAGATTACGTTAACTCTCACCCTGCCGATGCATTTGACTGTGTCGCGTTAACTCATCACCGGCCGAGGTATCCGCAAATGACATTGGGCTATATATCTCGGAAACGGGTGTAGCTATCGACTTGAAATTTGGTATGTGAATGTATCTTGCCCCGGATACGAATTTTATCGGGTCGCCGAGCACGTGCGACACCAGCTTCGCGCATGCGCAGACCAGATCTAGGAAACGGGTGGAGCAATCGACTTGAAATTTGGTTTTTGAATAGCCCGGACGAAGTCGGGTCACCTTCTATCTATTATATATTTTGAAAGATCTGTGTGTGTGTGTATGTGTTTGTTTGTTTGAAATCGATGGACTCCAAAACGACTAAGCCAATTTCGATGAAATTTGGTATTTTAGGGTATTTTCGGCCGGAGACGAACATAGGCATATTTATTTGTCCGTGCGAGGTCAACTTTTCACGTGCGGAGGTCAAATCTATTTTTACGCCGTTTTTGCGCTAATATATTTCAGTTCGGTGCTCACAAATCGATTCGATATAGCGCGAATAATAAATTGCCAGTCATATAATTTGCACGGTTAGAATCTGTGTGGCTTCATCTTTCCAACGATATATAATATGTATGTATCCGTTTTAGTTATCTGCCTCAATTATTAGGTACAAGTGGTACGGGGATCTTTTATCAGGATAAAATCACTGCGTAACTTCTATGACGTCGTCAGAGGTCATAAAGTTAGATTACGTTAACTCTCACCCTGCCGATGCATTTGACTGTGTCGCGTTAACTCATCACCGGCCGAGGTATCCGCAAATGACATTGGGCTATATATCTCGGAAACGGGTGTAGCTATCGACTTGAAATTTGGTATGTGAATGTATCTTGCCCCGGATACGAATTTTATCGGGTCGCCGAGCACGTGCGACACCAGCTTCGCGCATGCGCAGACCAGATCTAGGAAACGGGTGGAGCAATCGACTTGAAATTTGGTTTTGGAATAGCCCGGACGAAGTCGGGTCACCTTCTAGTCTATTATATATTTTGAAAGATCTGTGTGTTTGTGTGTGTGTGTGTTTGAAATCGATGGAATCGAAAACGACTAAGCCAATTTCGACGAAACTTGGTATTTGGATGTGTTTTCGGCCGGAGACGAACATAGGCATATTTATTTGTCCGTGCGAGGTCAACTTTTCACGTGCGGAGGTCAAATCTATTTTTACGCCGTTTTTGCGCTAATATATTTCAGTTCGGTGCTCACAAATCGATTCGATATAGCGCGAATAATAAATTGCCAGTCATATAATTTGCACGGTTAGAATCTGTGTGGCTTCATCTTTCCAACGATATATAATATGTATGTATCCGTTTTAGTTATCTGCCTCAATTATTAGGTACAAGTGGTACGATGCTTTTATCAGGATAAAATCAATGCGTAATTTCTATGACGTCGTCAGAGGTCATAAAGTTAGATTACGTTAACTCTCACCCTGCCGATGCATTTGACTGTGTCGCGTTAACTCATCACCGGCCGAGGTATCCGCAAATGACATTGGGCTATATATCTCGGAAACGGGTGTAGCTATCGACTTGAAATTTGGTATGTGAATGTATCTTGCCCCGGATACGAATTTTATCGGGTCGCCGAGCACGTGCGACACCAGCTTCGCGCATGCGCAGACCAGATCTAGGAAACGGGTGGAGCAATCGACTTGAAATTTGGTTTTTGAATAGCCCGGACGAAGTCGGGTCACCTTCTAGTCTATTATATATTTTGAAAGATCTGTGTGTTTGTGTGTGTGTGTGTTTGAAATCGATGGAATCGAAAACGACTAAGCCAATTTCGATGAAACTTGGTATTTGGATGTGTTTTCGGCCGGAGACGAACATAGGCATATTTATTTGTCCGTGCGAGGTCAACTTTTCACGTGCGGAGGTCAAATCTATTTTTACGCCGTTTTTGCGCTAATATATTTCAGTTCGGTGCTCACAAATCGATTCGATATAGCGCGAATAATAAATTGCCAGTCATATAATTTGCACGGTTAGAATCTGTGTGGCTTCATCTTTCCAACGATATATAATATGTATGTATCCGTTTTAGTTATCTGCCTCAATTATTAGGTACAAGTGGTACGATGCTTTTATCAGGATAAAATCAATGCGTAATTTCTATGACGTCGTCAGAGGTCATAAAGTTAGATTACGTTAACTCTCACCCTGCCGATGCATTTGACTGTGTCGCGTTAACTCATCACCGGCCGAGGTATCCGCAAATGACATTGGGCTATATATCTCGGAAACGGGTGTAGCTATCGACTTGAAATTTGGTATGTGAATGTATCTTGCCCCGGATACGAATTTTATCGGGTCGCCGAGCACGTGCGACACCAGCTTCGCGCATGCGCAGACCAGATCTAGGAAACGGGTGGAGCAATCGACTTGAAATTTGGTTTTTGAATAGCCCGGACGAAGTCGGGTCACCTTCTATCTATTATATATTTTGAAAGATCTGTGTGTGTGTGTATGTGTTTGTTTGTTTGAAATCGATGGACTCCAAAACGACTAAGCCAATTTCGATGAAATTTGGTATTTTAGGGTATTTTCGGCCGGAGACGAACATAGGCATATTTATTTGTCCGTGCGAGGTCAACTTTTCACGTGCGGAGGTCAAATCTATTTTTACGCCGTTTTTGCGCTAATATATTTCAGTTCGGTGCTCACAAATCGATTCGATATAGCGCGAATAATAAATTGCCAGTCATATAATTTGCACGGTTAGAATCTGTGTGGCTTCATCTTTCCAACGATATATAATATGTATGTATCCGTTTTAGTTATCTGCCTCAATTATTAGGTACAAGTGGTACGGGGATCTTTTATCAGGATAAAATCACTGCGTAACTTCTATGACGTCGTCAGAGGTCATAAAGTTAGATTACGTTAACTCTCACCCTGCCGATGCATTTGACTGTGTCGCGTTAACTCATCACCGGCCGAGGTATCCGCAAATGACATTGGGCTATATATCTCGGAAACGGGTGTAGCTATCGACTTGAAATTTGGTATGTGAATGTATCTTGCCCCGGATACGAATTTTATCGGGTCGCCGAGCACGTGCGACACCAGCTTCGCGCATGCGCAGACCAGATCTAGGAAACGGGTGGAGCAATCGACTTGAAATTTGGTTTTGGAATAGCCCGGACGAAGTCGGGTCACCTTCTTGTCTATTATATATTTTGAAAGATCTGTGTGTTTGTGTGTGTGTGTGTTTGAAATCGATGGAATCGAAAACGACTAAGCCAATTTCGATGAAACTTGGTATTTGGATGTGTTTTCGGCCGGAGACGAACATAGGCATATTTATTTGTCCGTGCGAGGTCAACTTTTCACGTGCGGAGGTCAAATCTATTTTTACGCCGTTTTTGCGCTAATATATTTCAGTTCGGTGCTCACAAATCGATTCGATATAGCGCGAATAATAAATTGCCAGTCATATAATTTGCACGGTTAGAATCTGTGTGGCTTCATCTTTCCAACGATATATAATATGTATGTATCCGTTTTAGTTATCTGCCTCAATTATTAGGTACAAGTGGTACGATGCTTTTATCAGGATAAAATCAATGCGTAATTTCTATGACGTCGTCAGAGGTCATAAAGTTAGATTACGTTAACTCTCACCCTGCCGATGCATTTGACTGTGTCGCGTTAACTCATCACCGGCCGAGGTATCCGCAAATGACATTGGGCTATATATCTCGGAAACGGGTGTAGCTATCGACTTGAAATTTGGTATGTGAATGTATCTTGCCCCGGATACGAATTTTATCGGGTCGCCGAGCACGTGCGACACCAGCTTCGCGCATGCGCAGACCAGATCTAGGAAACGGGTGGAGCAATCGACTTGAAATTTGGTTTTGGAATAGCCCGGACGAAGTCGGGTCACCTTCTAGTCTATTATATATTTTGAAAGATCTGTGTGTTTGTGTGTGTGTGTGTTTGAAATCGATGGAATCGAAAACGACTAAGCCAATTTCGACGAAACTTGGTATTTGGATGTGTTTTCGGCCGGAGACGAACATAGGCATATTTATTTGTCCGTGCGAGGTCAACTTTTCACGTGCGGAGGTCAAATCTATTTTTACGCCGTTTTTGCGCTAATATATTTCAGTTCGGTGCTCACAAATCGATTCGATATAGCGCGAATAATAAATTGCCAGTCATATAATTTGCACGGTTAGAATCTGTGTGGCTTCATCTTTCCAACGATATATAATATGTATGTATCCGTTTTAGTTATCTGCCTCAATTATTAGGTACAAGTGGTACGATGCTTTTATCAGGATAAAATCAATGCGTAATTTCTATGACGTCGTCAGAGGTCATAAAGTTAGATTACGTTAACTCTCACCCTGCCGATGCATTTGACTGTGTCGCGTTAACTCATCACCGGCCGAGGTATCCGCAAATGACATTGGGCTATATATCTCGGAAACGGGTGTAGCTATCGACTTGAAATTTGGTATGTGAATGTATCTTGCCCCGGATACGAATTTTATCGGGTCGCCGAGCACGTGCGACACCAGCTTCGCGCATGCGCAGACCAGATCTAGGAAACGGGTGGAGCAATCGACTTGAAATTTGGTTTTTGAATAGCCCGGACGAAGTCGGGTCACCTTCTAGTCTATTATATATTTTGAAAGTACTGTGTGTTTGTGTGTGTGTGTGTTTGAAATCGATGGAATCGAAAACGACTAAGCCAATTTCGATGAAACTTGGTATTTGGATGTGTTTTCGGCCGGAGACGAACATAGGCATATTTATTTGTCCGTGCGAGGTCAACTTTTCACGTGCGGAGGTCAAATCTATTTTTACGCCGTTTTTGCGCTAATATATTTCAGTTCGGTGCTCACAAATCGATTCGATATAGCGCGAATAATAAATTGCCAGTCATATAATTTGCACGGTTAGAATCTGTGTGGCTTCATCTTTCCAACGATATATAATATGTATGTATCCGTTTTAGTTATCTGCCTCAATTATTAGGTACAAGTGGTACGATGCTTTTATCAGGATAAAATCAATGCGTAATTTCTATGACGTCGTCAGAGGTCATAAAGTTAGATTACGTTAACTCTCACCCTGCCGATGCATTTGACTGTGTCGCGTTAACTCATCACCGGCCGAGGTATCCGCAAATGACATTGGGCTATATATCTCGGAAACGGGTGTAGCTATCGACTTGAAATTTGGTATGTGAATGTATCTTGCCCCGGATACGAATTTTATCGGGTCGCCGAGCACGTGCGACACCAGCTTCGCGCATGCGCAGACCAGATCTAGGAAACGGGTGGAGCAATCGACTTGAAATTTGGTTTTGGAATAGCCCGGACGAAGTCGGGTCACCTTCTATCTATTATATATTTTTGAAAGATCTGTGTGTGTGTGTATGTGTTTGTTTGTTTGAAATCGATGGACTCCAAAACGACTAAGCCAATTTCGATGAAATTTGGTATTTTAGGGTATTTTCGGCCGGAGACGAACATAGGCATATTTATTTGTCCGTGCGAGGTCAACTTTTCACGTGCGGAGGTCAAATCTATTTTTACGCCGTTTTTGCGCTAATATATTTCAGTTCGGTGCTCACAAATCGATTCGATATAGCGCGAATAATAAATTGCCAGTCATATAATTTGCACGGTTAGAATCTGTGTGGCTTCATCTTTCCAACGATATATAATATGTATGTATCCGTTTTAGTTATCTGCCTCAATTATTAGGTACAAGTGGTACGATGCTTTTATCAGGATAAAATCAATGCGTAATTTCTATGACGTCGTCAGAGGTCATAAAGTTAGATTACGTTAACTCTCACCCTGCCGATGCATTTGACTGTGTCGCGTTAACTCATCACCGGCCGAGGTATCCGCAAATGACATTGGGCTATATATCTCGGAAACGGGTGTAGCTATCGACTTGAAATTTGGTATGTGAATGTATCTTGCCCCGGATACGAATTTTATCGGGTCGCCGAGCACGTGCGACACCAGCTTCGCGCATGCGCAGACCAGATCTAGGAAACGGGTGGAGCAATCGACTTGAAATTTGGTTTTGGAATAGCCCGGACGAAGTCGGGTCACCTTCTAGTCTATTATATATTTTGAAAGATCTGTGTGTTTGTGTGTGTGTGTGTTTGAAATCGATGGAATCGAAAACGACTAAGCCAATTTCGACGAAACTTGGTATTTGGATGTGTTTTCGGCCGGAGACGAACATAGGCATATTTATTTGTCCGTGCGAGGTCAACTTTTCACGTGCGGAGGTCAAATCTATTTTTACGCCGTTTTTGCGCTAATATATTTCAGTTCGGTGCTCACAAATCGATTCGATATAGCGCGAATAATAAATTGCCAGTCATATAATTTGCACGGTTAGAATCTGTGTGGCTTCATCTTTCCAACGATATATAATATGTATGTATCCGTTTTAGTTATCTGCCTCAATTATTAGGTACAAGTGGTACGATGCTTTTATCAGGATAAAATCAATGCGTAATTTCTATGACGTCGTCAGAGGTCATAAAGTTAGATTACGTTAACTCTCACCCTGCCGATGCATTTGACTGTGTCGCGTTAACTCATCACCGGCCGAGGTATCCGCAAATGACATTGGGCTATATATCTCGGAAACGGGTGTAGCTATCGACTTGAAATTTGGTATGTGAATGTATCTTGCCCCGGATACGAATTTTATCGGGTCGCCGAGCACGTGCGACACCAGCTTCGCGCATGCGCAGACCAGATCTAGGAAACGGGTGGAGCAATCGACTTGAAATTTGGTTTTTGAATAGCCCGGACGAAGTCGGGTCACCTTCTAGTCTATTATATATTTTGAAAGTACTGTGTGTTTGTGTGTGTGTGTGTTTGAAATCGATGGAATCGAAAACGACTAAGCCAATTTCGATGAAACTTGGTATTTGGATGTGTTTTCGGCCGGAGACGAACATAGGCATATTTATTTGTCCGTGCGAGGTCAACTTTTCACGTGCGGAGGTCAAATCTATTTTTACGCCGTTTTTGCGCTAATATATTTCAGTTCGGTGCTCACAAATCGATTCGATATAGCGCGAATAATAAATTGCCAGTCATATAATTTGCACGGTTAGAATCTGTGTGGCTTCATCTTTCCAACGATATATAATATGTATGTATCCGTTTTAGTTATCTGCCTCAATTATTAGGTACAAGTGGTACGATGCTTTTATCAGGATAAAATCAATGCGTAATTTCTATGACGTCGTCAGAGGTCATAAAGTTAGATTACGTTAACTCTCACCCTGCCGATGCATTTGACTGTGTCGCGTTAACTCATCACCGGCCGAGGTATCCGCAAATGACATTGGGCTATATATCTCGGAAACGGGTGTAGCTATCGACTTGAAATTTGGTATGTGAATGTATCTTGCCCCGGATACGAATTTTATCGGGTCGCCGAGCACGTGCGACACCAGCTTCGCGCATGCGCAGACCAGATCTAGGAAACGGGTGGAGCAATCGACTTGAAATTTGGTTTTGGAATAGCCCGGACGAAGTCGGGTCACCTTCTATCTATTATATATTTTGAAAGATCTGTGTGTTTGTTTGTGTGTGTGTGTGTGTGTTTGAAATCGATGGACTCAAAAACGACTAAGCCAATTTCGATGAAATTTGGTATTTGGATGTGTTTTCGGCCGGAGACGAACATAGGCATATTTATTTGTCCGTGCGAGGTCAACTTTTCACGTGCGGAGGTCAAATCTGTTTTTACGCCGTTTTTGCGCTAATATATTTCAGTTCGGTGCTCACAAATCGATTCGATATAGCGCGAATAATAAATTGCCAGTCATATAATTTGCACGGTTAGAATCTGTGGCGTGTCCTCTTTCCAACGATATATAATATGTATGTATCCGTTTTAGTTATCTGCCTCAATTATTAGGTACAAGTGGTCCGATGCTTTTATCGGGATAAAATCAATGCGTAACTTCTATGACGTCGTCAGAGGTCATACAGTTAGATCACGTTAACTCTCACCCTGCCGATGCATTTGACTGTGTCGCGTTAACTCATCACCGGCCGAGGTATCCGCAAATGACATTGGGCTATATATCTCGCAAACGGGTGTAGCTATCGACTTGAAATTTGGTATGTGAATGTATCTTGCCCCGGATACGAATTTTATCGGGTCGCCGAGCACGTGCGACACCAGCTTCGCGCATGCGCAAACCAGATCTAGGAAACGGGTGGAGCAATCGACTTGAAATTTGGTTTTTGAATAGCCCGGACGAAGTCGGGTCACCTTCTAGTCTATTATATATTTTGAAAGATCTGTGTGTAAGTTTGTATGTGTTTGTTTGTTTGAAATCGATGGACTCCAAAACGACTAAGCCAATTTCGATGAAATTTGGTATTTTAGGGTATTTTCGGCCGGAGACGAACATTGGCATATTTATTTGTCCGTGCGAGGTCAACTTTTCACGTGCGGAGGTCAAATCTATTTTTACGCCGTTTTTGCGCTAATATATTTCAGTTCGGTGCTCACAAATCGATTCGATATAGCGCGAATAATAAATTGCCAGTCATATAATTTGCACGGTTAGAATCTGTGTGGCTTCATCTTTCCAACGATATATAATATGTATGTATCCGTTTTAGTTATCTGCCTCAATTATTAGGTACAAGTGGTACGGGGATCTTTTATCAGGATAAAATCACTGCGTAACTTCTATGACGTCGTCAGAGGTCATAAAGTTAGATTACGTTAACTCTCACCCTGCCGATCAATTGACTGTGTCGCGTTAACTCATCACCGGCCGAGGTATCCGCAAATGACATTGGGCTATATATCTCGGAAACGGGTGTAGCTATCGACTTGAAATTTGGTATGTGAATGTATCTTGCCCCGGATACGAATTTTATCGGGTCGCCGAGCACGTGCGACACCAGCTTCGCGCATGCGCAGACCAGATCTAGGAAACGGGTGGAGCAATCGACTTGAAATTTGGTTTTTGAATAGCCCGGACGAAGTCGGGTCACCTTCTAGTCTATTATATATTTTGAAAGATCTGTGTGTTTGTGTGTGTGTGTGTTTGAAATCGATGGAATCGAAAACGACTAAGCCAATTTCGATGAAACTTGGTATTTGGATGTGTTTTCGGCCGGAGACGAACATAGGCATATTTATTTGTCCGTGCGAGGTCAACTTTTCACGTGCGGAGGTCAAATCTATTTTTACGCCGTTTTTGCGCTAATATATTTCAGTTCGGTGCTCACAAATCGATTCGATATAGCGCGAATAATAAATTGCCAGTCATATAATTTACACGGTTAGAATCTGTGTGGCTTCATCTTTCCAACGATATATAATATGTATGTATCCGTTTTAGTTATCTGCCTCAATTATTAGGTACAAGTGGTACGATGCTTTTATCAGGATAAAATCAATGCGTAATTTCTATGACGTCGTCAGAGGTCATAAAGTTAGATTACGTTAACTCTCACCCTGCCGATGCATTTGACTGTGTCGCGTTAACTCATCACCGGCCGAGGTATCCGCAAATGACATTGGGCTATATATCTCGGAAACGGGTGTAGCTATCGACTTGAAATTTGGTATGTGAATGTATCTTGCCCCGGATACGAATTTTATCGGGTCGCCGAGCACGTGCGACACCAGCTTCGCGCATGCGCAGACCAGATCTAGGAAACGGGTGGAGCAATCGACTTGAAATTTGGTTTTTGAATAGCCCGGACGAAGTCGGGTCACCTTCTAGTCTATTATATATTTTGAAAGATCTGTGTGTTTGTGTGTGTGTGTGTTTGAAATCGATGGAATCGAAAACGACTAAGCCAATTTCGATGAAACTTGGTATTTGGATGTGTTTTCGGCCGGAGACGAACATAGGCATATTTATTTGTCCGTGCGAGGTCAACTTTTCACGTGCGGAGGTCAAATCTATTTTTACGCCGTTTTTGCGCTAATATATTTCAGTTCGGTGCTCACAAATCGATTCGATATAGCGCGAATAATAAATTGCCAGTCATATAATTTGCACGGTTAGAATCTGTGTGGCTTCATCTTTCCAACGATATATAATATGTATGTATCCGTTTTAGTTATCTGCCTCAATTATTAGGTACAAGTGGTACGATGCTTTTATCAGGATAAAATCAATGCGTAATTTCTATGACGTCGTCAGAGGTCATAAAGTTAGATTACGTTAACTCTCACCCTGCCGATGCATTTGACTGTGTCGCGTTAACTCATCACCGGCCGAGGTATCCGCAAATGACATTGGGCTATATATCTCGGAAACGGGTGTAGCTATCGACTTGAAATTTGGTATGTGAATGTATCTTGCCCCGGATACGAATTTTATCGGGTCGCCGAGCACGTGCGACACCAGCTTCGCGCATGCGCAGACCAGATCTAGGAAACGGGTGGAGCAATCGACTTGAAATTTGGTTTTTGAATAGCCCGGACGAAGTCGGGTCACCTTCTATCTATTATATATTTTGAAAGATCTGTGTGTGTGTGTATGTGTTTGTTTGTTTGAAATCGATGGACTCCAAAACGACTAAGCCAATTTCGATGAAATTTGGTATTTTAGGGTATTTTCGGCCGGAGACGAACATAGGCATATTTATTTGTCCGTGCGAGGTCAACTTTTCACGTGCGGAGGTCAAATCTGTTTTTACGCCGTTTTTGCGCTAATATATTTCAGTTCGGTGCTCACAAATCGATTCGATATAGCGCGAATAATAAATTGCCAGTCATATAATTTGCACGGTTAGAATCTGTGGCGTGTCCTCTTTCCAACGATATATAATATGTATGTATCCGTTTTAGTTATCTGCCTCAATTATTAGGTACAAGTGGTCCGATGCTTTTATCGGGATAAAATCAATGCGTAACTTCTATGACGTCGTCAGAGGTCATACAGTTAGATCACGTTAACTCTCACCCTGCCGATGCATTTGACTGTGTCGCGTTAACTCATCACCGGCCGAGGTATCCGCAAATGACATTGGGCTATATATCTCGCAAACGGGTGTAGCTATCGACTTGAAATTTGGTATGTGAATGTATCTTGCCCCGGATACGAATTTTATCGGGTCGCCGAGCACGTGCGACACCAGCTTCGCGCATGCCCAAACCAGATCTAGGAAACGGGTGGAGCAATCGACTTGAAATTTGGTTTTTGAATAGCCCGGACGAAGTCGGGTCACCTTCTAGTCTATTATATATTTTGAAAGATCTGTGTGTAAGTTTGTATGTGTTTGTTTGTTTGAAATCGATGGACTCCAAAACGACTAAGCCAATTTCGATGAAATTTGGTATTTTAGGGTATTTTCGGCCGGAGACGAACATTGGCATATTTATTTGTCCGTGCGAGGTCAACTTTTCACGTGCGGAGGTCAAATCTATTTTTACGCCGTTTTTGCGCTAATATATTTCAGTTCGGTGCTCACAAATCGATTCGATATAGCGCGAATAATAAATTGCCAGTCATATAATTTGCACGGTTAGAATCTGTGTGGCTTCATCTTTCCAACGATATATAATATGTATGTATCCGTTTTAGTTATCTGCCTCAATTATTAGGTACAAGTGGTACGGGGATCTTTTATCAGGATAAAATCACTGCGTAACTTCTATGACGTCGTCAGAGGTCATAAAGTTAGATTACGTTAACTCTCACCCTGCCGATCAATTGACTGTGTCGCGTTAACTCATCACCGGCCGAGGTATCCGCAAATGACATTGGGCTATATATCTCGGAAACGGGTGTAGCTATCGACTTGAAATTTGGTATGTGAATGTATCTTGCCCCGGATACGAATTTTATCGGGTCGCCGAGCACGTGCGACACCAGCTTCGCGCATGCGCAGACCAGATCTAGGAAACGGGTGGAGCAATCGACTTGAAATTTGGTTTTTGAATAGCCCGGACGAAGTCGGGTCACCTTCTAGTCTATTATATATTTTTGAAAGATCTGTGTGTGTGTGTATGTGTTTGTTTGTTTGAAATCGATGGACTCCAAAACGACTAAGCCAATTTCGATGAAATTTGGTATTTTAGGGTATTTTCGGCCGGAGACGAACATAGGCATATTTATTTGTCCGTGCGAGGTCAACTTTTCACGTGCGGAGGTCAAATCTATTTTTACGCCGTTTTTGCGCTAATATATTTCAGTTCGGTGCTCACAAATCGATTCGATATAGCGCGAATAATAAATTGCCAGTCATATAATTTGCACGGTTAGAATCTGTGTGGCTTCATCTTTCCAACGATATATAATATGTATGTATCCGTTTTAGTTATCTGCCTCAATTATTAGGTACAAGTGGTACGGGGATCTTTTATCAGGATAAAATCACTGCGTAACTTCTATGACGTCGTCAGAGGTCATAAAGTTAGATTACGTTAACTCTCACCCTGCCGATGCATTTGACTGTGTCGCGTTAACTCATCACCGGCCGAGGTATCCGCAAATGACATTGGGCTATATATCTCGGAAACGGGTGTAGCTATCGACTTGAAATTTGGTATGTGAATGTATCTTGCCCCGGATACGAATTTTATCGGGTCGCCGAGCACGTGCGACACCAGCTTCGCGCATGCGCAGACCAGATCTAGGAAACGGGTGGAGCAATCGACTTGAAATTTGGTTTTTGAATAGCCCGGACGAAGTCGGGTCACCTTCTAGTCTATTATATATTTTGAAAGATCTGTGTGTTTGTGTGTGTGTGTGTTTGAAATCGATGGAATCGAAAACGACTAAGCCAATTTCGATGAAACTTGGTATTTGGATGTGTTTTCGGCCGGAGACGAACATAGGCATATTTATTTGTCCGTGCGAGGTCAACTTTTCACGTGCGGAGGTCAAATCTATTTTTACGCCGTTTTTGCGCTAATATATTTCAGTTCGGTGCTCACAAATCGATTCGATATAGCGCGAATAATAAATTGCCAGTCATATAATTTGCACGGTTAGAATCTGTGTGGCTTCATCTTTCCAACGATATATAATATGTATGTATCCGTTTTAGTTATCTGCCTCAATTATTAGGTACAAGTGGTACGATGCTTTTATCAGGATAAAATCAATGCGTAATTTCTATGACGTCGTCAGAGGTCATAAAGTTAGATTACGTTAACTCTCACCCTGCCGATGCATTTGACTGTGTCGCGTTAACTCATCACCGGCCGAGGTATCCGCAAATGACATTGGGCTATATATCTCGGAAACGGGTGTAGCTATCGACTTGAAATTTGGTATGTGAATGTATCTTGCCCCGGATACGAATTTTATCGGGTCGCCGAGCACGTGCGACACCAGCTTCGCGCATGCGCAGACCAGATCTAGGAAACGGGTGGAGCAATCGACTTGAAATTCGGTTTTGGAATAGCCCGGACGAAGTCGGGTCACCTTCTAGTCTATTATATATTTTGAAAGATCTGTGTGTTTGTGTGTGTGTGTGTTTGAAATCGATGGAATCGAAAACGACTAAGCCAATTTCGACGAAACTTGGTATTTGGATGTGTTTTCGGCCGGAGACGAACATAGGCATATTTATTTGTCCGTGCGAGGTCAACTTTTCACGTGCGGAGGTCAAATCTATTTTTACGCCGTTTTTGCGCTAATATATTTCAGTTCGGTGCTCACAAATCGATTCGATATAGCGCGAATAATAAATTGCCAGTCATATAATTTGCACGGTTAGAATCTGTGTGGCTTCATCTTTCCAACGATATATAATATGTATGTATCCGTTTTAGTTATCTGCCTCAATTATTAGGTACAAGTGGTACGATGCTTTTATCAGGATAAAATCAATGCGTAATTTCTATGACGTCGTCAGAGGTCATAAAGTTAGATTACGTTAACTCTCACCCTGCCGATGCATTTGACTGTGTCGCGTTAACTCATCACCGGCCGAGGTATCCGCAAATGACATTGGGCTATATATCTCGGAAACGGGTGTAGCTATCGACTTGAAATTTGGTATGTATCTTGCCCCGGATACGAATTTTATCGGGTCGCCGAGCACGTGCGACACCAGCTTCGCGCATGCGCAGACCAGATCTAGGAAACGGGTGGAGCAATCGACTTGAAATTTGGTTTTTGAATAGCCCGGACGAAGTCGGGTCACCTTCTATCTATTATATATTTTTGAAAGATCTCTGTGTGTGTGTATGTGTTTGTTTGTTTGAAATCGATGGACTCCAAAACGACTAAGCCAATTTCGATGAAATTTGGTATTTTAGGGTATTTTCGGCCGGAGACGAACATAGGCATATTTATTTGTCCGTGCGAGGTCAACTTTTCACGTGCGGAGGTCAAATCTATTTTTACGCCGTTTTTGCGCTAATATATTTCAGTTCGGTGCTCACAAATCGATTCGATATAGCGCGAATAATAAATTGCCAGTCATATAATTTGCACGGTTAGAATCTGTGTGGCTTCATCTTTCCAACGATATATAATATGTATGTATCCGTTTTAGTTATCTGCCTCAATTATTAGGTACAAGTGGTACGGGGATCTTTTATCAGGATAAAATCACTGCGTAACTTCTATGACGTCGTCAGAGGTCATAAAGTTAGATTACGTTAACTCTCACCCTGCCGATGCATTTGACTGTGTCGCGTTAACTCATCACCGGCCGAGGTATCCGCAAATGACATTGGGCTATATATCTCGGAAACGGGTGTAGCTATCGACTTGAAATTTGGTATGTGAATGTATCTTGCCCCGGATACGAATTTTATCGGGTCGCCGAGCACGTGCGACACCAGCTTCGCGCATGCGCAGACCAGATCTAGGAAACGGGTGGAGCAATCGACTTGAAATTTGGTTTTTGAATAGCCCGGACGAAGTCGGGTCACCTTCTAGTCTATTATATATTTTGAAAGATCTGTGTGTTTGTGTGTGTGTGTGTTTGAAATCGATGGAATCGAAAACGACTAAGCCAATTTCGATGAAACTTGGTATTTGGATGTGTTTTCGGCCGGAGACGAACATAGGCATATTTATTTGTCCGTGCGAGGTCAACTTTTCACGTGCGGAGGTCAAATCTATTTTTACGCCGTTTTTGCGCTAATATATTTCAGTTCGGTGCTCACAAATCGATTCGATATAGCGCGAATAATAAATTGCCAGTCATATAATTTGCACGGTTAGAATCTGTGTGGCTTCATCTTTCCAACGATATATAATATGTATGTATCCGTTTTAGTTATCTGCCTCAATTATTAGGTACAAGTGGTACGATGCTTTTATCAGGATAAAATCAATGCGTAATTTCTATGACGTCGTCAGAGGTCATAAAGTTAGATTACGTTAACTCTCACCCTGCCGATGCATTTGACTGTGTCGCGTTAACTCATCACCGGCCGAGGTATCCGCAAATGACATTGGGCTATATATCTCGGAAACGGGTGTAGCTATCGACTTGAAATTTGGTATGTGAATGTATCTTGCCCCGGATACGAATTTTATCGGGTCGCCGAGCACGTGCGACCCCAGCTTCGCGCATGCGCAGACCAGATCTAGGAAACGGGTGGAGCAATCGACTTGAAATTTGGTTTTTGAATAGCCCGGACGAAGTCGGGTCACCTTCTAGTCTATTATATATTTTGAAAGATCTGTGTATGTGTTTGTGTGTGTGTGTGTTTGAAATCGATGGACTCCAAAACGACTAAGCCAATTTCAATGAAATTTGGTATTTGGATGTGTTTTCGGCCGGAGACGAACATAGGCATATGTATTTGTCCGTGCGAGGTCAACTTTTCACGTGCGGAGGTCAAATCTGTTTTTACGCCGTTTTGCGCTAATATATTTCAGTTCGGTGCTCACAAATCGATACGATATAGCGCGAATAATAAATTGCCAGTCATATAATTTGCACGGTTAGAATCTGTGTGGCTTCATCTTTCCAACGATATATAATATGTATGTATCCGTTTTAGTTATCTGCCTCAATTATTAGGTACAAGTGGTGCGATGTTTTATCAGGATAAAATCAATGCCTAACTTCTATGACGTCGTCAGAGGTCATAAAGTTAGATTACGTTAACTCTCACCCTGCCGATGCATTTGACTGTGTCGCGTTAACTCATCACCGGCCGAGGTATCCGCAAATGACATTGGGCTATATATCTCGGAAACGGGTGTAGCTATCGACTTGAAATTTGGTATGTGAATGTATCTTGCCCCGGATACGAATTTTATCGGGTCGCCGAGCACGTGCGACACCAGCTTCGCGCATGCGCAGACCAGATCTAGGAAACGGGTGGAGCAATCGACTTGAAATTTGGTTTTTGAATAGCCCGGACGAAGTCGGGTCACCTTCTATCTATTATATATTTTGAAAGATCTGTGTGTGTGTGTATGTGTTTGTTTGTTTGAAATCGATGGACTCCAAAACGACTAAGCCAATTTCGATGAAATTTGGTATTTTAGGGTATTTTCGGCCGGAGACGAACATAGGCATATTTATGTGTCCGTGCGAGGTCAACTTTTCACGTGCGGAGGTCAAATCTATTTTTACGCCGTTTTTGCGCTAATATATTTCAGTTCGGTGCTCACAAATCGATTCGATATAGCGCGAATAATAAATTGCCAGTCATATAATTTGCACGGTTAGAATCTGTGTGGCTTCATCTTTCCAACGATATATAATATGTATGTATCCGTTTTAGTTATCTGCCTCAATTATTAGGTACAAGTGGTACGGGGATCTTTTATCAGGATAAAATCACTGCGTAACTTCTATGACGTCGTCAGAGGTCATAAAGTTAGATTACGTTAACTCTCACCCTGCCGATGCATTTGACTGTGTCGCGTTAACTCATCACCGGCCGAGGTATCCGCAAATGACATTGGGCTATATATCTCGGAAACGGGTGTAGCTATCGACTTGAAATTTGGTATGTGAATGTATCTTGCCCGGATACGAATTTTATCGGGTCGCCGAGCACGTGCGACACCAGCTTCGCGCATGCGCAGACCAGATCTAGGAAACGGGTGGAGCAATCGACTTGAAATTTAGTTTTTGAATAGCCCGGACGAAGTCGGGTCACCTTCTAGTCTATTATATATTTTGAAAGATCTGTGTATGTGTTTGTGTGTGTGTGTGTTTGAAATCGATGGACTCCAAAACGACTAAGCCAATTTCAATGAAATTTGGTATTTGGATGTGTTTTCGGCCGGAGACGAACATAGGCATATGTATTTGTCCGTGCGAGGTCAACTTTTCACGTGCGGAGGTCAAATCTGTTTTTACGCCGTTTTGCGCTAATATATTTCAGTTCGGTGCTCACAAATCGATACGATATAGCGCGAATAATAAATTGCCAGTCATATAATTTGCACGGTTAGAATCTGTGTGGCTTCATCTTTCCAACGATATATAATATGTATGTATCCGTTTTAGTTATCTGCCTCAATTATTAGGTACAAGTGGTGCGATGTTTTATCAGGATAAAATCAATGCCTAACTTCTATGACGTCGTCAGAGGTCATAAAGTTAGATTACGTTAACTCTCACCCTGCCGATGCATTTGACTGTGTCGCGTTAACTCATCACCGGCCGAGGTATCCGCAAATGACATTGGGCTATATATCTCGGAAACGGGTGTAGCTATCGACTTGAAATTTGGTATGTGAATGTATCTTGCCCCGGATACGAATTTTATCGGGTCGCCGAGCACGTGCGACACCAACTTCGCGCATGCGCAGACCAGATCTAGGAAACGGGTGGAGCAATCGACTTGAAATTTGGTTTTTGAATAGCCCGGACGAAGTCGGGTCACCTTCTATCTATTATATATTTTGAAAGATCTGTGTGTTTGTGTGTGTGTGTGTTTGAAATCGATGGAATCGAAAACGACTAAGCCAATTTCGATGAAACTTGGTATTTGGATGTGTTTTCGGCCGGAGACGAACATAGGCATATTTATTTGTCCGTGCGAGGTCAACTTTTCACGTGCGGAGGTCAAATCTATTTTTACGCCGTTTTTGCGCTAATATATTTCAGTTCGGTGCTCACAAATCGATTCGATATAGCGCGAATAATAAATTGCCAGTCATATAATTTGCACGTTTAGAATCTGTGTGGCTTCATCTTTCCAACGATATATAATATGTATGTATCCGTTTTAGTTATCTGCCTCAAGTATTAGGTACAAGTGGTACGATGCTTTTATCAGGATAAAATCAATGCGTAATTTCTATGACGTCGTCAGAGGTCATAAAGTTAGATTACGTTAACTCTCACCCTGCCGATGCATTTGACTGTGTCGCGTTAACTCATCACCGGCCGAGGTATCCGCAAATGACATTGGGCTATATATCTCGGAAACGGGTGTAGCTATCGACTTGAAATTTGGTATGTGAATGTATCTTGCCCCGGATACGAATTTTATCGGGTCGCCGAGCACGTGCGACACCAGCTTCGCGCATGCGCAGACCAGATCTAGGAAACGGGTGGAGCAATCGACTTGAAATTTGGTTTTGGAATAGCCCGGACGAAGTCGGGTCACCTTCTAGTCTATTATATATTTTGAAAGATCTGTGTGTTTGTGTGTGTGTGTGTTTGAAATCGATGGAATCGAAAACGACTAAGCCAATTTCGACGAAACTTGGTATTTGGATGTGTTTTCGGCCGGAGACGAACATAGGCATATTTATTTGTCCGTGCGAGGTCAACTTTTCACGTGCGGAGGTCAAATCTATTTTTACGCCGTTTTTGCGCTAATATATTTCAGTTCGGTGCTCACAAATCGATTCGATATAGCGCGAATAATAAATTGCCAGTCATATAATTTGCACGGTTAGAATCTGTGTGGCTTCATCTTTCCAACGATATATAATATGTATGTATCCGTTTTAGTTATCTGCCTCAATTATTAGGTACAAGTGGTACGATGCTTTTATCAGGATAAAATCAATGCGTAATTTCTATGACGTCGTCAGAGGTCATAAAGTTAGATTACGTTAACTCTCACCCTGCCGATGCATTTGACTGTGTCGCGTTAACTCATCACCGGCCGAGGTATCCGCAAATGACATTGGGCTATATATCTCGGAAACGGGTGTAGCTATCGACTTGAAATTTGGTATGTGAATGTATCTTGCCCCGGATACGAATTTTATCGGGTCGCCGAGCACGTGCGACACCAGCTTCGCGCATGCGCAGACCAGATCTAGGAAACGGGTGGAGCAATCGACTTGAAATTTGGTTTTTGAATAGCCCGGACGAAGTCGGGTCACCTTCTATCTATTATATATTTTTGAAAGATCTGTGTGTGTGTGTATGTGTTTGTTTATTTGAAATCGATGGACTCCAAAACGACTAAGCCAATTTCGATGAAATTTGGTATTTTAGGGTATTTTCGGCCGGAGACGAACATAGGCATATTTATTTGTCCGTGCGAGGTCAACTTTTCACGTGCGGAGGTCAAATCTATTTTTACGCCGTTTTTGCGCTAATATATTTCAGTTCGGTGCTCACAAATCGATTCGATATAGCGCGAATAATAAATTGCCAGTCATATAATTTGCACGGTTAGAATCTGTGTGGCTTCATCTTTCCAACGATATATAATATGTATGTATCCGTTTTAGTTATCTGCCTCAATTATTAGGTACAAGTGGTGCGATCTTTTATCAGGATAAAATCAATGCGTAAATTCTATGACGTCGTCAGAGGTCATAAATTTAGATTACGTTAACTCTCACCCTGCCGATGCATTTGACTCATCACCGGCCGAGGTATCCGCAAATGACATTGGGCTATATATCTCGGAAACGGGTGTAGCTATCGACTTGAAATTTGGTATGTGAATGTATCTTGCCCCGGATACGAATTTTATCGGGTCGCCGAGCACGTGCGACACCAGCTTCGCGCATGCGCAGACCAGATCTAGGAAACGGGTGGAGCAATCGACTTGAAATTTGGTTTTTGAATAGCCCGGACGAAGTCGGGTCACCTTCTAGTCTATTATATATTTTGGAAGATCTGTTTGTTTGTTTGTTTGTTTGTGTGTTTGTAATCGATGGACTCGAAAATGGCCCAGCCGATTTCGATGAAACTTGGTATGTGGGGGTATTTTCGGGTCACGACCAACATAGGCCTATTAATTTGTCCGTGCGAGGTCAACTTTTCACGTGCCGAGGTCAAATCTGTTTTTACGCCGTTTTGCGCTAATATATTTCAGTTCGGTGCTTACAAATCGATTCGAAACAGCGCGAATAATAACATGCCAGTCATAGAAGTGGTACGATCTTCTATCAGGGTAAAAACAATGCGTAACTTCTATGACGTCGTTAGAGGTCATAAAGTTAGATCACGTTAACCTCTTCGCTGCTAAATGACGTTATGACGTCGTGTGCTGGGCTGTTGACGTTATTGGCATTTTCCAATGGGAAAATATAGCGGGAATGTCAAAAGAACCATAAAAGTGACTCAGCTGAAAGGCTATTATTGTTCACAATCGTGGAACATCATACACTGTTTGAAACGTCGAGATACAGTTATTCCGATGCACTAATATCTGAGTTCCAGTTATGTATAATGGCCTACTTCTAGTGTGCTGAAGTAGGTCCGTAGTACCTACGGACCATATAGCACACGGCGTGCACTTTTACGTCCGTAATAGATACGGACGTCATAGCAGCGAAGAGGTTAACTCTTCTCCGGCCGATGCATTTGACTGTTTCAGACGTCTTGGCGATATCTCGGGCACCGATGGTAATTTATCTTTACGTTGAGACTTGATAATTAATGAGCGTGTGTATATGAGGCGCGTTTATATACTTCAGTGGAAATCAAATCGGGTTAAACTGGCGGATTTTTACGGACGAAATTTGATGCATAGGGTATCTCGGTATCCGATGGGCCGATTTCCCGGTATCCGCTGGGCCGATTTCCACCATTTTTGGGGTGTTGGTCCACCTGACCTTGACCTTCAAAATGGTCAATTCAAGGTCAAATCGGGTAAAACCGGATGGATTTCGACGGGTACTTTTGTCGGGTACTTTTGTTCGGGCACTGTGTTTTGGACGGGTCAAATCGTGACCCCACTTGACCTTGGCCTTCAAAATAGACAATTCAAGGTCAAAGCCCGGACGAAGTCGGGTCACCTTCTAGTATGTTATAAATAAAGAGCGTTCGTTTCACTTCTCTGCGAAACATTTAAAACAGCTGGAAAATGACAATGGAAAAGTACTTACCAGAGCATATGGCGCCAATGTATCAATATTCTGTCAACCAGGCCATTCTTGTGTGATTACCATGCAGTACATACTTAATCGGAGGGGGGGGCTTATATTGAGGTGTGAAAGGGTCTATCTGCTCTTTCGCGTATGATTCCCGGGGAAGTTTTTAGTTTCTGAATATGTACATGTACCTATTTATGCTCTCCGAATCAGTGACGTGGCTACATGATCTTTGTTATGGTGTGTCAACGATTAATTTCCTCTTGAACCAGACACCAAACTCCTTCGCGAGTTTCAATTTGCACCCCCCCCCCCCCCGCCTTGCATTGAAACTTTCCAACCGGCACCCAGGCTTTTCAACTGTTGGCAATTTCCAAACTGAATAAGACTGGAACATTTCCAAAATGGTGTTCATGTCAGACAACAATTTTTACTAAAGTCTAAAAGTTTTTAAATATGATACCGGAGGTGTAAACAAAAATATTCCTACTGATTGTTGGAAAATCAGACAATGAAAACACGTACTTAAAGTTACCAAGTAATGATGTGTCAGACATGAAATTTTCAACTTTTTTTCTACAATGACTCACGTCACAGTTGCAAAAAAAATAATTTCATTTTACAAACTTTACATTACGTGCGTATCATTTTACATTGTTTACGTCAAAGAATCACGTCATATTGATACGTTGTGTCAATGTTCACATGACTGGAGCTGTTGGAAGGAAGTTATTACGTTGTCACACTGTGTCACAATAATTATTTCAGCTGTAGTGTGGACCTATAGATCCCCTATAGTCGTAACGTTGAGTAATATTAGGATTTATGTATTTGGTTGGGGTCAATTTGTGTATTGATGCATCCCCACAAACGACCAATGACTACATAATGGACGTTGTCACTGTATTAAATGCCGCGTGTCCCTAAAACATAAATGTGAACACCCCCCCCCCCCCAATAATAGACATGATTATATATTATTGGGCGGGTAATTTAACTTTTTGGGGATATATGTGGGACGTGACGGCATACAGGGGGTGGCGACATGCACAACTTTTGGAAATTTTTAATAATTTTGGCGATACATATGGGGCATTTTTTACCAATAAACAAATATTACCCATCCCATATTTTGTCTGAGGTATTCATATCAATTAATTACTTGGCTTGGGGCTCACCAAGCTACCAACTGAAATAGTTTGTTGTTCTAACCAGTAGGCCTATATTTAGAGCAGTTTGGCAGAAAGGCGGTCTGCTATCAACATGCTGTTGTCAAGCCCCCACCCCCGTTGTCCGCACGCCCCTGACAGTAAGAATTTAATATCTGTGACAATGTGGGTTGGAATAAATATGGTAATGTGTGCAAAAATGGATGTGGCGACAGTGGTTTGAACATTGAGGTGTTACTGGTCACCCCTCCCCAATTTTTGTCAAACTTTTCAACATTTTGGAATTTTCAATAACTTAAATTAATGTCGTGTCAGTCATGAAATGCCTAACTGTTGAACATTTTGGTCAAAGTTAATGGGGCGGGACAACCTTACCCGTATTGTCCCTGACCTGACAGTAAGATTGTCCACTCTAGGAGGTTGTGGGTTAGAACAAATAATTAGGGTGATCGCAACATGGATGTGGCGATAGAGGTCGAGGTATTACCCCCCCCCCCCCCCCCCCCCAGATAATTACAACATTTTAAATTTTCAATAACTTTATAAGTTGAACATCTTAGGCAAAATCTGTTTGAGATCATTTCGATAGTTTACATTTCCAAATTTCTAATGAGTATCGTTTTGGTCATTATTATGCGGTGAGCTAATTTCAAGATTTGGAATTTTCAATATCATAAGTTGAATTTCAGGCAAAATCTTTCTGAGATCGTCTGGATAGTTTCAGTTCCCAACAGATATGTAATATTTAGAGTATATTATATTATTTTCTACAAAGACTATATTATAGCTATTAAATGGTAGTGTGTTGGATTTCAAACTCAGCATCGAATGGGAGACCAGATGAAACTTGGTCAAGTTGGGAAAACAGATTGGTTCACGGGTGGTTGCAATTTAACCCCTCAAAAAAGGAAGGCTTCTGTCAAAGTCCCTGACAAATCCCCCCCCCGTTCTCAAACCCCGTTCTTCATATCCATTCCGATTTGTCACCAAATGCTGCGATTTTTTATAAAGCAAGTTTTCAAACCGCTGTTTAATATTCATTGTACTAGTAAATGGGTATTGAAACACAAACACTCTTTATTGTTGATGATACGGCTGACAACAATTCAAAACATGCTAAAATAATTACTCGATATCTTGCGAATTTACTATATGTTCGGTCTCATATTTGCTGGTGAAAATTTCCAATGAGCAGAAACTTACCATGCGCTGGCTCTTGTGGGATCTGTGCAATTTTATTAATGAACTGATTGACAGTTTTGCTAGAAATTGACACCGACGAGAGTGAGCAGTACGTAGGCTTAGCGAGTTTTGAGAATCCGTGACCAATTGTTTGATTGAGACGATCCTGGGTATTGGGTATATAAGATAATTACCTGCTGTTCTCAGAGATATTCATGAGTTGAGAAAAACTTCGCGCGCGCATAACACCTCCGCCTACCGGCGTCGGTGTCATCAGCACGTGCTCAAGTCCTTCCAACTCACGAATTCCTCGATACCTGTATATGTAACGAATACGTACCACGTGCAAAGGTATGGTACCTATATATACTATCGGAACCGTTCGATTAATTAAAGTACCATATGCATACATATTTTATATATATTATGGCAACCGGTCAAATAATTAAAGTACTCTCGTGCATGCAAATGCATGTAGGAATTTCCCGGATTGGTCTGGTTCTTATATATCAAGATGTGTACAGTGTGTGACAATGTCAAGCTGCACACAGAAATGCATTGGGCTAACGTTATTCTCTGTTTCTTTCAGGACTTATTTACTTGCTATCCTGTTTCTGGATCTGGATATTTTGTGTATAACTACGGTACTATACAAGCGGATTCGATCAAAGTTTACTCGTCTGTCGAAACCATCAACGGCTTGGGGATATGAACTTACATGTACCAGTATTCCAGCATCATGGCAGCATGGTCTATATCGTGTTGCACATCGTTATATTGTGAATAGTATTGCACGACTGACACCAGCGCGACCGACATAACACCATGTACGACATGAATTCGTCAGTTTATGGTTATTCACTTGGATGGAAATTCTTACTTGTCCTGTGTTGTGCATTCAATCGGATGCAAAAAAAACTCGGCTTTCATCGTGTATCGATAATCGGCACTGAAAGGATGATGCGGTGTTCATCTTGTTGTGGCAGTTATACATCTGATACATCAGTTATTAATAACGTAATGATAACATAATGAAAATGGTAAATTCCAGATATTCAAGGAGGTGAATATAAAATGGTTTCTCTCGCGATATTTTCTTCAGAAGAATTGTCAATCAATGTCCTACAAAACAGTTGCTTCATACAAGCCAAGTTCCTGCATACATATATGCATGAGCCATGAGTACACTGAATCCAGTTCATGACAGATCATGGAATGATGAAAATATTATATTTCATATAATATGTTGGGTTTTGTATACATAAATTAATCTTTATGGATCCATGGGTTTAATTTCTCCCAGATAAATCATTCCAACATATGCAACAAGTGGCATACATATGTGCATAGATACAAATAAGCTTAGTAATTGCTCATTTCATAATATGTCAACAGATAACATTAATTGCTGTACATGCATGTATTGAATTTATATGATCAGAATCAACAGTATCATGGACTAATTAGAAAACGGATTGCAAAAACGCGATATTCTTTCTTATGTGACATTGTATATCACCATGCACAGAGTTCCCTCTATATAATAGCACTGGTACGTAAATGTCAGAGCAATTACTAGGTTAAATTTAATCATATGTACTTTGAGCCGTTCAAATTTTGCACATCTACATCAGATCACCCTCCAGAATAATGATGTTCGAAGAAGGTGTAACCTGACCAAAGTTTTAAAGCCACATAATGTTTGAATATTTTGTTCCCAACATTATCGAGAGCACAAAATCGCAAATTAAGCTGAAATAAAGACATTTCTTTTGTATGGTAAAGGGATATATAAGCTAAAAAAATATGTAGCATTTTCGATAACTTTATTCAGGCTAACGTTATTCTCTGTTTCTTTCAGGACTTAGTTATTTCGATAACTTTATTCAGGAGACCAATAAAAAATATTTTTCTTTAGAGTGAGTAGATGGTCAAGATTCTTAAAATCAACAACTAATGACATGTCATTTTGTCTTTATTTAAATCGGCATACACTTTTTTTTCTATATGTTTCATTTTATTCTGGTTTCATATTTGTGAAATTGAATGTTGTTTCCAATTATAATACTTTGAAGTTGCAAACATTATGTGGGACTTTATATTTATTGGTATGTTGTATCTCATCGGATGTTAATTTTATAAGGACGCCCTAATGTGAGGGGAATCGACCCTACGAATGGAGCCTCGATCCGTCCCTGTCAATGCCCAAAACACAACGTTGGCCCAACGTTGCCCCAACGTCGTATTCTTAGTGGAAGTCACCGTTGATTCGACGTCATTTCAACGTCGGGTGCCCGACGGCGCACCAACGTCGGCTCGACGTCGAACCACCGTCGAGTCGACGACGGGATCCGACGCCGAGTCAGCGACAACAGCCATAGTTGGCCCAACGTTGGATTCCAACATTGATAGAAATGACGTTGGCCCAACGTCGTATTATTAGTTGAATTCACCGTTGGTTCGACGTCGTTTCAACGTCGGGTGTCCGATGGCGCACCACCGTCGGATCGACGTCGAACCACCGTCGAGTCGACGACGGGATCCGACGCCGAGCCAGCGGCAACAGCCATAGTTGGCCCAACGTTGGATTCCAACGTTGATAGATATGACGTTGGCCCAACGTTGGCCCAACGTCGTATTATTAGTGGAATTCACCGTTGGTTCGACGTCGTTTCAACGTCGGTGCCCGACGGCGCACAACGTCGGCTCGACGTCGAACCACCGTCGAGT
The DNA here is from genome assembly GCA_032622095.1 of Siphonodentalium dalli. Lineage (NCBI taxonomy): Eukaryota > Metazoa > Mollusca > Scaphopoda > Gadilida > Siphonodentaliidae > Siphonodentalium > Siphonodentalium dalli. The sequence goes on along the minus strand of CP136061.1, from coordinate 161,320,424 downwards.
CGACGACGGGATCCGACGCCGAGCCAGCGGCAACAGCCATAGTTGGGCCAACGTTGGATTCCAACGTTGGCCCAACGATAGAAATGACGTTGGCCCAACGTTGGCCCAACTTGGGTGTGCTATCTGGGTTGTTACTGCCCCGTAACCATTATCACTACCTACTCTACCATTCAAGGTAACAAATTCATGATGTCGACAGAAGGGCCCCATTACTCCATATACGTTTTTTTGATAGATCTTGACTGTGTCTGTGCACAGGCATACATGTTACATTCAGATAAAATAGCTGCGCTGAAAACAGAAAGGAATCAGGGTGCATTGGAACTCTTCGTAATTGTTCATCAATAATGTTGATATGAGTGGAACATGCTGTACGCACATTGAAGTCGCCTGTTAGGTAAATGTTTAATATTTGTGCGATTAGCTAAAGTGCAGTAGTCGCTTTCTATTTCGATTAATGGGTCGTTTGATGTGTAATTACTTCCTTCTGCTGGTATGTATACTGCACCTATAATGATGTGAAGTTTGTGTTCCGCCACAAAATTTCTTAAACTCAATCCATTGTACAAATTTAGATTTGGTTTCAATAATTTTCGAGAAATGGACTAGTTAGTCCTTAATGCCAATCACTATCCCACCGGACCATATTCGTGATAGTTATTGTCTATTTTTGATGTATAGTGTGTACCTACTAAGATTTAACTGGTCACAGTCGTCAGTCTTTGTTTCCACAAAGCAGAGGACATCATGATTTTAACACAGTTCCTGGAATTCTGGATATTCTAATTTTTTGTTTGGAGACCACATACATTTAATGACAGAAAACTGTAATCACATTGATCATCAGCCCCACTATATCACCACTATAGTAATAACATGTGTGTGTATGTGCGTATCACAACATCATCAGAATATACATTGTAAGTAATATCATTTGTGAATTACTATCAGTCGTACAAATGTCATTCAATATTTCCCGGGTGTCTTTTAGGACATCTGAAAGAATTTGGTGATCCTGTTCATGTGCATATTTACCGCTTGATTCAGTTATATTTGAAATAGCATCCACACTTGATATTTCCTCTAACAATATTATTGTATTGGTTTGAATTTTGTCATTTCAGTGTTAGTTTGAACATCATAATTGAATGAATGAATGAATGAATGAATTTATTTATTGTCAAAACTCGCTGCAAGTTAATGCAGAACATTAGAGCAAAGACATATATACATATTTACAGGAAGGGTGAATTGTAGGATTACCTCAACAAAAATAAACAAATACATACTTTCACGTGTATATACCCACTAGCATGTTTACATAGGTTATATATAACTTTTATTCTCCATTCTGGAGAGTCTCAATATGTTACACAAACTGTACATGCATGTATGTGATGATATATACAAAATCCAAATAAGTCAATATATCACCTAATGCGCACGAGTGTAGACTATACACGATATCTGATCCTACGGAGGATGACATAGTTTTTGATATGCGATCTTTATCTGTTTTTAGTGATCATTTAACAGTATCAGAGGATCAATATCAGATCGTGCATATTCACTGATCCTTAAAAGACGCCATTTTTATTTCTAGATGTGTGAGCTCCCGCTTCGAAATTTGTTGGTCACATTAAATCGAATCTTCTAATCCCCCAATACCACAGAGACGTCAGATTTATCTTGTTTTTAATAAATCGACCAAATTTAATTCTCAACTATTTCTCTTTGTTCGATTTTTAAATTTTTTTCCAAAAAACCGTCAGTTTAGCAACAATATTATGATCAATATATTTGATCCGCTTCCTGGTCCGATAGATTTAACATAACAACGCAAGTTGGTATGGACGCCATATTCGATGAAAACAATTCATTTAAAAGTAAATACAATATATATAAATAAATCACAAATTTAACACTGAAACACAGAGGAGTTAGTATGAATTTATACTAATTGCACAAGCTTATGATACATTGTCATCGATATACAAACATGTTCCATTGTCAAAGTCTTTATAAATTATATTATAATTTATAATATAAACTTTTAACTGCAATTTGCAAATCTGAGAGTGAGATTCTGATGATTACTTATTTACTAGGACTATAACAAAACCTATAGGACTAGTAAATAAGTAATAAAATAGTTACTCCTATGAATCTCTGTGTCAATGTTCAACATAATGTCCTTTTATGGCATTTCTGCATTGGGAATATCTCTAACATTAGCCTAACAGCCAGTGATTGAGTGAATATCATTGAAATTTGAACTCTAGTTATTAATAATTAATATTCTAGATCTCATGCATTGTAACGGTTTAGGTGTTTATTAATAACGCTTTATATACTAAAGCATCATTGATGAGTAGTTAACCCACAGGAAATATTCAGATAATAGTTCACCAAAAGACCATACATTTTCCTCAATAAATCAATAGGGTTCTTTGCAGCTCCTTGTGAACTTCTATTTATCTGTTATCTGCTTTTATCACATTAATACCCCTCCAAATCAATAATAGACAATTCCTATGTCATTTGATATATTAAGGGTTAAACAACTGAATGGTGATTGTGAAAGTTTCCTACATAGTCATGGGTCCTGAAAAAAAATAATCTATAAAGACTATCCACTCAGTGTAAAATTCTGTCATTTTGCCAGACTAGCAGCCCACTATATAGGCCCTCACCACCCCCCCCCCCCAATTGTTTCTAAAAAAAAAAATTGGGATGAACCCATTTCCCCCCCACTACTGTATTATTATTAAATAATGGTTCAGGTAATTATAAGCTCTTCAATCATATTTAAATAAAATATTGCCTATATAAGATAGCATTATCAATTACAATATGGTACCTCAGACTTTGCTTCAGAATAAGGTAAATTAAAGCACATATAACATTATGTACCGGTAGGCCTACTCATCCTCCATTGTTGAATGGACAGAACAGTTTTTATATGTTTGTAAATAATGTGAAAACAGGTAAATATTTGCAAGAATCAGAAAGGGGGGGGGGCATGACTCTGAAGGTGGTACTAGTAGGCCTATATATTGACAAACATTGATCTGTTTCTATTTTAAATGTCAATATCTCAGATATTGAGAACATTTGAACAGGAGCTGTTCATCTTATTGAAAACAGTAGGCATACACAGTCCGAGCATGATTTCATAAATTATATTGGTTCAAATAGTTATGAATTGGCGAAAAAAACATTCTAATAATTTTTTGTTTTTAATTCTCCCTACCGAACTGGGAACAAATGGCAGTTTGCATGGCAAACCAACATACTTCTGGAAAAGTGTTCATTTGATACTAAATATGCAGTCTCTGAACCATCCAGCCATCTTGACCCTTTGTGATAATTTTTATAAAATTTTGTTTTGGGGTTTGGCAGACACCACCTGACAGAGTGATCATCATTATGAATGTATGACTATTATTAATAAGATTTAAATTTGTGTGATAATATAAATTTGGGAATAAATAGTTTTTGTTCAATCTCATAATTTTGTGGATCATCTATGTTTAGATTTGGTGTACCCAAGTGAACATTGGTCAGAACACAGTACCCAGGGCAATATGCAGAGCTGGTAAAAGTGTTCAACAGTAACTGTTGACAATATATCACCTGACAGCATAAGAGCAACAATTAGATATTTTAGACAGCAATTGGCCAGGTTAAAATTGATCTATCAGATGTTCTCATAGGTTAATTTTCGAACTATTAAATTTTTTTTCACACCAAAAGTTGAATATTTCCCTATTTTTAGACTGAAATGGTCATCAGATGAAAAGTTAGGTTGGAAATGTTCAAGTTTAATTAGAGGGGGCGGGTCCAATCCCAGATTGCCAGGAAATAAATCAACAAATCCCAGTTCCCAGGAAAAAAATATGCCATTTCCCAGTTCCCAGGAATTAAAAGCAAATCCCAGTTCCCAGTTAAAAAAAAAGCCAGTTCCCAGGAATTAAAATATTATATAGAGTATCGACAAAAATTACAATATTCACAAGTAATGTAGATCAATGTACATATCTTGTATTTTTATGCCATCTTATGATTTACTGGCTACTGTCTGGTCAATTACATCATTTTACATGACATAAAATGCGAACCTATATGCAAATCCATTGAACAGAATCAACAGATCACTCTTTACACTGATCTACACCACCGCAAATCAGGTATTCCCTAAATGTCCAGGTGATGTATGCAAATTCATGTGGTCTCAATATATCTAAGACGGTTTGTGATTTGAGATTGTGCCCGATAACTGGAATGTTAGTATGAAAAACCAAGTCACAAACCAACTGAGAAATAGGAGACAACAAGGATGTACACAAGTCACCAGATACAACAGCTTAGCTTGACCAAGTGGTAAAACTCGTATAAATAAATGACTTTAAAATTTACTGGATACCAGCAGACTTTGTTGGTAGTTGTGACAGATGCACGGTATCGACAACAGCTGAATACTCCCTACAGAGAACGTACATTAAAAAGAAACGGAACAAAACATGCCTGACTCATCTTTCATCGCTGGAATACACGTCGGCTGTGTGCATTTTTGGGGAAATCAGTTCATAATTAGGTAAATAAAAATGGAAATCCCGATTAATTGGGGATAATTTCCCGGGTCCCGGAAAATTATTTCAACCTTTCCCGGGTCCAGGTGGAATTCTGTTCCCGATTCCCGGAAAATTAAATCTGACGATCCTAATTCCCGAAAAATAAAAAGGGTCGATCCCGGTGTCCCGAAAATACCCGTTCCCCATCTAATTACATTTTCACATTTGCCCACTGACTGCGTGTGAAGGCCATGCATCTTACTGAAGCTTTAACCCAGTAACCATGTGTTAGCTAATGGAATCTAACAACCCAGCCCAAAGTGAGTCTAGTGGTTGCAGGAATAATTAAGTGACCTGACCAGTAAAATTGGTACAGTACATGACTTTATTCAAACAATGACAGCAAGCATCTAAAATACAGCAACAATGGTACATTGAGATTGGAAAGTATGTGAAGTTTACAGCTACATTAACCCTTCCATGACAGGAGCTTCCTGAAATTTTGCGAAAACCTTGTGCTAATGCATTCTCTTATTTGTGCAAGTCTCCCATAGGGAGCCTCGCATATATAAGAGCATACATTGGCCTAACAATATTTTCCTTGACCTTGTAAGTTAGTGCATTCTCTTATATATGGGAGATTCGCATATATAAGAGAATTCACTCACACAGGATCTTTGATGCTGCACCAGCACAGCTCCCGTCATGAAATGATAGTGATTGAATGGTGAAAATCCAGGTTCTCTCCAAAGAGCAACTCCCTCATCATCCAATCTCTTGATCCCTATATATCTCAATCGCTGTGTGTCTAAAAGTCAAAAGGGTTTTGAATTATTAAAGATTCAGGAATGTATCTGTGAATCTCGTTAACATATCAGATTATGGTAGCTATTCAAATTAATTATGCTGATGCCAAATTGGGCAGGGTATGAATAATTAGTATTATGCAAGCAGACTTTCCAGTTTCTTTGCGGCATGTGGGGAAAAAAATGTAATTTTTTTTATGTATTTGACCAAATACTTGAACAACTTCAAGATAGAGAAAAATAATGAGCCAAACAAAAACTGAAATGGAGTTAAAATAATTTATTATCTATAATAATAAACAGAATGAATTTAAAAATATGGACAAATTTTGTTCTTATACCAATCATAAAAATATCGCATAAATAGCATGTTATTGTCAAGATCATATGCCTTGTTAGTAAACAAAAGCCATATTATGATACAATACAGTACATAGATAGTGTGCGTTACGCAAAACATACAAAAGCGGGGAGACCCCACTACTTCAACTTTGGTTAAAATTGCCACCAAATTATTTACAACATACCAATATGTTTGCTAATGCTTGCCAATCAAGATTTTGGTGCTAAATGGGTCACCATGAATCACTGTCTCAAAAAAATTGTCACTGTATTGAGTGTTTTGCTTATCACACACTCTTAATGTGTTGTATATAAACAAATGCTCGTCTCACACAAAGTGGTGTTTTGTGGATAATATAACACTGATACTATCGTTATATTATACTATTATTAATTTATTCTTGTGAAAATTCATAATTTGGTAACTTTATTTCTAAGTTATAACCCACAATGAAGGCCATCTGTGTCTTTAAACAAACATGAAGTCAGTAAATGTTTTCTGAACAAAGATCAATAGTTGATTTATGTAAAATATGTATATATTTTACATGTAGCAATAAGTTTTATTATATTTAGCATGGATAATGCAGACAGCAAGTTATGATATTTCACAGCCAGTTTTAGGGGCGGGGCATTGCTGTTGTAAACTAGAGGTGTGATTGTCCCAATGCGACTAAGGACCCCCCCCCCCGGAGTTTTTAAAACACTAAGATGTTTCACATGTCAGTAAACAATTAGTTAAAATAATAAAATAACAGATTCCCATTGCAGGTGCACAACCCTAACCCCTAACCCTTATCCTAAACCTATTGACCAAAAATTGTAGGAATAAAAGCTCGGACAAAATTATGCATGTTGCGAAAGTGTTCCAAGTCGAAAAAGGGGAATAACTCCACACAAAAAAGTCGGGCAGACTTCATAATCGCAGTGCACATGTTCCCATGGTACTAAATATATGTGCCAAGTTTAAAACATTGACCTAAAAATGTAGGAATAAAAGATTCGACAAAATTATGCATGTTGCAAAAAAAATTCTATGTAAAAAAAAAGGTGGGATCAGGGATGACGGAGAAGGGGGCATGCGGGGACACTTGCCACCCTTGCCCTGGGGAGACCAGTGGACATATTCATGTGCCCACCTGATTGATTTGCCCCCTTGCCCTGGGTGGGACTAAGGTATAACCCTAGTATTCAATATGTTATTCCAATGAAGTAGCAATCAGGAGAATTATAAGTCGAAAAATGGTCATAACACAGTCAAACATGTACTCCAAATCACAGGTACACAGGATGCCATGATGATTGACCCCTGCAGAAAATTTGATTAAAATTGAACTATAAAATTCTGAGAAAACGTCCTGCCAAAATTGTGTCCATGGACAGGGTTGATATGATCAAAGTGGAATGGCAGAATTGATAGTATATTTACCCCCTAGCCGGGGCTCAAGTCCTTTCAAATAAAAAAAATGACAAAAAACTATACTATCTCACTAAATACTAACTGCTGACTCATCGGCTGATAATTTATCAACACATATATTAACCAGCAAATCGTCCATAGCACTTTTGATAGTGAAGAAATTATTTGGTTAGTTCAGAAAGATTCCTTCATAATTTCCAGCCTTCATTCATGACCTCATTAACATATTCAATACAATCGACTTGGATTATAAAGTTGAATGCGCTAACTGGCTTGAATATCAATACAGCTGGGATAATTTTAACTATCTGTCAATTAACCACACCACCATTAAAGTTTGTGTTTTTCTTCCGGGCCTCATTTACAACAAAAACAACATGATTTTTATAAATCCCAATTTCAAGAATACAAATTGTTATTGCCAATACAATACAGACAAAACTGATGGTTGGATATATTTCTTGTCTATAAAGACATAATAAAGTGGTTTCTTTCTATCATAATTTGCGTTCAATAGAAGAAATGCAACATGACTTGGTTGAGGGTGATATTAAATGATAGCTTTTCTGGACAGATTCGCTCAATTCATATATATTATTTTATACACCAGAATCTACATAACACTTGCTGGGATGAGATATATGTATTATGTTTAAAGTTTGCTGGTCATTGCGACAGGACCATTTTCATTGTTTCAACCCGGCCACATTAGCATTTATATACAGCACAATTAGCTTCCTCATAAAAAGTTATGGTATTAAGACCCATTTCATGCTCTTTGGATGTTCTTGCTTGGTATCTACAGACATTCAAACACAAGTGCAATGCTAAGCATGGCATATGCCCCCAACGCTCAGTTTAGAGAGTGGGCAATACTAAATATTTGTGGATTGAAAGTTTTTTATTTTCTAAATCCAAGAAGGTCCGTCACTCTGAGGAAATCATTGTATAAAACCCAGTGTATCATTTTGCTCATATATACACCAATCACTATTCCAAAGATATTCAAATCCACCTGTTGGTACTTGAGTAACAATGCTAGATGTGAAGCAAAGATTGAGAATCTTGCTACTTCCAAAAAGGGCAATAACTCAGACAAAAATATTAGCATTCCAAACCAGTGCCCCTGACGCTCATCCGATGATCCATGCCCAAGGTACAAGCTGAAATTTCATACAGAGACAAAATTCAGAAATTCCCAAGTCAAACAAGGGCTGTAACTCTGGAAAAAATGAATGGACGAAACCTGTAGTAACAACTGAATCAGAAGATCCTTGCCCAATTAAGTTACAAGCTGAAATGTTCTTTCGGACACAAATTTCCAAGTCAAACAAGGGCCGTAACTCTTGTAAAAAAATTATGGACAAAACCCAAAGAATTTGGATATCTTTTCCCCCAACCTGTGCTATTACCATGCCAAAGGACAACGGAATCCAATAATAAAGACATCCACATCGTAATGTTTGTTATGGACGCGTTGACAGGTTTTACACTAAATCCAGCAAAGGGCCATAACTCTGGAAAAAAAGTGCAGACAAAAACGTGCACTATGTGGAGATCCTTTCCACAATGCTGGTCTACCATACTAAAGGACATCCAAAATCGACCATCGATATTTGAGCTGTGTTGTGAAATCTTAGTTACAGACAGGCGGATGGAAGGAAGGACGGCCAGACGAAGGTCTCCTCTATATTCCCCCAAATCCTCCTTTGGATGTTGGGGGCATAATAAAATTCAAGTCTTACCGTTATTATTATTGGAAATACAATGTAAAATGACTCCAGAATGAAAATTCAATATAATTCTGAGTCCAAAAATGGCCATAACTCTGGTAGCAGTGAAGGGGACAAATAGTCAGTGGGTATCCTCCCTCTAAACTGGGCTATCAACACACCAAAGCACAACCATATCTGATGATCATTGCCGAATAACAAGCTGATATGTTCGTAGAGACAAAATATACAAATTTCCAAGTCTTAAACAAGGACCGTACTTAACTCTGGTAAAAATTAATTGACGAAACCCGAAATATGTTAGTATTATTCCCCCCCCCCCCCCCAACCTGTGCTCACCATGCCAAATGACAACAACATACAATTATTAATACCCAAGGTGATGTATTCTGAAGAATGGACAGACGTACAGATGGACGGAAGTACAGAATGGAATATCAACAACGGCATTGGGCACTCTTTTGAAAGCACACCCGACGGCGAACTTTATATTAAATATTACGTAAATATCAGGCAAAGGTATTGGGGGTGAAGTGTAAACGTATCTTACTGATACCTCCTCTCCCAATCACCAATACACAGATTTATTACATTGAGTATGACAAACATGAAATACATTGAGATCAAATGACCCAATTTAATGCTGATATATCTAAAGATAAACAAAGAAGGATAACTTTAGAGAAGTAAAAATCCTCTTCTGAAAGCAGTCATGATGTTGAACCTCCGTAACAAATTCCATTCAGATCGGATGACCTTTGAATGAGATTATACAGTACCCCCAAGACGAATCAGCCCCATTCAGCTCATTGCGGCGATTGGTCCACTCAAAATTGAGGTGGATCTCGGCAGCAATCCCCGACATCTGCGTAAAGTGTCTACGGACAGACAGACAGACAGATGCACGACGAGTGGTCAATCCGGACAACGACACTATGTTTACCATACTATGGTATGGGTAAACATAAAATTGAGTTACATGTAGTTCAAAGGTTTCATATTGAGTGGAATTGTTTGTTTTTGTGCATTACCACAAATAATGTTGTTAACATCTAAAGGTATAGATGACTGAGATATTTTGAGAATTTTCAGGTAATGGTGGTTGTTGGAATTGCAAATAGGCATGACGAGAAAAGTTATAGGTCACAAAACATACATAACATAATACCAGCTTTAAAATGTTAGCACATTTGGTGATGATTGCATCAGGGATGTGGCCTGGAGGGTGTGCCAAAGGATTTAGTCATACAAAGAGTAAAATCCAAGATGGCTGCTGGCGGCCATGCTTTTTAACAGAATTCAGAAAAAATGATAAGCTCCCATCAAGAGGTAATCCCGAGGATCCATCTGAAGTTTGGTGATGATCGGATGAGGGATATGGCCTGTAGGGTGTGCCAAAGGATTTAGCGATGCAAAGAGTCAAATCCAAGATGGCTGCCAACTGCCATGTTTTTCATCGAAAACTTTTCAAATTCAATAGCTCCTATATGTGATCCCAAACATGTCTGTAAATTTAAAAAACATTTCGCCATGCATTAATATTGGTTGCAGAATGTGCGGATGGATTCATATGTGAAATCCCATATGGCCATTGGGAGCCATGTTTTTAACAGATTTCAGAAACGAGAGGGCGATCACGATCGGCAGATGTTAACCCATCCCTTAGCAAAAGTAAATTACTCTGATCGGAATCATAAATGAGAGTTTTGATGTTGAATTATAGAGTATACTGTTAGGTACTATTATAGACAATGCACACAACACAAATTATTGGAATTTATGTGTCACTCACATTTATATAAGAGAATGCACTGGAACAGGATCTGTAATGCTGAACCACCATAGCCTTGAGTTAAATGTGAAAAGGTGACCTGAACATGAAATACTTGGTCAAGAGATTCCAATATAATGATAATGTATCAAATTCTACCCACAACAGCCATCAAGATAAACACCTCACTGCTGACCGATTAGTATCAATTATACAGCAGAGATGTCAACAAATCACAGGCTTATGTGAAATAGGGCAAGGAATTCAAACTAAAAAAAATTGTTAAGAGTGAATATATTTTTTTCGAAAAAAGGCCATAAATCAGTTAAAAATAGTCTGATCAAACACATATTCAAACTCGATCTGTCTTTTGTGCTGAGAAATTCATATACAAAATTTGGTTCCGATCAGATAGAAAATGTTTGATTTATCGCACCATGTGTACAGTGTCTACAGACAATCAGACGGATGGACTAATGACAGTTGGTCAATCCAGATGTTGACACTTCCATAATATGATATGGGTAAACATAAAAATTTGTCATTTGTGGGTACTTAAGTATCAATTTTCCCATCCCCACTAGCATGGACATGCATTTGATTTTTTTGTCTGTGAAACACTGGACAAATGACAAAATATGTGATAAAACATAATTTATTCCCATCTTTCCTGGCATAGAGACCTCTCAGAAATCCAGACTAAGAGTGCAAATTAATTACTGGTACATACAGTCTAACGTACACTGCCATATAATTGCCTCAGGTCTGTGGAGAAACACAGTGCAAGGCCATTAAAATTATTCCTTCCACAACACAGTTCCTGGGCATATACGCTATACTGCATAGAGCTGCAGCCTGAATACCAGTGTCCTATAAAAGTATATCTGGTTACACTTCACACTGATGGCTAAATAGAACTATAATTATCAATTATACAGATTTACTGTTTGTCTCTCACAGAGCTAAAGTGATACCACTGATAATAAATTAGCTGTAGGCTGCTATGGTTATCTGTTCAATTCTTAGTTGAAAAAGTGCCATAACTCTTGTATAAAATGTCAGATCTAACCCATATTCAAACTCGATCTGTATTTTGAGTTGAGAAACTCACATACTATATTTGGGTCCTATCAGTCGAAAAATGGTTGATTTAGCGAAGCATGCATGAATTCTATGTCAAAGGGCCATAACTCCAATAAAAATATCGGATCAAACCCATATTCGACCTCGATCTGTATTTTGGGCTGACAAACTCGCATACCAAATTTGGTTCCGATCAGATGAAAATTGTTTGAGTTATGACAGCATGCATGAATTCGAAATCGAAAAAGGGCCATAACTCCATATAAAAAACTCGGATCAAACCCATATTCGAACTCGATCTGTATTTTGGACTGAGAAACCCATTAACAAAATTTGGTTCCGGTCGGATAGAAATTGTTTGAGTTATCGCACCATGTGTAAAGTGTCTACAGACAGACAGACGGACGGACTAACGACGAAGTTTGGTGACAATCGGATAAGAAATGTGACCTGTAGAGTGTGCTAAAGGATTTAGTCATACAAAGAGTATAATCCAAGATAGCCACTGGCAGCCTTTGTTTTTTTTAACAGAATTCGGTAAAAATAGTAAGATCCCATCTAGAGATCACCCCGAAGATCCGTATGAAGTTTGGTGATGAGGGATGTGGCCTGTAGGGTGTGCCAAAGGATATAGCAATGCAAAGAGTAAAATCCAAGATGGCCGCAATCGGCCATGTTTTTCATAGAAATTTTTTCAAATTCAATAGCTTTCATCTAGAGGTGATCCCAAACATGCGTGTAAGTTTTAACAAGAGCATTGCTAGGGCGTGGCAAAATACGCCCTTTAGCCATTTATAATTGTACTATCGCAAAATAAGATAATACTTTTTGAGCTTACATTTGAAGAAAATCTGATATACCCCTAATTTCAATGTCAAAATATGGTCAAATTCTAAGTTGAAAAAGGGCCGTAACTCATGTAAAAATAACTGGACGGAACCATATTCGAACATGGCCTGTATCTTTAGCTGGGAAATACACATACCAACTTTGGTTCAGATAAAACAATCCAAACTGGAGTTATCGGTCGGAAACCAAAAATGTTAACAGAAGTCAAATTGTAAGTCGAAAAAGGGCCGTAACTCAGGTAAAAATAATTGGACGGAACCCATATTCGAACTTGCCTGTATCTTTAGCTGGGAAATACACATACCAACTTTGGTTCAGATCAAATAATCCGAACTGGAGTTATCGATCGGAAACCAAAAATGTTAACAGACAGACAGACGGACAGACATACTGATAACATAATACGACCCTTTTTCAAAAAGAGCGTATAAAAACATTTCAACAATAATTGTGGGCTGATGGATTCAAATCTAAAATCCAATATGGCCATGATTTTTTAAAAAGGATTTAGTCATGCAAAGAGTAAAATCCAAAATGGACGCTGGCAGCCATGTTTTTTGGGATGTGCTAAACACTAAACATCTATATATGCATATTGAACATACAAATAAAATAATTATTTAGTACAGCAACTCATTGTGTTCCCACCCAGAGACTTTGTAATTTTGAATGCACTCTAAATCACACTGTGTAATCACATAAATGTGGTTCAGTCCCAAATCCAGTTTTCAATAGTTATATGTTCACAGTGTAATTAAATTATTTCTTCATATGACCAAGTAGACGAGTTATTCAGTCATAGTGACATTGAGAGAAATAGAGCTTAGATCCCATGTTTTATGAGAAAAAGTCTTGCACATAAGCGTACCTCTATGACATTTCCATATAAAATATTGAAATAAATGTCAGTATTTTCTTTTATTAGATTATATCATTTTATTGTTGTTTGGCTTAAATCATACTTACACCATACAAAATCAAACATATAAAAGTAGAATTGAGCATTTATTTGTGCATTGAGGTCAGAATTCATTACACAGTGTTATTTGGTATAAAACTGTTGAATTGTGTAGGCACGATTAATGCTACACAACAAAACAAGTGACAATAGTGACATTTCTGTCAATACAACTATGACTGAAACCTGGTCTAAGTGATACATCATATATGTACTTTATTTGACTCATCACAGACTTTTAAAAAGACTATCTGAGACAGGTAACAGATAATCAGAAATTAATGCTTCTCAGGGCTGCTCAGGGCATTATAAATTTGTGTCAGAAGAAAAATTTAAACCTATGATAGGAATAATTTTTTTTTTATTATTATATATAAGATAACATTGATAGACCCATATGCCATATGTTCTAAGAGCAGCATATTTTATCATATCAATCTTGTTGCACAAAGTGTATCATCTGTCCTTGATCCAAGCATGTAGGAAATGGATGCCTGCTTCAAAGGTGAACTACTTCATCTTCTACATACAGGTCAAATTTCCTATAAAAAAAAGAAGTGATACAAAATATATAAGTAATTCAAAATAACAGTCAAAATATAAATTGGTCCACATTCAATCAAATAATTTTGTGGTTGGCATGCACATCAAATTCAAAGGCTTGGGTTGAAGGTTTCTATTTTGAAGCATGGCATGAATGGCATGCAATCAGCATGAATGGACAAGCAGCCACCGGTGGCGTTTTCCCCCACCTACATGTGTAGATGGGCAAATTTGGGGATGGGCCTTATCAAAATATGCTAAAAAATAATTTAAATCAGTGTTAATATTTGTTTTAGTTTGGGCTTGGTTTTGTTAGATTGAGCAAGGAATTCAATCTTTAAAAAAATATATATATTAAAACAATATATATAAATCAAAATGTTTCAATGACCAAATGTGCTTGAAGCGCACAAAGTGGCCACCGCTAAATGAAGGCTCTGTCTAAGATCAAGATGTGTGCGAAGTCCCACAAAGGGGGCCACTGGTAACTCCGATGCTGAATATAGGCTCCCAAAGCTGCCCAAAGGGGGCCTTTTTCACCTAGTTTAGTATAATGGAAGTAAGTTGCATAAGTGGTGTGGAATATGTTAGATAATGGGCTGGTTGACAAACTAATCAGGAATATAGTTAGAAAGTATTCTGCACAATGACTTAGGTTTACAGATGATCAGCAATTTATAAAACATTTTTTTTTCAATTAAAACAGCTTCTGAAAAAGGTTAAACTGTTATTTGAACTAATTGAGATAATTCCCAGTCATATGGGTGATATCCGTAGAGTTCTATGCGATTTTAGACCAATTTTAGTGAAATTTGGGGTTTTACTACCCCCCACCGCCCTGATTGGTCTGAGTTATTTGGGGCTGCTTTATTCTTCATTGTAATATGGGGGTATGATGTCATATCATGCAATTAAAAATTTAACTCAATGTTATGACACAAACAGAGCCTCCTGTCATAGAACAAAGATAATAAGCTATTTGGTGAGTGGATTGTTGTTTGAAATTTAAAAAATATGTTTTAAGTTCTTGGTACCTAAAGGGAAAAAATAAAATATTAGTTTAAAGTTACTCAATCCAATTCAACACCCTTAAATTACTATTTCTTTGGCTTTAGGGGTAAAAAATATTTGATTCGAGTCAAGACACCTACTTTACTTGTATTTAAATTCATGCAGTACTATTTTTCGCACACCTTCTGAGTTTAAACTAATTTACCACAGGGAAAACAAGATCGATGATTATGTTAATGAGGTACACACATTACAAAAGGTTGGACACTGAATGGATAACTACCCGTACAGATGTAGGCCTCAATTTAAATTTGGTCAACAATATCAGAAATCGAGTAAGGTACCCATCAAAGCTCAGAGTGATCAGATATCAATTTTTGAAGTTTGTTATTTCAATTGTTTGTGGCCCATAAACATGCCGTCAACCGAATGGTCTCAGTCTAAATTGCAGATGAAGATGGACAACTCTAAAACAAGTAGTAATACGGCCAAATTTTGTTGTGAATACTCAAGTGATAATATGGCAATATTTCGTTGAACAAACAATTTTTGGGAAACTTGATACCATAGTTGACAGTGGTTAGCATTATTTTGTTGCAATTAATCGATTCTGATAACTAAAGCGTATTTTGAAGAAATGTTGTTGTTGTTCTATCTTGATGATATGGGGACCCTCTGATCGGATTGAGTACCTTTCACCCTTCAAATGTATTGAAATCCATTGTTATGTCTTCTCTTTATAATTGTTCAGATTCTAAACAATATGTGAAATTTTTGATTTTTCATCAGATAGATCCAAAGAAATTCTTTGTTGAAAATCTCATGCATTTTGCCTCGATTTATTCAAAATGTGTGTTAAGGGGGCTGGGTACAATAGAAAGTCAGTGGATGTATACACTTAAACCAGCTTCAACAGGAAAATTCATCAAACTAATATCTGTACAAATGTACAGCTGCCATGGAAATCATATGACCAAATATGACTATTACAATGAAGACAAAAAAAGTCACAACATGTTTCGAATTTTGAAAAATATATTTACCTTAAAATAGTGTAAGTAGAATATTGAAATTCTAATAAATAAATGTTTTCATTTATCTCACTACCCAGCTGCACTACCATCAAAATATCTCCAATTTCCATAGATATGACCAAGTTCACTTATACATCCAATCAAAACTTACTTCTAGACATATTTTCAAAATATTTCAATGCCATCTTTCCACCCTCTGACAGAATGAAATCTGCTGCCATTCCTGATGTGGCATACCAATTTAGTGCTGATGTATTGGAATTCTTTTTAAGATGAAAGAAAACAATGTCTTCTGCATGGAAAGATGTTTATCTGGAATGAAAATAAATAACATTAGAGCAAATTACAATTAAAATGCATTTTTTAATTATTAATCATTGAGATATTTATATTTGTTCGAGTTCAGTCAAAAATTGAGAAAAACTGACAAACTAATGACATAACATAGGCAAAAAAATCAGGATAAATGTGATTTTGGCACTGAATTGAAGTATTGTGGCGAAGGCAACTCCCAAAAATTGCTGTAGTTATCAACTCCAATGAAAAAAAATCACAGAAAATTCACTGGAAAATTGATGAATGAAGGAAGGGCATATAAGTCAGGCAAAAAAATCCAGACAAACCTGGTTTGCCCACTGATTTGATATTGTGATAAGCCACTTGGTGACAAAAAAATATAAAAATTGAAATGAAGAATTACTGATTCATGTTCTGTCCATCTCCTTAACACGTTGACTGCCACTATGAGTTATCTCATATTTTTTTTTTGGCAATTGTATCCCAGATCCATGATTTCGGCAGTTAGTGTGTTAACATACTGGCTTAAGACTTGGAAATTCCCAAGTAATAGGGCGTATTCCACTAGTCATCAAATACATCCAAATTAATGTGCTGTGATTTAATTATCCTACAGTAGCATCCAACTTCAAATTTGAAGGGAGACTGATGCAAACTACAAACAATACAAACAAATTTAAAATCATGAGACTGAGCCTTAAAAAGTTATGACTAGAAACAATTCAAACAAATTTAAAATCATGAGACTGAGGCTTTAAAAGTTATGATCTATGAAAATGTGTGGCATCATCAAATTTACCAATTTTGGAAAATAATAAAAGAGAATTCACTTGTTTGTTGTGTTGTCATCTCTTTTGTCACATCTTTAAATAGAAGCATTGCCTAATTGTTTATACACTGATATATGTGAACAATCCCGTAATGAATCAGAACTGACATTGACATTCTTTTCTATGTTCGCTGCAGTTGTAATTAAAATTAGACTCTCGAACCAGCTAAGTATATGTATGCCATTACAGAGTCTAAAGGATTTCACTGTGTGTCACATTACCGCTCCTATAAATAACTCTGCATGCAATCCATACAGTGTGACATTACACCACACAAATATGTTTACTATTGAAATATATCTCCTTTCGATTTTGATTTTATATCCCGCTTCAAACTGGTGTTAACTGTAGTTTCTTGGGGAAAAAAATATATGTAATTATATTCTCCCTGCTAAATATTATTGGTCAATTTTGGACTCCTCGTCGATGCATTTAGTGTTTAATTAGTTGTAATCTCTAATTTTGTGAACATTGTGTGAAATTATAAATGTGACATAAAAAATATTGCACTATTGTAGCTATTTGGCGAATCGACCGCTGTATAGAAATTCCAACAATCACCTGATTGACTGCATCGCTTTACTGATAAGTGTTGTGACTGGCCAACAGTGAAGTTATGCTTGTTGCGGTAATGATAATCCCAGATTTTTTCATTAGACTCTGTAATGCAGAGTTTTTTTGAGAGTCTAATTTTAATTAGAACTGTGTTAGCTGATAAATGTTTATAATGTTCCTAGTTCTCAAAGATTACAACTTACCCACTCTATCATTATTTCCTTTTGCTTGTTGGGGTTTTTAGGCCCAGTCTTATGCCAATCTGCCTGAAATAATAAAATCCATTATATTTATATGAGTGTGTGTCATGTTCAAGGGAAATGTACAAGTATCAATGTACTATCTGTAGCCACATATTTAAATACAATGGTGTTGCTCACTCAGCTTTAGGCTAAATAATATAATACCTGTGTTTAAATTTACGTGAGTAAACGCTCAACATTATTTCTGCCATTCTGTTCTATGGGGGGGGGAATTCTTCTGCCTAAATTGTCAAAATAATGACTGTTGTTTACTATCTTTAACCCATCCATGAGTGTAGCTGCCTGAAATTTTATGAAAACCCTGTGCCAGTACATTCTTTTATATATGCCTGTTTCCCATATAATATGTGCATTCTCTAATATATGTTAGGCTCCCTAAGGGAGACTGGCATATATAACAGAATGCACTGGACTCGCATATATAAGAGAATGCACTAACCCAGGATATTTGATGCTGCAACAGCTCAACTCCTGTCATGAAAGGGTTACATCAATGTCTTATTCCAGTCAATACCCTCTAGGTGTCTTATTGAGTGAAAGTGTGAAAATGGTAGCCCAGTGGTTAGAGTGTCAGACTTGTAATGGTGCTAACGCGCCAGCGTGAGTTTGCACCTGCCGGTGGAATATCGTCTCTGTAACAGTGGCTTGGTCAGATTAAGCGGTGTGTGTACTATATAGAGCCACACCCTTGGGCAAGTCACTCCAACTGTGCTCGCTTCATCGTACCAAGACGAGAAATAGGGACCTGGTTGTTGGCTAAGTGTAAGCCGCTCTAGTCAAGTGCCTGTAAAATGGCAGCAGGCATAAGACTCGGCATTACTTTAATAGCTGGGGTAATAATGTGAAGCACTTTGGGCCCATCTGGCATTAAGGATACGCACTATATAAGCACCATAATTATTATTATTAATTAATGAACCTGGTTCAAATGGGAAGGGTTAATTTATTAATTTTCTGCATAGTTGCAACAATAGTCATGTAGATTTATCTGCTTGTTACCCATTGCGCAGATAATTCATATTGGCTAGTAGCCATTATTTTAATTTAATATTGATAGCATGTATCTATGGGGTGGTTGTGAAGGGTTATTCGGGTAATATAATTTTCAATATCAATTAATGGGAGGCCAAATTCATTTTTAATAATTATTTGCACTTAAGCACAAATATTCATGCTTGAGAATAAAAACATTGCACTAAAGCACAAATATTACAGCACAATAATTTGAGCTTAAGTGCAAATATCTGTGCTTAAGTGCAAATATTTGTGCTTAATCTCAAAGATTTGTGCTTAATCTCAAAGATTTGTGCTCAAGCTCAAATTTGTACATTTCATTCCCAGTCAATATAGATCTTCCCTAAAAAAATAAAATAGGCTTCCCCATGTTTGAATTGCCATGTCCCATGATACTTTATGGTGGACTCTGCCAATATCAACATGGTGTGTTAGGTAATGTTTTTTAAATTCCTTCTTTGCGCTTAAGCACAAATAATTGCACTTAAGCTTATTTGTAATTATATTATAGGCACTTGAGCACAATTATTTGTGCTTAAGTACAAATAACTTAGCTTAAGTGCAAATACTTGTGACTTTGGCCTCCCATTATATGTGCAAAGTACAAAAATATGCCTCGATAAGAAATATGAGGAACAACCCATATATAGAATGAGTCAATGGAATCATTGGAAGGGTTTTTTCTATAAAGATCAATAGAAATATACAAGACACTACCTTAAAAAAAAACGATTAATAACATTGTGGAAGAAATTTGCCCATTTGGAAATAATTTGCCACTGAAATTAATTATTACATTTTTAAATGTTTTTTTGTGGGTGGGGGGGGGGGGGGGGTAATAAAATTGTTAGGGGAGGTCTGAATCAAGGGCAGGTGGTTGCCGAAAAATGCCACCATTGTTTTGGGGGTAGGGCTAATGAGGGCTGGTTTCAAAGATTGCACAATAGCTAGGTCAAAGAAACCAGCTTTGACATACAAAGAAATACTTGATCGGTACCTTTAATTTAAACCCAACTCTAGTTTACTCCACCTTACTCCACCAACCGGCCCTGGAGCCCATGCAAATGAATACTAGTAACTAGATAGCACATGTGTACACAGTTCTTGTTAAAACCATACTAGTACTCATAAAGCTGCATGATACTGAGTCTGGAGATTACAATAGGGTGTTTTTCTATTATCAACAGCAAGCATTATGTCAGTGTCAGCCAATCACAACATTTATCAATAAAGCGATGCAGGATCATGCAGCCACTCAGATGATTGTCAGAATTTGTATGCAGTGGTAGATTTGCCACATAGCTAAATATAGTGCTATAAAAAATGTCACATTAATAATTTTACACAAAATTAGAGATTGTGACACCCAACTAAACTCTAAAAGCATACGTGAAGAGTACATAATTGACCAATAATACCTAGCAAAGTGAATAGAAGTACGTATTTCCAAGAAATTCAACAGTTAACAACAATTTTAAGTGGCCAATATACAGGAGATACATGTATCTGTCATTTCTAAGATATTTTGTGCGCTGTGGCATCATACTACGCCAGCTGCATGCAGATGTTAACTATAGCAACACAGCTATTTTCTTACTCTTTATCACACAGCTATACGAGTATGGTTTCAACTAGAACTGATGTGTACAGGAAACCATGCCGGTAATAAACATAAACTAGATTTAACTGAAATGCTAAATATCATCAACGAGAGGCCGATAACGATCGGCAGATGTTAACCCATCCCTTGGCGATAGTAAATTACTATGATCGGAATCATAAATGAGAGTTTTGGTAATGAATTATAGAGTATACTGTTATGTACTATTATAGACAAATAAATGTACATAACACAAATTATTGGAATTTATGGGTCACTCGCATTTATATAAGAGAATGCACTGGTACAACTAAACCACCACAGCCTTGGGTTAAATGTGAAAGGTGGCCTGGACATGGAATGCTTGGGTTAAGAGAGTCCAATTTAAGTTTACAATAATAATGTATCAAATTCTACCAACAATATAGTATACAGATAAGCCACCTGACTGCTGACACATATCAATTATATAGCAGAGCTGTCAACAAATCACAAGAATTGCTTATGTTGAGCACTGACTTCTCTATTAAACCAATAACAATTATAATGACCCCAGACCATCTGACGATATCACTCTACAGCACAGATGTCCAAGTCTACCATGTGATGTTTATTGTTGAATCTTTATTTTAAATTAGATACCATAGCATTCTTTATCAGATTATTTGCACATCAATTGGCATAAGAGACATCAGAAAATAATATAGCCTTATCAATAGCTAAGTAGTCCAAAGGCATGGGATGGAATTGGTGAATTGGGTTTAAAGTCGCTCCAAACAAATTTACCAGTACATAACACAAGATTATGGACTGATTTAAACCAAATTTGGTGTGGTGACTCGGGGTACCCTTGGCATAGTTATAATGGTGTTAGTTTTTCAATTTTTTTTATTATTATTCAAACAAAAAATTATATATTATTTTTATTTATTTATTCATATTAATTTTTTTTGTTAAATTGAGCAAGGAAATCAATCTAAATTTTTTTTTTTTTAGTAAATAGATTTTTTCGAAAAAGGGACATAACTCAGTTAAATATAGTCTGATCAAACCCAAATTCGAACTCGATCTGTATTTTGGGCTGAGAAACTCACAAACAAAATTGGGTTGCGATCAGATAAAAAATATTTGAGTTATCGCACCATGCGTAAAGTGTCTACGGACAGACAGACGGACAGACGCACGATGAGTGGTCAATCCGGACAACGACACTATGTTTACCATACTATGGTATGGGTAAACATAAAAATTGCTTAATATTACTTCTAAACTGGGGTAGATCAACTGCCTGAAATGCATGCTCAGGGGTGTTTTTCAAGGAGAAAAAAACAAAAAAATTCCGGGGGAGGGCCCCCGTGCCCCCACCTATGGGAGGCCTCTGCTAGGCCTCCCATACCCTCCAGCAAGCCTACCGGCGGTTGTATTTCAATTTTCTAATACCACCACCCGAAAAAAAGTGTTTTTTTTTTGCATAAAAAATCCATTTTAGTGTATGTAATTGGTTTTGGACAAAAAATTACATCACATTGAACAAATCTGCAACCCCCAACCCCTGTGGGCAAATCCCTGCGAGAATAGGACATAGGTGATTTATTTGGATGGCTGCCTACCAACTCAGATAGGCAATAAAACCACACCCATGTTCAATTGAGGAAAAACATCTGTGCCCCACTTTTATTAGTACACACAATAAACATATAAATCAAGGATGTGATGTGGTGTGTCTAAAATGAAAGTGTCAATGACACTGTAGCTCAACTTTGGGAAGAAGTTAAATTTGTGTGATGAGCAATGAATGGAAAGATTTAGAATTGAATTTTGAAATCCAAGATGGCCACTTGCAGCCATGTTTTTTGTCCGAATGACTCCAAAATGACTCGTTCCCATCTACATTCCAATTTAAACAGCCATGACAAATTTCATGATGATCAGACTAAAGCTACGACATGTAGCCCGTGCTAAAGGATTTAGTCATGCAAAGAGTAAAATCCAAGATGGCTGCCAGCGGCCATGATTTTTGGCCGAATGACCCCAAAATTACTCGTTCCCATCTACATTCCAATTTCAACAGCCATTACAAATTTCATGATGATCAGACTAAAGGTATGACCTGTAGCCTGTGCTAAAGGATTTAGTCATACAAAGAGTAAAATCCAAGATGGCTGCTGGCGGCCATGTTTTTTGGCCGATGACCCCAAAATGACTCGTTCCCATCTACATGTCATTGTTAACATTCATGACACATTTTATGATGATCCGACCAAAGGTACGACCTGTAGGCCGTGCCAAAGAATTTAATCATGCAAAGAGTAAATCTAAGATGGCTGCCGGCGGCCATGTTTTTTGGCCGAATGACTCCAAAATTACTCGTTCACATTTCATGATGATCAGACCAAAGGTACGACCTGTAGCCCGTGCTAATGGATTGAATTTTGAAATCCAAGATGGCCGCTGGTAGCCATGTTGTTTGTCCGAATGATCCCAAAATGACTCGTTCCCATCTACATTCCAATATCAACAGCCATTACAAATTTCATGATGATAAGACTAAATGTACGACCTGTAGCCAGTGCTAAAGTATTTAGTCATACAAAGAGTAAAATCCAAAATGGATGCTGGCGGCCATGTTTTTTTGCCGAATGACACCAAAATGACTTGTTCCCATCTACATGTCATTGTTAACATCCATGACACATTTTATGATGATCCGACCAAAGGTACGATCTGTAGGCCGTGCCAAAGAATTTAGTTATGCAAAGAGTAAATCTAAGATGGCTGCCGGCGGCCATGTTTTTTGGCCGAATGACCCCAAAATTACTCGTTCCGATCTACATGTCATTGTTAACATTCATGACAAATTTAATGATGATCAGACCAAAGGTACGACCTGTAGCCCGTGCTAATGGATTGAATTTTGAAATCCAAGATGGCCACTGGCAGCCATGTTGTTTGTCCGAATGATCCCAAAATGACTCGTTCCCATCTACATTCCAATTTCAACAGCCATGAGAAATTTCATTATGATCAGACTAAAAGCACGACCTGTAGCCCGTGCTAAACGATTTAGTCATACAAAGAGTAAAATCAAAAATGGCTGCTGGCGGCCATGTTTTTTTGCCGAATGACCCCAAAATGACTCGTTCCCATCTACATCTCATTGTTAACATCCATGAAAAAATTTATGATGATCTGACCAAATGTACGACCTGTAGGCAATGCCAAAGAATTTAGTCATGCAAAGAGTAAAATCTAAGATGGCTGCCGGTGGCCATGTTTTTTGACCGAACAACCCCAAAATTACTTGTTCCCATCTACATGTCAATATTAACATCCGTGACAAATTTCATGATGATCAGATGAACAGTACGACCTGTAGCCCGTGCTAATGGATTGAATATTGAAATCCAAGATCATGGCAAGATGACCACTGGCGGCCATGTTTTTTTCCCGAATGAACCCAAAATGACTCGTTTCCCATCTACATGTCAATGTCAACAGCTATGAGAAATTTCATAATGATCCGACCAAAGGTACGACCTGTAGCCCGTGCTAAAGGAAATTGTTGATGCATCACACACGCACACACACAACGGACGACAAAGCCATGGCAATAGCTCAAACTTTACAAAGTAAAGTTGAGCTAAAAAGAAGAGATAAATCTAGTGGCCTCCGGTCAACCTCAACCAAATCAAAACCGTCGCTTGATTTCTGACAAAGTTTTGCCTTTTGTCGACACGGCGATGGTGATTATGTGTGAAAACTTACAATGTACTACGGCGGTCGATGTCGGTCATAACGGTTTAATAACTCTCTTATGCAATGCGGAAGACCTTGAAAAATACATTAAATACAATATTTATCACCGAAGATGGAACATCTTAATCATTCCTGGAAGTATCTATATGATGCTGCTAAAAACGCTGTTTGGTTGGTGCGTTAACCCTTTACCCAACAGAACGGCCCTGTGCCAATGCATTCTCTTATATATGCGAGTCGACCATAGGTCGCCTCGCATATATAAGAGAATGCATTGGCTTAACACATTAAAAATTATAAAATTGTTAAAGAATGTAAGAAAAAATGGTAAAAAGTGTTAAAACAGATTTTTTTTAGGCCAATGCATTCTCTTATATATGCGAGGCGACCTATGGTCGACTCGCATATATAAGAGAATGCATTGGCACAGGGCATAACTGTAACTATCACAATGTGGTCAAGGAGCCGGTTCCAATGATATCATATTTGTATGGTTCTATTGAGACAGACCGAAGATAATTTAGGCTGTTGCAGCTTTATTTGGGCGGTTTTGTTGGGTAAAGGGTTTAAAACAGGTAAAAAGGGGAACATCTCTGATTCTCTCCAAAAATATGGAAACGCATACTGATACATGTATGTCTAATTGCGAAAAATACAAATAACAATGATATGTTTAGTAAGTTTTCACACATTATATATTTTCCCGCCAAAACAGATTGAATAGTTCTGACTCGCTAACGACCAGGACTTCATGTTTAAAATACCGGTACTTCAGAAATGATATAAGTCGCATTTTCATTTTAGTTGTCCCTATGTTGTGCAGCTGTGCCATACATTTTCAATATGCCGCACAATATCTGTATATACCGTTATGAATAGTTACCAGTATCACTCACAAACCGCTAGTGATATGTAATTCTAAATGCTTGAGATAGGTACACCATTCTAATCATGCCCCCCCCTACCGGTTTACAGTAGCATCGAAAAGAAATAAACGAGTGTTTGAGATGAATTTGATCTTTATTTTATAAGTTAGTTAATGAATGTATTCGCAGAAAATAGTCCTCACAATATTTACTGACATCGACCACCGTAGAAAGTTTTCACACAAAATCAGAATTGCCGTGTCGACAAAACTTCAAAAGGCAACACTTTGTCAGAAAACAAGTGACGGTTTTGAATTGGTTGAGGCGGCCGCAGAATATGGTAGCCTAATTTAGATGAGCAAATTAGCGCTTCTAGTTTATTATTGAAAAACAGCCGGTTTGAGAGTATAATATATAGCTGAATACAGCTAGGTAGTAGGTTAGCTGAATACAGCTATTGTAATTGTAATTTGTAGCTGTTACTGCTGTATTCTGAGAATTCTCACATTTGCCAGAACCTGATCAGTCATCAATTCATGACCAAAATTATTACCGGAATGTGTACTGTATTGACCACGTTATGCAAATGTGGCAGTCAAGCTTTAATCTTCCCCGTAGTGGACCGCGTTTCGATCAATCAAACGCAACATTTCAATGCAACGAATGTCATTCCTGGCAGTCCGCATTCCAGTGGGCGCAGCCATCTTTGTCCGGAACAAACAATTATACCGTACTTCAATAACTTCGTACTGAAAAGCGACAAAGCCAAGAGGTTACCATGTACACTCAATTTCAAAGATATTGTTTTGAACCAATATTGTATTGTCCTGAGTATAATAATACTTTCAACAACTATTTTACAAAAAGTAGGCTACTAAATATTGGTTGTATTGTCGTTGTATGGCCTATTGGCCTACATATGATATATACATATATTATATGTACGTGTACCTATAGGCCTACCTGTAAGCGAACTGATTTTGTATGTGAGCTGTGTGTGCAGATAGCTTAACTCAAGGGAACATATTAATTAATACGCGCTAATGATTATATATATATAGCACATGATATAGACAAAATTACCTGACTGTAACAACATTTAACCTGGCTGTTAATGGCAATGAGATGGTTGAATAGACAATACACGTTATGTTGCATTCGAGTTTGTTTTTCATTACCCCGAATGTCCACGGTAAAAGTAATGTATTATGTTAATATATCATTAATTATAGCTTCAACTCAATTCTCAAAACGTCAACAAAAATAGTATTATATCATGATATGTACACAGTCCTATTTGTGAAATATATATAGCCCTATATATCTTATCATGCAGGCAATCCGTCAGTATAATAGAGAGAGATTTTGTTTCCCAGGGCCACTGGTAACGTATGCATGATCGACGTTAACTTATTGCTCTATACAGCTCAACGATAACTCATTAACTGAGTCTGTCTCCATTATTAAATATGATAGTGCAACATAATACAACGGTGATAGTTCATACAATTATTTAGCGTTATTTGTTAAATATGTGCATGATAATTTGTGATTTGCGTAAAAGAAAGTATTGTTCCAGAAATTACCAGAATGTTCCGTTTCGCGTATATCCTGTTTTCTTCGTTTTGTACGTGTCCGTTACACATCATGGTGCCGAGAGTGCTCAATGAAGGCAGGATCACATATCAAAATGAGAGGATACGGTGATCCCCTTTTCATGGGATCACCATATCCTCTCATTTTGATATGTGATCCTGCCTTCATTGAGCCACGAGTGACTCCTGAGACGAGGATCACGTATTATATGATGCCATATCCTACGGAGGATTAGATAGTGTATGATATCTACACCCGTGCGCATGGCCTGAATATATACACTAAGAGACATGAAATGATTGTCCAAGCGACAAGGTAATTTGTCGGTAACTTACAACAACTGTTCGCATTGAAAGTAGAGAGAAACCAAATACAGCTTATAGTGAAATTGAATATCAAACAGTCAATGAATTTGACAGATTTTATTTATCTTGATGTAGCCCAAAACAAGTATATGTTTGCAAATTATATGTAAGTTGTAGGTATAAGTACTGAGAACGAGTATATATATGCTGACGGGAACAGAGCGTGGCCGTCGCAGAACATTATCACCGATTATTAGAGCTGTACATTTGGTGATCGACCACAAGAGTGTGATTTAATTGTTGCCGGATGAAACGTGAGTTTACACGTGTATTCGTAACTTGTCACAAGCGAGAACCCCGAATGAGATTACATATGTGGAAAAGAAATTTTGCAAAGTCAATCAGAATGGAGTCCCTGGTCAAGACGATGTTCGGCTCCATGAGGTAAGTTGAACCCCCAAAGAGGAACGAGAGACAGTCTTTTATTGCCAGCATATCCAAGAAGTTATACACGCGAATTCCGTATTCGTCGATTATTCTTTCCCAAAAGACATTACGGAAATGCACCAGAATGTTTGCTTTGCATAGAAACATCGCGTGTGTCAACTCATCACTGTAGACTAATCCACATAGAAAACAACAAAGTCTATTATCATATGTGGATTTGTTAAGGATGAGTGCTAGGTGTCTGAGTGACTTCGAATGGCGACGGTTGTTGGACAATATTGTCCATATCGGCCAAGGGCACAGCGGTTCTTTGTGACATTTCCAGAAGAACTGTAGTGTACTGTCTCTGGAAACTGCATCATTCCATTCGGATGTGTAAGCATCGCGCACCTTCGATTTTACAATGTTTTTCCAGGTATCCTTTTTTGGAAAGTATCCTGTGTCCAGATAGTCCAACAAGAAGGACATCAAACCGTATGTCTCTAAGAGTAGAATCAACTCTTTCACATAACCAGTACATTGTCTATTAAATAGAATGATCTGATAGGCCTTCACGAGAAGCAATTCTAACGCAGTCTGATGTCCGATCGCAAGGTGAATTAGGTTCGACAGGAACATGAGTTGTTTTGTATGAATTTCTTTTTCCAAGGGCATGAGGCCCAGGAGACTGAGTGCGACAGGAGTTCGCGTTCTTGCCGGAATCGACTGCAACTGCTTGATGCATGACCGGTAACTTTTCTCTATGGTAAGCATAGCTGTACCGTTGTCTAATGGGAATAGTTCGCATCCATATAGAGCTTTCGGGAGTACAATTGATTTAACAAGATTAGACATGGTGATAGGCGTACACTCCCGTACTGCATTTCGGCCTGCTATAGAAAAATATGTCCGTCTGAGCTTCTGAGATATAAAATCCGCCCTAACTCTGGCGCAGTTGAATTTTGTTTGAAGAACACCCAGGTGAACACATTCCGCATTTTCACGAATGGAACATCTTCCCAGATTCCATAATCTAGCAGAAGATTTGTGTTGATTTTGTGATTCGTTAAATACGACGACACAGCTTTTGGTGCTGGAAAATGTGAATCGCCATTGAACACTGTATTTATGGCAGATAGATAACAGCGAATCCAGACCGTGTTTAGATAGTGAAATGATTGCGATATCGTCAGCCGTTGTGGGGGCAGCACATGATATATTGTACACGGTATGTCCTTCATGCGTAGACGTCAGTTGTTTCAGAAGGTCGTTTACGTAGGCGAGATATAGAAATGGCGAACTGACTGCTCCCTGGCGCGTTCCTTGTTGTATGCACAAAGAATCAGATAGACATCCGCTGTGAATCACGCGACTCGTACAATCCGCATGCATATTACCGAAGATCCGCAATAACTTGCCGCGAACACCAAGGTTGAAGAGTTTCAGTAATAAGCCAGAATGCCATACCTTATCGAATGCCTTCTGTGAATCAAGGAAACAAACATAAACACGAGAACCGAGGTCCCTGGCATGATGTAAGGCCTCTTGTAATATGAATGACGTCATCAGGCAGCTAATACCTTTCTGAAATCCATTTTGGAGTGGACATGGAAAGTCTGAAGTTATATCGCTTTTGAGCACCCGGTCGAGTAAGATACTTTCAAATGTCTTATACAAGATCGGCAGTAAAGTAATGGCACGATAACTGTCAGGTTTATCTTGGGGTTTGGGTGCCCCTTTATAGAGAGGAACTATCAGACCAATTTTCAGTTTCTTTGGGATGTATTCCAAACTAAGAATTCCATTATAGAATGAGCATATTACCTCCAGAAACAACTCGCTGCAAAAAAGTATGTGCTCGTTTACGATACCATCAATACCACCAGCTTTGTTCCTTTTCAGAGAACGGACTGCATGCCGCACTTCATTAAGTGTAATGTCATCGAAAACACAACTATCATCTGGGTTCACTTGAACATTAAGAATGTCTGCAACACGACTCTCAACGTTTTGTTCGAACTGCGGATCCTCGTGCTCACTCTTCGTGTATAATCCTGCGAAATAATCTCTCCATACAGATATCACAGCACATGGATCGCGCACCTTGTTGGTACCGAATACCATAGCTGAGCCGATTCCTTCAGACCTCGGTTGGTTCGAATTCACAAGTTTCCAGAAAGCCGTCTGGTCACTAGTTGCAAAGTGCTCAAGATCATCATACACAACCTGTTCGTGATCTCGAACCGCACCACGGAACTCCCGTCGGAAGTTACGTTTGGCATTTTTGTATTCCACATAAGGGGTTGATTCCACAGAGTGCTGCTTTCCATGGAGAATCCAAGCTTTTCTTTTAACTACCATATCGTTATGGAGGCTAGAAAGCCCTGAACTCCAGTATGGTTTCAGATGTGCACGAAAAGTTTTAATACCAGCCGCAGTTCTGGAGACCGAGAGCAGGGTAGATACAATCCGGTCATACATGCAATCGAGAGAATCTTTGCACAGATGCCCGCGTTGGAAACTATTGAAATCCGCACTGCATAAGTCTAACTGGGTATGATATACAGCGGTGTTCAGTCCTTTCCAGTTAAATATTGGCTTCTCTAGAGAAGTTGGGCTGTCAGAGAATGAACACGGGATGGCTAGTTTACATGTCAATGGGACATGACAGGAAGTATTCATGGTTTCGTCGTCAAATATAGTACATTCAATCACAGCATCCCGGAGCGATTCTGGGATGACGATATGATCAATCAGCGTTGGTGAGGCAACCGATGCGAACGGAATGAATGTAGGACGGCCCCCGGACAGAGATGTTGTAGCGCTCACAGAAAAGTATCCTAGCTCTCTAAGTGCATTTTCTAGTAGAGGTGAGCGAATATGGTGACTTTGAGGACAATGTAACGAATCGGAATCGGATATTCTATTTTTTTGTTTGGAGACCACATACATTTAATGACAGAAAACTGAAATCACATTGATCATCAGCCCCACTAATATCACCACTATAGCAATAACATGTGTGTGTATGTGCGTATCACAACATCATCACAATATACATTGTAAGTAATATCATTTGTGGAATTACTATCAGTCGTACAAATGTCATTCAATATTTCCCGGGGGTCTTTTAGGACATCTGAAAGAATTTGGTGATCCTGTTCATGTGCATATTTACCGCTTGATTCAGTTATATTTGAAATAGCATCCACACTTGATATTTCCTCTAACAATATTATTGTATTGGTTTGAATTTTGTCATTTCAGTGTTAGTTTGAACATCATAATTGAATGAATGAATGAATGAATGAATTTATTTATTGTCAAACTCGCTGCAAGTTAATGCAGAACATTAGAGCAAAGACATATATACATATTTACAGGAAGGGTGAATTGTAGGATTACCTCAACAAAAATAAACAAATACATACTTTCACGTGTATATACCCACTAGCATGTTTACATAGGTTATACATTATATTAATCTAACGTCATATACGAAGATCATATTTGTAACAGTTTTATCTAATCATAAAGCCAATATTCTTACGTTATAAGTTTATACGTCTAAAATTATTTATTTTGAGACATGTTATCAATGTTTTCATCCACGACGCGAAAGCCTAACTTAATGAATATACAAAGTCTTCTCAACACACTGATATTCTGAATGGTCAGTAGTCTATAAAACTTTTCTTGGCTCGGGTATTGCCAATAGTATGTGGGCAGATATTTTTCTCTCAGATCTTGTAATCGCTTGCAGAAAATAACAAAGTGGTATTCGTTGCCAACCCCATTACCACATATGTTACAGATTCGATCATTCATCTCATCACGCTTCCATCTACCTCGCTCTATTGGTAGGTTATGGTTGCTTGTTCTGAGTTTTAACATATATTTAGCCAATCCAAACGATATTTCAGATATATAGGAGTCAAATTTAGGCATATCCCTTATGTGACTATAAAATTCACCCCTTGATAATTTTCCCATACAAAATTCGTTCGTGAATAATATTATCAACGGAAAGTGTGTCTGTTGGTACTTTAGTACCACCAGAATGGGTTAACCGTGAAATATCTTGCATGGATAATATTTGCTGTTCCATTTTTTCGTTCATGACATGCGCACTGTCGGATACCCGTTTAGGTTCGGACATTCCAAGATGGCGGCGCCGAGTAAAGAAGATAAACGGTAAGTGCATATATTGTCTTCAGGCATCAATTAACGACATCTTTCGGTGATACACCTTGAAACAGTTATGTAGGAATTTGTATGCCCAACACATACGTAACATGGCTTTCTCGTGACAGACATGTAAATTGTTGTATTTGGCGTGTCAAGTCGTCATAATTTTTCGAAATTTTATCGAGGCGGCGAAATGTTCGCTTTTTCGTATTTTTCTGGCCCTGGGCTCATGCATCCGCAAATTTATGTATTGTTGTGGGTAGATTAGGTCACCACACATCTTCGGAATGCAAAACCGGCGATATTTTTATTGTCTAACTCCGAAAAACGACCTTTGAAAATTTCAAAATGTTCAGGTTCGGATTCGCAACATTCGCGATGATTTTGTTCAGGTTCAGACACAATTTTCGTTCAGGTTCGGACAAATTTGGTTCAGGTTCGGACAATTTTAGTTCAGGTCCGGACGCATCAAAACCTTACCTATAAATGACATGCCGAGGTGCAGTCGCGATCTTATTGTGCGTGTTATTAACGAACATGCATTGTTAATTTGTTATATCTAAATATGTCAGCTGAAATTTCCAAATATAGGTGGTAAATTCTCCGAATTAATGGGATAAAAGCCACAGTTGAATATGCTCGAGCAATGTCTACTATAAACCAGCTAGTGGGACTTATTACATTTTACATATGAGCAACAGTGGTATTATTACTTATCTGTAACCAAGGGGTTTCAAAAAGAGACATCCGGGTATTAAATCTCCTAGTATCCCACGATGTTGGCGGAGCTAACGACTTTGTCCCACATCAATAGCTACCATGTGGTGAGCTTTTTATAGGTTATCAGATAAATTCACACCAATCAGCACCAATAAGAATAATTCAGTAGCAGACCTATCGATCCTGTTTTAGGTGACGTCAATTAAGCTCAGCGCGCTAGAACAATGTCACGATTGGTGAAACTGCTAGTTCAAGGGTAATTCATAACCACGATGTTTCACGTGCTTTTATACGCTCACTGTCAATAGTTACGGGGACATGGTGCATGATTTAAACGTGACGTTGTTGTCAATCAGATTGTTAGTTACAACCTGGTGTGGGGACAAGCGTTGTTTGTTATATGTGTCCCTATGAAATAGCTGTAATTTTAAATGACATACGATGTGCTCTCTTTCGTCAGGACCTTTGCGTGGATAATAATTTTCAAACGTTATCTCACTGTAGATACTTCTGTTTAAAAAAGGGTGCACAATTATTGACGCGTGTATTATCAATGGAACTACGCGAAATTCCGCGGAAGACTGAAAATAGTTTATTACAGCGATAAGTTCTAAAGAAAAACAAATGATCCCGTTTTATTACGTATTCAGTTATTTGGGTTTCTGTGTGTAATATTTAACCATTGGGTAGGCACTATTCTCTTAAGCACATGATGGAAATTTTCCACCAAAATTTAGAGATGCTTAATTTGCCAACGGAACAGCTGATATTGTTTGCATAAGTTTCGCTACTTCGGCGTCTAAATTCTTGTTTCGATAAACAATACTTGCAGTTTTGCAGAATTGATTACAATAAGGATAACATAAAGAGAACACATATGGTTTCTCGAATAATATATTCCTGAAATATCGCCGCTCGTGAAGATTCGCATATTGCAGGTATTGTTCGGCAAACTATAGGTATTCTCTATGTTCGCATAGTGCTGAATAGAACGCAACATGTTCGGGCTCTAATTAATAGTCCTGCATAATATTCGTGTGACAAATGGTTAACTTGTAACTGGATTCAACATTTAGAAATGAGGCAAAACACATAAGGCTTATATTGAAAAGAATACGTTTCGTGTGAATACCCAAATATATCATCCAATTATTGATACAAAACATGGTATATATTGTCTATCTATCAGCAAGTATTTATGGGCAAATTGTGGGAACAGCTATATAATCACATTAATCGTATAAGCAGTCTAACACAATAGAGTTACTGTCCGTGGCTCGTTTCTGCGCTTTATGTCTGGGAATATATTGTTAATAGAGACTGGGGGTAAATACATCATTACACGGCTTGTTGAGCGGGGATCGCCTCGGGGGATACGAGCCTCTGCCGGGGCATACCACACAGTATCCCCCTCAAAAAGCCGTGTAACTTATATTATGGACAGTTATCTGCGTGCGGCGACCTTCCTGGCATCGTATGTGGATGTGGAGTGGAATCACGTGATCGCATACATCTCACACGCATAAAATAAGAAAGTCCGCCCAAATTATTCACGAGTGGGCTAAAATCAAGCCTCGTGTTTCCCATTTATCGTTTCTTTTACGAATGGAAGATAACCAAATGCACACAAAACGCAATAAGAACGCGACTGTAACACGGCGTGTCATTTTTATGCAAAGTTTTTGATGCGTCCGAACCTGAACCAAATTTGTCCGAACCTGAACGAAAATTGTGTCTGAACCTGAACAAAATCATCTGGAATATTGCGAATCCGAACCTGAACATTTTGAAATTTTCAAAGGTCGTTTTTCGGAGTTAGACAATAAAAATATCGCCGGTTTTGAATTCCGAAGATGTGTGGTAACATAATCTACCCACAACAATACATAATTTCGCGGATCCATGATCCCAGGGCCAAAAAAATGCGAAAAAGCGAACATTTCACCGCCTCGATAAAATTTCGAAAAATTATGACGACTTGACACGCCAAATACAACAATTCACATGCCTGTCACGCGAAAGGCGTGTTACCTATGTGTTGGGCATACAAATTCCTACATAACTGTTTAAAGGTGTATCACCGAAAGATATCGTTAATTGATGCTTGGAGACAATATACACACTTACCGTTTATCTTCTTTACTCGGCGCCGCCATCTTGGAATGTCCGAACCTAAACGGGTATCCGACAGTGATGCGTCTGTGTTGTGGTTTAATACCCACGGTTCACCAATTAATGATTAATCCTTAACGATATCACAATTTAAATGTCGGGAACAATTTAATTTGTATGTTCTCTCATTTTAGTCTTCACATGGGACATCGTTTCTATTATAAAGCGCATCACCTATAGCACCATAATTTTTCATTTTAAAGTCGTCAGCATGATTCGACTTATTAAACGTACCGTCGCATAAATTAAAATAATGCCACATAATGTACTGGGACAATGACAACCATAATAGAATATCTAGTTGATTAATTAACATGTCTAATAACCAAGTGGGTCACACTTTGCTACCTTTTCGGAACATCAGAAAATTATGTTCCGGATATATGTGAAAAATCTACTTTTTACACAATTATTTTGAGTATTAATTTGTAGAGAAATATTTCCCCCATAACCCCAATAAGGATTTTATCGCAAAAGCTCACAGTAGTTTGTTGAAAATGCCTATAAAATAAAAAAGAACCAACGCCTGAGAGGCAAACAAGCAGAAAAATGTGTGAAATACATCAGTCGGCAAAAATCCGCATGAGGGGGGGGGGGGGTTGTTGACATATGGTAGCTCACTGTCTATAATGGTGTTTTTTTTTTGTCTCCCTCGTTGTCGAGATTGGCGATGTCAGGACTGTGCGTTAGGCTACCTGACCAAATATTGTGTTTCTTATTGTATTCGTCAATGCACATATCGACCATATATTCGGTCAATTGCTGTATTGACTTACGTGTGCAAATTTCATAACCATGCATGCATGCAGCTGTGACACTAATATCTTTGCAGGTAAGACGCAAGGAACGTTTACACATACTCAAGATAACAAGCTTCATTTTGGCAGACATGGTATATATAATGATATGTCCCCACTTCATTTTGGCAGACATGATATATATAATGATGTGTCCCCACTATATTGTTTGTACAATTCACGGTCAGTGTTTATATGCGATTCGACAAAACGTGCGTTTTTATTTCTTATATATAAGTATAAGGTTTTGTGATAGCAATTTACCTCCATCTAAAATGCAGCCGGACATATCATTTGAAAACTATCTTGAAACATTGAATATGACAAATAGATCAGTGCTATGTAAATTTAGAACCAGTAATCACAGACTTCCGATTGAAATTTGGCGCTGGAGAAACTCAGATCGCTTATGCCCACTTTGTAAGTCCGGTATATATAGGGTCGGAGCTCAGTTCCATTACCTTCTTGAATGCGACAGATTAACAAGCGCCCGATCTCGCTTACTGTCGAAATTTCTGAACAAACGACCCAATACCATTGTTGTGAGCGAAATCATGAATCCGAAATAAACAACAAGTATACGAAGACTTTGTGATTTAAAAAAAAATTATCAATGGTGAAATATCGAAAATTGAATAAGACTCACAATTGATAAAAAGAAAATACACTATACTGTCAATTTGGAATACTTGCGGAACATTTGATAACCCTGATGAACGAGAGTAAATACATGCGACTTATTTAAATAAAGTAAACATAATTATTATTGTTACTATTATTATTATTATTATTATTATTATTAAATATGATCTGATATCTGTAATGTTCATTATACATGTATAAGTAATGTTATTTGTACATAATGCATTATAAATTTTGTCTCTATACCTATATGTATTTACTATAGGTGATGATAAATAAAGAATTGATCGGGACCGCATGTGTTTGTAAAACGTCCCACCGGATATAGCCGAATGTAATATATTTTCGCGACATCTCCGATAGTAGCTGGCGGGCAAAAATTCCACCTATATATGGGTGTCTTATACACCACCGGGATTCCCAGTCATCACCGCCAATCAGAACTTACATTAAAATAATTTGTAGCGTCCAATCGAAATTATGAACATAACACAGTGTGGCTTAATTAAGTTGGGGGATGTCCACGTGCCTTCCGAGAAATGATAAGTCGACGGGACCACGGTTCAATTCAATTATCAATTCAATTCCATTCAACATACATTATAAATTGAGTAACATAACAAAGAAACAAGAAGGAGTATACACAATCTGAACTATATGAGATTAAACAATGTAACAGGCAAAAATGCAAGTTCACATTGATGTTGTATATAAATTTTGTAATTGTATGTATAACGGTGATATACTCTGGGTGCATGTTTACATATGCAGACTGCGTCGTGGTTTGGTCTCAACTGGAGTGAAACAAGTGTTCATACTAGTGAGTAACATTGTGCAGTCGGGTGGGGGGTCAGTTGCATTTAGTTTGACAATATTATTGTCAGATTTTTGTACATAGCTGTTAGAAGCTCCGAAGGATGATCAGCAGCCACTTAGGTTGATACCACTCTTATATTGCGTCACTATATACACAGTAGACGAATAGGCATATGCACTGTTGCTTTGTCAGACTCTCACATGTCAGATGATATGCTGTTAATAGTTATATGCTGCATCTATAGCAAAATTACTATCGCCAGTCTAGTTAGGCTTACCGATAAGAGAGATAATATTAAGCTGGTGTTATTATTATTTACATTTAGTCACGTGCATAACATTGTATATATATCTTCAGTCACAAGAATGAGGAAGACAATAAAGGAAGAATCAGAAGAAAGTGAGGCATTACAGCATCTTAATGGAAACACAAAGCAACACGAGAGTGGTTTCCAACCTCCGGATGGTGGCTGGGGATGGATTGTTTGCTTTGCTTCATTGTGGGTTAATGGAACAGTATTCGGAACTATGAACACATTTGGTATCATCTATGTTGTGATGTTGAATGTGTATGCCAAGGGAGATCGAGACGTTTCTTTCAAAACAGGTGAGTGAAACGGATATTCGTGCTATAATATACTATACTGTTACTCTGCTGTGCGCAGCATGTTTTATGTACGAAACCGGTGGTCAATCCATGATTGTCCCCAATCACCTTGATTGAATAATCCTGTACCGCGCGGCGATGTCTTCCCATCGATGTCCACCGAGAGGGTAGCATTGAGCGTCGCCTCATATAAACTACCTGGATTATATAAACCCAGCTGATGAATACGACCCATGGATTCCCATTTTCCATCGCTTCATCATCGAATGGCTCTGCTGTCAATTTTTGTCGTAACTCTTTTGCCGCTTCGTCGTCACCTTTCGGGAATAATTGTCCACCCGATTGGTAGAATACATTGCATGCATGGTTATTAGTTGGACAATGAAAAATAAACAGAATAACGATCCGAATAAGTCTAGAGACAGAATGAAACTGACAGACAGGTGACTAGACAAAATACGTCTGTTTACTTCTAACCGGAAATTGAGATGTCTTTTATAGCCACCTGGCGGCTGATGTCGATAATAGGATGCAATCACAAAACAGTACCCCATTGGTTGTTGTTGTTTTTTTTTAAATCACTTTTCTTTCTTTTTTACATAATTCGTTATCTCTCCTATTGTGAGGGTAAACATGTGTTGTTGTAATACTATAGCATATATTGGTGATGAAGGCTAATTATTTTTTCCTTCAAATTGATAGTTATAAATTGAGATTTGTTTTTAATTCACGAATAGGACGCCTCTCTAAATTTCATCTGGTCTGTTCGGCAAAGTCTATAATTTTCAATGGAATGCGAATAACTCTATATCTTAGTTTGAATTATATTGTATTCTGGGTCGAGGCGGGGAAATGTGTCTATGATTTCAGCTATTTGTTATTACTCTATGGGCACCTTATGAGACACAGACGATCCAAATGGTGATGAAATATAGTATTGTAATCATATCTTATGTCAAATTGTGATTAAAACCGTATATGAAGGCACTATAAAAAATATAATCGGTGACTCGAAAATTAAGTGGGCCTTTAAATTACGAATTTCGGTGTATAAGACTACATTGGGCAACACGTGGATTTGGCAAAACGTGGCACACATGATCGTGTAAAAAAAATTATGTTCATACGGGGCGTGAATCCAAGCCACTCACTGACTAGTGACTATACAATAACTTAAATGAGTATCTGGGACTAGTATGCATATAATATAACATATATTAGATACATTTGCTTGAAAACTGTACGAAAATTACGGCTAATCTGCCAGCCTTAACATTACTTAGTACTTTTCAGACTTTCAAATAATGGAAATCTGATTACCTTATTCTACAAAGCAGACACTATAGAACCCAACAACAACATTTGAGTACAGTACCCCTTTAATTTACCAGAGTAGTAGTGCCCTTTACAGCATACTGCCATTGTTGTCGCCGAGTCCATTTGAAAGGTATTGCTATGTGTTTCTTTGTTTCATAATTATACAAGGTTCTTCTAAAATTTAAAACACTGTATCGTTTCTTTACAGCCTGGATAGGATCTGTTGGAATTGGTGTCACTTTCTTGATGTGCATCTTTGCCAGTATCACCAGTGATCGAATAGGCATTCGCAAGACCGCCATCTTCGGGGGTCTTCTGAGCACGTGTGCCTTAATAGGAAGTGCCTTTGTGGAAAGAATTGAATTGATGTACTTAACTTATGGAGTTCTGCTTGGAATTGGTGCTTCGTGTTGTTATTCTCCATCGCTTGTCATATTAGGACATTACTTCAAGAAATACATGGGACTTGTGAATGGAATCGTTTCATTTGGAAGTGCTATTTTCACCATTATACTTTCGTTTGCCCTTCCCGAGTTACTTGATAAAGTTGGACTTAAATATGTTTTTATTTTCTATGCAGGACTCTATTTTGTTTTGACAATTTTAGCAACAACATGGACTCCTTTGATAACAAAAGATACACATTTTGCTTCAATGACCTTGTCTACAGATAGTGTTTATGAACAGTGCAATGATTGTTGCACATGGACAAAACAGTTCTTAAATATAAAGATATGGCGGAATCGAGGATATGTCATCTGGGCAGTTGGCTCAGGGATCGCATTATTCGGCTACTTCATCCCATTTGTCCATCTGGTGAGTCTTATCTATATTTGCGCATGTCCGTACACTATATAAACAAGAAAGCCAAAGTCAGAAATGGTAAAGCCATCCGGATCTGGAGCATTTCGATCTGCCGACGGCTATTGTTTCCGGGGGTATATATACATGCACGAGGTGTCGACAAGAAAACCATAATCAGAAATGGTATACATAACGCCCTCAAGATCAAATTATTAGGCATAAATATAAATTCTAAAAAAAAATATAAAATATATTGGTTACATGAATGCACCGCCTCAGAATCCCGTTAAAACAACTAATCCTTCAAATTAATAGCGAGTTTGCGATACCCGTCCGACGGGAACGGGTACGGGTAAATCGGTGAACATCGTCACGGTCACTTGCGTACTTCCAATGCAGCTCATAAAGCGATAGCGAATTGGAACGGGTAGATTTGTCCCATTGATCGGTAACAATTCACTACGATTTTCTCACTTATAGATTCATGAATTACATGAAATTCAAGTCATCTATGCGTTAACCTATTTATTGAAAGATTTCATGGGCAAACATCATTGATAAAGTTGTCATTTTAAGCCAGGTTTTGTGTTCAAACTCTCGATGCGTCTTCTAGCACTTAGATATATACGGAAGGCCGATCTTTTCACTAAAAACGTTGTTCCCTGCATTAAAGGGGTAATGTACGCCATTTCCATTAAATTTCCGGTGACAACAACGATCTAATATCGATAATATATAGAAACATAAGTAATTTGAGTCGAAGATGTATTCTGTAAACGCTCAGGCTATCTTAAAATTTAATAATTTAAAAGTTAATAATTTGATATAAAATGAATTTATGACTGGAGCCATACAATGGCGTCAATTAAATTACGAATTTCCGTAATCAAACAAAGTAATTGAGGGATACTGGATTGTTAAAACGATCGCACACACGATCGCTTAAACTATTATGATGATACGGGGAGAACAATCAAGCCACTCACTGACTAGCTACGATACAATAACTTAAATGATTATATGGGACTAGTAAACCTATAATATAACTTTTATTTGATTCATTTGGTTGAAAACTGTACAAAAATTACTCGACAATTTGTATTTTTGCATTCCGGTAAATTTGTCATCCGTAATGTTCACTACTTCGTACTCAACAGACTTTCAAATAATGAAAACATTGTTACCTTATTCTCCGACTCGGAGACTATAGAAAACATTTGGCGTACAGTACCCCTTTAATTACAGCTAGGTTGTGGTTAATATAGTGAGTACATGGTGCTATAGACGCAGTCTCAACCCATTGCAGGGACGTGGCTATAGATTGTCTCCGCGTTAGGAGGGCTGTCCACTTTCTAACTACCCGCCTTGAACCATATTATATCAAATTCACAACTTTGCGCGTAATTCCATTTGCACCCCCACCCGTTGGGGTTTGATTTTTCCCAACTGGTCCCTCACATCCGCCTATATGGTAGCATATTCTAAATGAATCAGTAGTCTTTTTGTCACTAGCCGGGTGGCATAATCCATTGGGCCGAACAGTACAAGAAAATGTGTAGATCTGAGCCTGAACAATCCTAATATCCTAATATCTAGTGGTCTAACGCCATGCAAATTACCCCGATTTGCGTTTGTTTTTTAAATTAATTATCAGTTTCCGACTGGCCACTGGGAAGGGACCGGGACACACCGAATCGACCATGCATGGTTCGGCCCGGTATGAGAAATATTTGAAATATGAACATGAAATTTGCTAAATCCTAGCATCCAGACTTACATCAAGCTTTCCATTTGTTGGACATTTTGAGACCTGACACTCCTCCAAAGGTTGGAAATTTTCCAACAGTTTCTGATTTCAGTCCAATTTTTTACCAAAAATAGGAAGATATGCAAATGTTGGTCTAAAAAATACAAATTCTCCACTAATAACTTGTTGGAAAATTAAACTACGAAACAATTTCAACCTATTGTTGGTGTGAAATTTCAAACAAATGTTGTGTCAGATATATCAAAATTCAAACTGTTGAACATTTGACCAAATTTGGGGGGGGGGTGAGACACCACTGTTGTCACATCCCTGTCCCAACCATTTGTACAATGGCATCAATATATCGTTGATTATTCCATGTATTTGAAACCGACCGTTTAGTTACTTTATTGTATGTAGGTGGGGACTGATTTCCCATTTTAATATGTGGATATCTACCATCTGAACGGACATGGCGCATTTGAACCACAATACTGGTGTATATTGTAGTGGGGATAATATAGTCGCTAAAGACACGAAATACCTATACATACTCTACAAAATCTAAGCATAATCAGAGCGAGTTTCAGCTCTTTTCTGTGTTTATCACAGATGTGAAGTAAACGCTCTTTATTCAATCCGTATCATAAAACAGACTACATTTTAACACATCTTATCGTTACCAAGTTTAACTTTTCAACATACCTCTGGGTTTAGATCCCGAAAAAAATCCCTATTCTTGCAGCTGATTCTTGTGATAAATATTCCCCTGCCCCGACCCTTCGATCTGTTGAAAAATTCCAAACCAAATTAAAGTTTTCTTAAACGGACATGGCTCAATCGAAACTCCACATTTTGTCTTCGTAATTTGGAGGGACGGATACGATATGTCGATAAATACACTAAAGATTGGTGTGCCGGCTTGATATGCTTTGAAAAACACATGCCAAAGTCACAGCCATTTTCCAGCCGTTGTCAATTTTTCGCCCGAAGTCAGACAAACGCTCTTCGTTGCTACCATATCAGGAATATATAATAGCACGGAGCGCTCTTTTCTGTTCCATGTCGTGCAAATGGCTGTTTTTTGTTTGGGACCCAAACACCTTGTTCATACTTGCATTTTTCATTACTTCTATGCGTCTTTTTTGTGTTACACAATGCTCGTAGAAATGTAGTTAAGCTATTTATCGACCTACTTCGATATCGGGAAAAATTCAAAAGCTAATACTATTATTTGTATTTTGGAGCGCAAACCGCCATTTGGCTTTAATAAGACTAAATATTCCTCAAATAAAATAGGGGACAAATTCGGTCTCATATCTGACTGAAAGTACATGTTGGACATTATTAGACCCTGAGGCTAAAACTACCGGTTTGAAATCGCAAACTCGCTATTACAAAAACTACGGCTTATTACTGCAGGTTTCTCATTCACCACACCAGAAAGCCTCTAAATGCGGATAAAAAATCGGAGGCATTATGTTCCCGCCATAAAATCTTCAAGAGTGGCCCAGTCATTGTTCATATTGTAGTACACCTCGGGTAGGATGACGTTCGTCAGGATGGGTATAGCTCAACTTGGGTATTAACCAAAGGCCTCGCTCGATTTTACCGAGTGAGTCCAGGGGTTGGGTGGACAACTGAGAATTGAGTTGAAGTTGATGAAATTTATTCTTTACAATATGTACATTTTTTTATCATTCTTTATATGTGGTGAGTTGATGATATCACAGCAGTAGGCTAATAAATACTATAAATATATAATATTAACACTATTTGCAGTATAGACGTGTTGTTCCCGATAGGCAATGACCTGGATTCACGGATATAATCAGTACAGTCAATGAAAGAGTCTGATGCGGACTTTATATACTATGACTGTGTATTAAGCTGGGATTTAACAACGAACAATGAAGAGCCATGTGGAATGTATCTTTACACGGGATGTCAAACCTCGTGGTTGGACTTAGAAAATTCCGGATATAAATGCCGTAGTTGGACGATGCAGAAATTTCCTAAGTGGAAATATTGATGTTGGTTCGGACTTAGAAAATTCCGAATATAAATGTAGTTGTGGGCTGATCAATGCAGAAATTCCCTAAGTGGAAATGTTGATGTTGGTTCGGACTTAGAAAGTTCTAAGTACTAACTGTTAGGAGGCGAGATGAAGTATAATTATGAAACGTTAAGCGTAAAGGTTGAATTACGAGTGACACTGACGTTAGGAACAACGCGACTTATATACTGAGAGAATTCCTGAGAGCCAATAAATGGACTGACAGAATTCCTGAGAACCAAACGTTAAGGACGTCAGAAATTCCTGTGAGCCAATTATTAATGGAACGCCAAAATTCCTGAAAGCCAATGACGTCGCAGAAAGTTAACCAATTCACGAATTTGAAGCAAAGAAATATAGATCTTTCTGCTACGCCACACAGCCTTATAATAAACAATTATTAATATGAATTTATGTTGAATAATATCTAAAGTGGGTGGGGAAGTGTATAATATACTATTGTGTGAAATCTATGAATTCTCCCGCTATTCCAACTTTCGCAGGCGATAGAGCGTATGAATATATATTACTAGAAGAGTCTTGATGCTTCGCCTTGAGAGTGAATAAATAGCAGAAAAATGCCCCAATTGCACGAAATAGTATGACTAGAAATACTAAGCAATGTAACTGAATAACTCCCAATGAGTTTAAGGTTAATATGAGTTATATATAAGAATAGATTGAATGGCTTTCCGTAGAAGTTAGTTCCACAGAACGTGCTACAATGATTTGTATCACGTGATATAAACATGACGATGAGCGAAAATGTAAAACGTGTGTATCACAATATTCTGATGAAAATCCGGAATAAACATTCAATATACGAATCATGAGATGAAATGAATGTCATGAATGAGCGCGGTTATGACGATGTGGCAGCGTGAATTGAAGGTAAATGGTTTAAACGAAGTACAATGAGTTTGATGTTTGTAATTTGATCGCGATGATGAAAATAGATGAGGAAAAATTCGCTGATACGAAAAATGGGTGACAAGCAATCACATGGTCTGAATGAAAATTATGCTTTAATATGAGTGAAACATGATCTATGCAGAATGTGGTATATGGGAATGAATTGTGCTGATTTGAAATGAATACTTTTTGCCTTTTTATAAAGGACTGCTAATTTTTCCAGTGTGAGTTAACTTATAAAAGATATGAGGAAATTTATGGAATGAAATACCCAGAGGGTATTACAATATCTAAACATCGAAAGCAATTAACGCGGTCATAATACATACTGCAACTATCAATCCAGCGAATACACACTCCGCGAAAACCCGAAATGTTTGTCCTGTGAGATATTCCATCGCTATAGCTCAATTTGAATCGGCCAGAATAGCCTTCCTACAATATCCTAAAACAATAAAGCTTATCAAATCATCGGCATAGTCGATAGAACTTTCACGAACTTGGACATCGACACTTTCCGATCGCTCTACATAAGCATGGTCAGACCTATCAT
Organism: Siphonodentalium dalli; assembly: GCA_032622095.1. Taxonomy (NCBI): domain Eukaryota; kingdom Metazoa; phylum Mollusca; class Scaphopoda; order Gadilida; family Siphonodentaliidae; genus Siphonodentalium; species Siphonodentalium dalli. Next base: position 161,275,461 of record CP136061.1, on the reverse strand, counting down.
CGATTACTGTAACTCTGCATGGAACCCACATCACAAATGTCAAAGCATTGTGTCAGAGAAAATACAAAGAAAAGCAACGAAACTATAGTTCGTCAAATCAAAACTCTATACTACCGAGACCGAACGATAAGACTCAATCTGATGTCTTTAAAATATCGAAGATTTAGAGGAGATCTAATCGAGGTTTATAAACTGTTGAATGGCCATTACAATATCAATACATGTGACATATTAGAAAGAAATTCATCAGGAAGAACAAGCGAAAATAATAAAAAGCTTTAATATGAGTGAAACATGATCTATGCAGAATGTGGTATATGGGAATGAATTGTGCTGATTTGAAATGAATACTTTTTGCCTTTTTATAAAGGACTGCTAATTTTTCCAGTGTGAGTTAACTTATAAAAGATATGAGGAAATTTATGGAATGAAATACCCAGAGGGTATTACAATATCTAAACATCGAAAGCAATTAACGCGGTCATAATACATACTGCAACTATCAATCCAGCGAATACACACTCCGCGAAAACCCGAAATGTTTGTCCTGTGAGATATTCAATCGCTATAGCTCAATTTGAATCGGGCAGATTAGCCTTCCTACAATATCCTAAAACAATAAAGCTTCTCAAATCATCGGCATAGTCGATAGAACTTTCACGAACTTGGACATCGACACTTTCCGATCGCTCTACATAAGCATGGTCAGACCTATCATCGATTACTGTAACTCTGCATGGAACCCACATCACAAATGTCAAAGCATTGTGTCAGAGAAAATACAAAGAAAAGCAACGAAACTATAGTTCGTCAAATCAAAACTCTATACTACCGAGACCGAACGATAAGACTCAATCTGATGTCTTTAAAATATCGAAGATTTAGAGGAGATCTAATCGAGGTTTATAAACTGTTGAATTGTCATTACAATATCAATACATGTGACATATTAGAAAGAAATTCATCAGGAAGAACAAGCGAACATAATAAAAAGCTACAGATGCGCACTGTTAACAATGACATATTTCTTCACGCAGAGGGTGGTAAATAGCAGTAATATGTTCAAGTGACTCACAAGAAAATATCGAATGACACAAACATTGCAAATAATGTTATTTGGACGAAAAGTCGCAAGCCTTGTTCCGTATTATGATGATGATGATGATGATGATGGTGATGATGATGATGATGATATAATTGATAGAATAAATCAATATTATGATGATCGTGTCGTTAATTGTTTAAAATACGTATCAATTGACCCGTTCACTCATTAAAATAAACCTATTTCGACCATTTTAGGGGACCTCCGCGAATTCGGGGACTTCCGCAAATGGATCTCAGCAATTAGAGACCTACTGCAAATTGTCACACCGATCAGCACATAATTAACGAACCGGTGGCTGACTTGGCTGTATCCGACTAACCTCTTTAAAATACGTATCAATTGAGATATACGCACCCGTTCCCTCATTAAAATCAACATATGTCGACGCGAATTCGACATTTCGGCAAATTGAACTCCGCAAAGAGGGGACCTACTGCAATTTGTCGATATCGGCGTCGCACTACAACGTTTAGTGTGTACCAAAAATTCCCGTTTCTATAAATAAAACGTCCATGCACCCATGCGATACAATCATTTCTACACCAGAATACACCCGAGGGGCGTAATAACCCTAAGTTCAATCGTTTGCCGCTTATAGTCTATTCTTCATTTCTTTAATGGTTTGTCCTCTTTGCTTTTGGTGTTTTATTGATTTGTCATATATTGATTACGCATTGACCAAACTGTTATTTTCTCGATTCTCTTATCACACCGACGATTCGAAAACGCGCATCTGTGTTGCCAACCGCGCTTCTACGACGATACAACCGCACAACTCCTAGTTTTATGTTGCAATCTATACTACGAAATCGACAGAAATGGAGTGTTTTAATTTATTTTGACAGAATGGAACGGTTGGTATAGTAGCAGTTATACTCGCTCAATACCTCGATATTTGCTGGGTTGAATTCGATACAATTCTGTATATTTCGGCAAACGAAGCATTGGGGTAGAAATGGGCTGCAGAAACAGCCGGGGTCCGACCTTTGAAACAGATTTTATCACAAATGTATCGGAATTTAGCGACACGGTTGAGTATTTCATCTTTTATTTTTTCGGATTCCTATTGTCAAACCTTCCTGATACTCGATTTTGAGGTGAACCTAGAACAAATTGTTGACAAGCTGTTTTTGATGTCATTTTGTCAGGCAGAATCTGGGGAATAATATATCTGAAATCCGCTTTGTGGGAAAATTTCTACTGCTTGTTTTAAATTGGGTCGTATTTATGGCTTTTTGTGTCAGTCTTGGTGTTCCTTATTAGTGCAGTCAATCTGATGGAAAGAAACACCAAACTGTGAACAAATTTAATATGCAATGTCTTTTGGTGTGTTTGATTGTGACTATACCCATATGATAACATAACTAGAATCCCCATGAATCCCAGGGTGGGAAAGTCGTCATTTTTGGGTCAAAAGTCAGGAATATGTAAAAATAAAATGGTGAAAATTGTAATTTTCTGGATGAAAAACTCGGATTTTAAGGTGAATCTATATCAAATTGTTAACAAGCTGTTTTAGTGTTATTTTGTTGCGCAGAATCTGGGGAACAATATATCCAAAATTCGCTTTTAGGAAAATTTTCTACATATCTTTGAAACATGGTCCTATTTATGGCTTTTTGTGTCAATTTTGAAGTTCCTTATTGGTCCAGTTAAACTGATGGAAAGAAACGATCAAACGTGAACAAATTTGCTATGCAATAACATTTAGTGTTTTGGACTATACTCATATAATAACATATCCAAAATCCCCATGAGTTCCAGAATGGGAAATTCGTCATTTTTTTGTCAAAACACTAGAATATGTTAAAAAAAATGGTGAAAACTGGAATTTTTTTAATAAACAAATCTGCCAATCATAAACGCTCAGTCGAGTTCCCTGACTGCCAAATGTGACCAAATAATAACATATCCAAAATGTCCATGCGTTTCATGAAGGGAAAGTCGTTAATTTTGGATAAAAATAAAGAAAATGGTGAAAATTGGAATTTTGTCCGGGAACCAGGTCGGCCAACGTGCACCCCCAGACTGGGGCTCCAGTATTAAGCTTGTTCCATAATTTTGTTCGTAAGGATGTCTGCATACTAATTTGACGTTAACATGAGGCTGCGTATGTACCAGGCAATATGGCGGTCATTTCCTGGGGCTGGAGTGTACTACCAATCACTTCAATGTCCTCTAAATTTATTAATGTCGCAAAAACCTGCAACAAAACGCATTATTCGTATTGCCATAGCATATGCCTGCCATTTTGTTAATAATTTAACACTAAAACTATAAAATGGCGAATCACAATCGGTTATAATTAGTCATATCCCGAGGATTTGACAATTCGGTGTCTAAAAACGTTTCCAAAATGACAGCGAAAATGGCAGTCAAACAATTGAAGTGTTTTTTTATTGTTGATTTTTTTAAACTAAATCTTACGATATCGAATAAATGTATAGCCAATATATAGTCACATATGCCACCATAGGGGTTTCCAGAGCCATCAACTAGTTTCATAATACATCAAACCATCTAACGAGTGTGCCAAACCATATACAGAGTTACAAAACCCTTATAGCATCCAATAACCAACATGTGAGTATCCCAATCCATAAGACGGGCATCCCACATCCAAATATTGTCCCAAACCATCGAAGGGGTGTCCCAATCCACCAAACGAGTTCAGAAACCACCCAGATTGATGTAGACTGAGGTAGTTAGTGCCCCAAGCGATACTCAACTGGTGTCATAACCCACACCTAATCCCCCAAACCATGCACCTGGTATTCCAACCCACCCAAAATGAGTGTCCCAAACCACCAAAAAAGTGTCTCGATCGACCTGATTAGGGACCCAATCCACTCAACGAATGTTTCCAAACCACACCGGTAGTGCTCCAGACGTTGCAACCGATGTTCGAAATCACATAGGCATGTCCCAAACCAACAAATAGGTGTCAAAAACTATCCAAGGGGTGTCTATAACCGTCAAATGAGTCAAACCACTTATTCAGTGCCCCAACCCACACAATGTGTGTACCAAGGTAACCAAACCATCCATCAGGTGTCTGAAACCACACGAGTGACAGGCATCTAATATGTACCACATGCCACACAACTAGTATCCCAAGATGTTGAAAATGATGTACTGTATCCCAAGATCGTTGAAAATGATATACTGTAGAATGGAATTTTGCCAAAAATGTCTTTTGATACTCTGGCCATATTTTTGAACGGAAATGGGAAGAACGTCTAAACGGAACTGAGAGAAACCATATTATGTGGCTACTCTCGACCATTAGCACAACAATAACTATGGTGTATATCAACATGGCAGCCAGGAGGTGAATGAGTGGTCATATATGAGGTGAATAGTTCTGCAGGGAGTTGTTGTGTGGTCATGAATGGTGCAAAGAAGTAGCCTATATGGTGATGGGTGGTGAGTCCATGGCGAGATGTATAGGTATACAAGGTGTGAATTTATGGTCATGTGTGAGGTTCATAGCTATACAATGATTATTTGTATGGTTATTGGAGTGGTGTGTGGGTATAACGATAGTAGCTGTATGTTCATCTGTGTGTTGTTTATGTATACATATAATGAATGCATGGCCATGTGTGGGATATACATGCGTACCTTGTGTGACTATATCACGGATGGGTGTATATGTATACATATGTTGGCTGTATGATCATGTGTGGGACTGTGGGTGTATGGATAAATATGGAGTGGTTATATGTTTATGTGCAATGTATATATGTGTACATGGAGTGATTGTACGGTCATGATTGTTGAAGTGTATATGCATACTTGGAGCATAGATGGATGGTCATTGGCGGCGTGTGGGTACATATGAAGTGCCCTTGTGGTCATGATTGTATATGTGATGTACATATATATGCATCTCTCTCGTGGCTTTATTATCATTGGTGGGTGTATCGATATACATAGAGTAGATGTATGATCATGGATGGGGTGGTGAGTATACATTCAGTGGCTGAATTGTCATGGGCGAGGTATATGTACAAATACCTATATTGACTGGGTATATTGTCATGTGTGTGAAGAAAAGGTACACAGGGAGTGACTGTATGACCAATAGTGAGGTGCTGTGTGTTGTATTGCTATATCTAGAAGCTCTGTATGGTCAATGGTGAGGTGTCGATGTATACCTGGAGTGATTCTTAATAGAAATTGGTGGGATACATGTACAGTGTATATATTTATTGGCTATATACAGGGAGGAGTGATCGTATGGCGATGCAATGGTGATGTGAATTGGCAAACAAGGAGTGACTGAATGACCACCTATGTTGTGTATGGGTATACAGCGAGTGGCTGAATTGTCTTGAGTGAGGAGTATACTCAAGCCTGGAGTGTGTGAATGACTATATGTGCGGGGCATTTGTGTGTATATATATATACACGGGTTGGATGGCCATTGGTGAGGTGTATATGCATACCAGGAGTTACTCTATGGTTGTGTATATGTATATCTTGAGTGGATATATGGCCATAAATGTGGCAAATAGATAAGCAGGGAGTGATTACATGGCCAACGGTGAGGCGAATATTATACATAAAGTGACTATGCTCACGAATGTACGACTATATGGTCATGGGTGAAGTGTAGGAATATACCTCAATGGTTAACTCATAGCTGTATAGTCATGTGTGTTTTGTTTAACGGTTAAACCCAAGTGTGACTGTATGGTAATGAGTGAGGCATATGTGATCATATGTCTATACATCGAGTGGCGACATGGTCATTTGTGTGGTGTTTATGTATATATAACATGATTGTATGGTCGTGGATGAGTTGTGCAGTTGGACCTTTGGTGGCTATCACTTTCCATAATAACTGAAATATATGTTAATCGATTGGGAGGTGGCATTTTAGAAGCATAATGGTGGAAACGGTTTTCCTGACATTAGCCAATCAATCTTGATGCCAATGGCCCATAATTTGATGTTATTAAGCAGTTTTTTTTACTCTCCTCCTAGATTGACTTTCTAAGTGGCCTTCTGGTAGTCCCATGCGAAGCGTTTGAGGTTCGGTTCGATTCGAAACCGCCGTGATGATTCGGTCCGGTTCGAAACCTTAGACGGGATTCATTTATATCGAACCTTTTCTTTAGTTCCGTAAAGTGGGCAAGTTTGGCGTACTAGGATTTGTTTATTGATTATATACAGTATGTATATTAATTGGTTTACACACAACTGTGTGATACTATGATATGGGGCGCCGTTCCTCTATTTATCCCCTATTTAGAGATATCTCCAATTGATTTGGAGATATCTCCAATTCATTAAGAGATATCTCCAATTCATTAAGAGATATCTCCAATTGTTATCAGATATCTCCAATTGCCAAGGAGATATCTCCATAATAATATGGAGATATCTCTAAATCACTAGCAGATATCTCTTAATTCACGAGGAGATATCTCTTAGCCACGAGGAGATATCTCCAAATGACTAAGAGATATCTCCTCGCGAATTAAGAGATATCTCCAATTCATTAGCAGATATCTCTTAATTCACGAGGAGATATCTCTTAGTGGCATGATTTAGAGATATCTCTTAATTCGCGAGGAGATATCTCTTAGTGATTTAGAGATATCTCTAAATTAATTCGCGAGGAGATATCTCTTAGTCATTTGGAGATATCTCTTAATGCTGTCGAATTGGAGATATCTCTTCGTGATCGATGAGATATCTCTTTAAGCCTGTCCCAGTCACCACTGCCGAATTGGAGATATCTCTTAGTGATCGAGGAGATATCTCTTAATTCAGCAGCCTAAGAGATATCTCCAAATGGCTAAGAGATATCTCCTAGCGAATTAAGATATATCTCTAAATCACTAAGAGAGATCTCTTCGCGAATTAAGAGATATCTCTAAATCATGCCACTAAAAGATATCTCATCGGGAATAAAGAGATATCTGCTAATGAATTGGAGATATCTCTTAATTCACGAGGAGATATCTCTTAGTCATTTGGAGATATCTCTTAATGGAACGAAGATATATCTCCTCGGTCATGTCGATTAAAGATATCTCTAAATTGCTAGGAGATATCTCTTAATTCGCGAGGAGATATCTCTAAATCGCTAGGTGATATCTCTTAATTCACGAGGAGATATCTCTTAGCCACGAGGAGATATCTTCAAATAGGGGATAAATAGAGGAACGGCGCCCCATCCTATGATTTTATGTTTACATTGTTTACATTTGCCATAATTAATTTGATCGTTACTCGGGTGGGGTAACTGGGTGATATTCCATTCAAGAGGTCTGTTGGCATAATAACTTTATTCCGTTCCCGCTAAACGGTCCGGTCAAACATGTCAAATTTGTGATAATTAAGTAGTAAAACTATAACATTTTCTGGTGTTCTATCTCAGTTTGTCGTCAAAGTTTGTTTTATTATCCATATAATTTTAATAATAGACATAATTATACCTAACTAACAAGACAACAAGTTATGATTATTGATGAATACATAAATACAGATCGAACAAGCTTTTTTTTAATTCCGTTTAAGAGTGGATACACACATGTATGTAATTTCTGTATGTAAAATCCATGTATTTTACATGGTCATACCAATCATTGATAGCATAAGTGAGACAAGTGAGCAGTTATAAGCCATTATCAAACTAACTTCTATCAAGAAATTTCAGGCCAGTCATAAATTCTTTCATGGATGCCGAAATGAATAAATCCTGTCTGATATATGTTACTGTTTTCACGAGTTTGAATTCATTACGAAAAGTGGATTTGAGTCAGTTGATTTTATACTTGATTTGTTACTCGTCATTTCAGGGTCATCCAAAATAAAAATAAAATGTGCAGAATTTGAAGCTCTTTTATGGCGATTGTGATAAACGAGTGTTTGATGTCCCATTAACAATCCGATATGGTGCTCTCATGCATACCTTGAATATAACAGGCATTGGAAAATTAAGACAGACAATACTGGTTCGTTGAGACTCCTCTTACAGTTTCAGAGCAAGCTCATGTGATAACATTCAATTGGGATTTCCATGCAAATATCCATAACAGCGCCAAAAAATTAATGCACGCATGGCGTTGAAAGTAAAAGAGTGACACCCCCCCCCCCCCAGTTTTCACCCATAATTTACATGACAGTTTATGTTTCTCAAACAAAAGGTTGTAAAAGTTCCTAACTGTCACAATTTTAGTTTGTACACACTTGAATTATAACATTTTGGACCATAATCCATGATTGGGGAGGGGGCTGGTTCCATAAAGCTTCGAGTAACTAAGGGATTTAGTTGAATGTATCAGCCGGGATTATCTGAGCATGTATGTACAACATGTTTAACTTAAATATTCCATAGTTGTAAATTTTGCGTATACATATATAACACAAGGGAGGAAAGGTGATGTAGTTGGGAACTCGTAGAGCTAAACAACCCTTTTCCCAGAATGAAGACACATAGGAACACTACCTTCTGTACTTAATTTATTTACAAGAGAAAATCCCCCCTGCACAGTGCTTATTTGGGACCCTACGTTTGTTACTTTTCCGATAAAAAATCGTAAGTCACTTGTAAAAACAGAAAAGTTCAGAACACAAAATGCGTAGTTTTGAAACCAAAATCGCAGACGAATAAACAGACTACCCATCTCCAATATAAAATAAATCTTTGTTATGTAATTATCTTATAGTGTAGATGGGCAATACTTGAATAACCTTTGATTTTACTATAATAATGTCAATTAACAGTTCTGATTGTCCACTCGATCACGAGTCTACGACAACAAGGTCGGTGTTTGGGTTCGAGGTTCGGTTCCATTCGTGACCGAGACGATGATTCGGTTTCAAGGTTCGGTTCGACCTCAAATTTAAGGTTTGCATGGCTCTACCTTCTGGTCCACATGCCAGCGCTTTACTTTGGTTATTTCTCTCATTATATTCTAGTGTACTAGATCTGGGGACGCCAACACCGATAGACGTGTTGCCTGGTTTGACATCCACTTACCGTTGATGGTTGCGCATGTTATTGTGCCAGAGTAGGCACACAATTATACCCCTCTCAGTTTCAGAGTTCTGCTCAGTTCTGTTCAAAATCCGATAAGAATGTTTCGGCAAAATTACATACTGTATGATTTAAAATGAAATTATCGTGTCGCATAAGGTACTGGGACAACCAGAATAGATATAGTTGTCAGTTGATTAAGTAACATGTTTAATAACCAAGTAAATCACAATGTGCTGATCAAAAACAATAAATACATTATATAGTTCCATTTTACTTGAAAAAAAAATTGCAAACCTGAAAAGTGATTTTCTTTGCCTATTTTGAAAGAAAATTCAAATAATTTTGGAAATGTAATAGTACACTTATCCAACATGCATCATACATGTTAGTATTCAATGTATATATGACAGAACAGCCAACTTTATTCATCATCCACAACTTTTAAGCGATTGCATAGCACGACGGGAAGATATTTACCATTTTCCATATTTTGGCCGCCATTTTTAGCCAAAATGAAAATTTTTGTTCCATTGAGTTGAACTATTCATAAGTAATGGTACGCCTTACTTTCTTTACACAGTTCTGCTCATTTCCGGTTGAATGTGACTAGAATCCCAATGGTGATTTTTTTTTGGTGAAATTTCATACCTTGTTCTGTAAAATCAAATTATTGTGGGATCGGAAGAGGCTGGGATCCCAATAATTGCATATTTCATTGCTCTGGTGACCAGTTATAAAAAATAATGTGACATTTCCGAACCAGTTCCATACAGAAGAACCTGGTCTAGAAGATATTAGTTGAAAAAACGTCAATTATTCCACCTACGGCTGCCATTTTGACGGTCATCTTGAACGGGGAGTTCCAATTTCGCCCTAGAAATGTGACATTATATCCCGCTGAGTCATACTTGCTGTATATTTGCCTAATTTTAAATCGCATATTTCATGGTAAGATTAATTGCGACATTTAATAAATTATATAATCACGAAACTCTCTTTAAATTCTGAAAACCCCTTAAAAGAGGGGTTAAAGTGAAATTTCGGCGTGGGTCCATCTCAAATATCAATAAGTATGTGAATATGTATATATGTGCAAAATGTTATGCTTTAGTCACAAAGTGAACAATTATTTTAATAATCTACTCCACTATGGACGAGTATGCGATTTCGGACGGATTTAGCAGGAGCGGTGGCTATATTAAGCATGGTTATTCATTTATTGCTATACCCTATAATATGAATTTACAAGAAAACCATAGTCAGAAATGGTAACGCCCTCAAGATCATATTATTAGCCATATATATAACACTAGCAGGTTAGCCCGCCACTGGCGGCATTCGTCCCATGGCTTTGTTTCAGAAACATGACATTTTTGTAATTATTTTGTTTTTATTTATTTTTGTTTTTTATTTTTGAATATGAATTTAATGTTTTTTAAATTTAATATATTTTGTTTCTGAATTGTTTTTTTATTGTTAATTTTTTTTAATTTTAAATTGTTTTAATTAAATTGTAAATTGTTTTATTTAATTCTTTTGTTTCTGGCGGAAACATTTACCCGTAGAAATCCCCCCCCCCCCTTCCTAGGAACGACAGACAACGCATTCTTTGTTTCGCGAAATCTCTCTACGATAACATTGCATTGAATTTAAAACAAACGCTTCCCGTCGGGAAATCTGTCTTCGGGTCGTTGTTGTTGGCATCACGGCTCCCCGAAAACTCTCACATTGCCGAAAACGTGTATTTAGTAATATCGTTGTTGTTGATATTTACGGCTTGGGGGCTATTTTCTTATTTAGCAAGATTGAGCTCAATCGGTTAGAGTCTATAAAGGACACACTCATATATATGACACTTCCCGTAGGTAGCAAGTTTGAGCTCAATCGGCATTCCCTGGAATTTCCCGTAGATTGGCAGATTCCAGTAGCTTTATAACGGTATATCTGGGGAGAAATCTGATGCTATATTCGTGATTATCTGGGATGATTTCGGTATATACCAAAGGTATATACTGTAAAAACAGAGCGCGCCATCCGTGCTCGCAGGGAATAAATTTCGAGCGATAACGTTTGCGTTCCCGTATAACTCTGCAGATGCGAATAACGTTGAATGGGAAACAGACGCTCTTTATAGAGATGCGTCAAAAACAAACGCTCATTAAATAATCACTTGATTACCCCCCGCCGTGCCTTTGCGGTGATTTGAGATTGGAGAACGGGTGCTCTGAGCTTCTCTAAACCGCGACTACGGCGGTGTCGGTGGGATTTGACACTTACATACGAAATTTGATCTCAATCTGTACACGCGTTTTGGATTCTATGAAGTACACACACACACACACACACACACACACATATATACGAAGTCTCAAAATATATAGTATAGATAACAACTTTAATGTGGTGATTGTGAAAAATATGTATATAGGTAACGCCTATGTAGTTGATTATATGTGATATTTTTTTCTAATTTCATTTGAAATGGTGGTCTGAGTTTTCACAGAATCCGAAGTTGAGTTAGCCATAAAATCTTTTAAACTTAACAAAGCCCATGGGCACGATGGGATTAGTGTTAGAATGCTCCGCGAAACAGCAAAATCAATAGCCCGCCCACTCGTCCTTCTATTCAGGAAATCTATCAATACAGAGAAATTCCCCGAGTCCTGGAAATCCGCAAACGTTATCCCGATTTTCAAAAAAGATGATCCCGCTGATGCTAAAAATTACCGACCAATTTCACTTCTACCTTGTGTAGCCAAAATCTTTGAGAAAATGGTTCTGAAACAGATTAGTAAATTTTTCACCGAAAATGAACTCTTGTATTTCCATCAATCCGGTTTTCTCTCAGGTCACAGTACAACATACCAGCTATTAGACTTATATCACAACCTGTGCCAATCCCTTGATAAAGGACTATTTACATGTTCTATATTCTGTGATATATCCAAAGCTTTTGAAAGGGTTTGGCATAGGGGACTGATTCATAAATTGAATGCTTACGGATTAGAAGGAAACATATTGCATTGGATAGAAGACTATCTAGATAACCGGACACAAAGAGTCCTAGTCAATGATACATTTTCAAAATACGAGATCATCCCAGCAGGAGTGCCACAGGGGTCTATCCTGGGACCATTTTTGTTCCTCGTCTATATAAATGATTTAGCCGACGGTATTGAATCTGTAACGAGAATGTATGCGGATGACACCTGCCTCACGAGCAGCCACTTTGATCATAATATACTTGAACATACTATGAATAGCGACTTGGACAAAATTACAGCGTGGTCCAGAAACTGGCTGGTCAGCTTTAACCCAACTAAAACAGTTGGCATGTCCTTTTCATTAGTTGCGCCCTCAACAGAGAAACCGAACCTAAATTTTGTAGGAAACTCAATTGACTTCGTGGACAAGCATAAACATTTAGGTCTGGAACTCCAATCAAATCTCAAATGGAACGCCCATATTGAAGGCTCAGTCAAAAGAATTGCCTCGCGCCTATCTCAACTCCGACGGCTTAAATATCAACTTGGCAGGAAAACCATTGAAATTATTTACAAAACATATATATTACCCCTATTTGATTACTCGGATGCAGTGTGGGACAATGCTTCGGATTACTTGTTAGAGAAGCTTGACCGGCTTCATATCGACGCTGGGCGTATAGTCAGTGGTATCACCCGTTCTGCTTCGGATAATATGGTACTACATGAAGTTGGCTGGCCTTCACTATACAAAAGACGTCAAATACATAAATTGCAGGCACTCTATAAAATAGTTAATAATTTAGCACCTTCCTATCTATCCACCATACTTCCCCCCAGATCACATGAAGTTGCAGATTATAATTGGCGTCATCCCAGTAAATTTTATTCATACTATAGCAACACTGAACACTTCAAACAATCATTTTTCCCAGTGATAGTCTTGGAATGGAATAAACCAGATCACATGAAGTTGCAGATTATAATTGGCGTCATCCCAGTAAATTTTATTCATACTATAGCAACACTGAACACTTCAAACAATCATTTTTCCCAGTGATAGTCTTGGAATGGAATAAACTTCCCAAATTAATCACCGACGCGGACCAATTTTCTACCTTTAAAACCGACTTGAACCTGATAGATCCCACGCTCAGTCCCCCTCAACATTTCTACGCTGGACGCAGAAAATACAACATTGTTCATTGTCGCATACGTAATTTCTGTAGTGAACTCCGATCTGATATGTTCAACAATTTCATCGCTGATAGCCCCGCATGTCCCTGTGGAAATCGATATGAGGACGCCTATCACTATTTCTTCATGTGCCCATTGTACCAAAGAGAGCGCTCCGAATTTCTAGTGAAAATGACCCGTGAAAATATCGCAATAACCGATACTGCTGAACTCATGTGTGGAATACCCGATGTCTCGTCCCAAAAAAATAAGAAATTATTTCTCATCACACAGCAATATATTGCAGCGACCAAGCGTTTTGATCCCTAAATGGTCTTATTTGTTTTACTTCCGAATCCACTTAAAATTGCTTCCGGAATTAAAATGTGTTACGTGGCAGTCACCTCACATATGGACAAACCTCACATTCGAACATTTCGTTCTGATTAGTTATCTGTATTGCCTTCCTGAGCACAACAGTAACCAAAAATCGAATACAAGTGTTTCATTGTTTCTACCGCCATAATACAAATACTAACAATACCTAATTATATTAACACTCGCGCCAATCGTACCAAATACTTCAAATCGTCCTTAAACACAAATTTCCACGGACAGTAGCCAACCGAGATCTAGCCCGATCATCTCTGGAAGGCAATACATATTACGTACATCAAAACTTATCACCATGTAAATACGTTTGTATCGTCATCTTGATTTCATGTGTGTTGCTATATTGTGTTGGGAGAGGGGCTTCATAAGTTGTAAAAACTTGTGCCCCAATCCCTTTTGTATATTATGCAAATAAAATATGTTTCAAGTCATATACTTGTCAATATACACCCTAGGGGGCGTAATGTTGATCTAAGAATGGCCTTAGGTAATGCACTCCTGATATGACCTCTCATAAGGATTAATTAAAATACATGTATGGTTCATAATAATCTAATTATAATCTAATTATGAGGGTAAATTCAAATATGGTCACATCACGATTAAATAAAATATGGTCCCATGAGGGTTAATTAATATATCGTCCAATGAGGGTTAATACAAAATATGGTCCCATGATGGTTAACTAAAATTGTACCCTGATTGTTAAAGGTACTCAATCCGAACAGAGGGTCCCCATCTCAACAGATTCCAACAACAACAATCCGATCAGAGGGACCTATATTACTATTTCTTTGGCTTTGGGGGTAAAACATATTTGATTCGAGTCGAGGAACCCATCAAACAAAGCTCAGAGTTATTAGATATTGATTTTTGAAATTTGTTATGTTCTCGAGATGAGTACTAATAATTGCCGTCAATTTCATATCCTGCTAGATATTTGTACACCAAAACTCTATTCAAACAGACAAGGATGGATAACTCTAAAATCAAGTGGTAATAATAACGCAATTTTGCCTGAGATCTGGGCTAGAAAGTATTCCCGATAATGAAAAATAATAGATTTCTAAAATCGATATCTAACAAATCTGAGCTTTGATGGGTGACTTCCTCGACTGGAATCAAATATTTTTGCCCCCCCCCCCCGAAGCCATTTAAATAGTAATTGACAGGAGTTTTATCGGATTGAGTACCTTTAATTAAAATATCATCCCACGAGTGTTAATAAAAATATGGACCCAAGGGGGGGTGGGTTATTGAAATATGGTCCCATTAAGGTAAATTAAAATATGGTAACGTGACTTAATTAAAGAATAAATATACGGTCCCATTGTGAGGGTTAATTAAAATTAAAATATGGTGTCATCAGTGTTGATTAATCTACGGTACCACTGGGTGAAATACAATATAGTCCCATGAGGGTCAATTAAAATATGGTTCAATGTGGACTAATTATAATATGCCCCCTCCCCCATGAGGATCAATTAAAACATGGTCACAGGAAGGGGGTAATTTCTTAACATTCTTCAATTCATATAGCATTCTGATATATCCTCCGTACACATAAATAAAAATGATGTTTAGAATTAGGCCACATTGTATGTTAAACAACCAATGTGAAGGGGTAGTGCTGGAACTTTTCTTAATAACATCTATATTCATATCTCCGATATATTCCACATACAAAGAAATGAAAAGTCAATATTTACAAACAGCAGGACAGAGAAACGTGGGAATTCGTTAATAACTACCATCCCAGTTCATTTAGAATATAACATGCCGATATTTGTCGCGCATAACTAAATGAAAAAGTTCACTAAACGATATTAAATAACATGTTAAACACCGATATAAACAAATACCTCGTAGGGTTCATGTTGGAATTAAATTTCTTATACAATCGTCAAATCCCCAGTGCAGTATAATAGTAGATAGCATTCCGATTTATGTGACGTGAAAATAAACGAAAGATGTTCAAATAACAATGCAACAAAGCAGGTTAAAGAACAATAGAAACACATAACGCACAGCGCGCTAATGGTTAACGCGCGAATTCCAGTTAGAATTAATCGCTTTACACTTCTTGGCTTCCGAATAACAAACCATGGGTCAATCAAGCATGTCGAGAGAGAGAGAGAGAGAGAGAGAGAGAGAGAGAGAGAGAGAGACGCCCGCTGCATGAAATAATAATGTAAATAACAATAAACGAAATTGAAATTCCCAACTACACCTTTTACCGGACTCGCCCTCGGGGTCGCACTACAACTTTTAATGCGTCCCAAAAAAAACCAATTTCTATAAATGAAACCCCCATGGCCCATGCATTACCAAAAGACAGCAGACTAGATTACACCCGCAGGGCGAAATGAGCCCATATTACCCTTGTGAACTCAACACCAAAAGTGAAAACTAGAGCAACCTTAACTATTCACGAAGATTAGATTATATATGACCCCAAATATAGATGTTTGATTGATAGAATTTAATTTTGAGAACACGATCAGCATTGGACATGTATATACATTCACAGTCAGTTCAATTTATTTCTGTTAATCGATATGTAGATATTACAGACAAAATATATTTGACATCAAAATAATCAATATATCGCATATAATAACAATAAATTTCACACGAGGAATACATGAGTGATCAGATATTTGGTAAGTTTCAGTTCCAGTGATGATTTCATGTACATTGGGCTGGGAAGTTATGGATGTAGGTATTTTAAAAATAGGGGTGCATGGGCACATGCAATATCAGTGTTACAGACTCAAGTGAACTTGCCGATAAATACATAAGAAAATGCAGAGCGGAAAATTTGAATTTGGAGGTATTGTATTGGCTTAAAATAATCTGTAAACGTGGTGACTTTAGAGAAGAGAGTAGTCATGCAGTCGGTCGAAAATATGAGGATTAATGCTGATAGCTATCAGGGATGACACAAAAGGTCCCTCGGGGACTGATAAGGGACGTATTTCCATTGTGGTCCCTAAAATGTCCATTGTGGTCCCATTGTGTCTCATATTGGCATACATGTATATATATATATATGTGTTTTCAGGTTAAACTTACTTTATAGGGGTTGCATGCATATATATGCACGCAAGCAATCTCGTTTGGTCCCTATATGATTTTATCATTCAGGTGTAATATTATGAGGTGTTCGTAAATTAAACACTCGCTGATTTCCTGTATTACAGGTGAAACACACCAAAGATGTGTTCCCAGGATCTGATGGAAATCTACTAGTCATGTTCATTAGTATAACATCGGGTGTAGCTCGGATTGCCTTTGGTTACGTCGCTGACTTTCGATGGGCTAACAGGTTGCGCATGTACCAGACTGCTTTAGCAATCCTTGGTTTCTCGACAAGCTGCATACCATTTGCTCCGAATTTTGGAACTTTAATCGCCATCTGCTTGATCATGGGTATATGTGATGGAGTTTTCGTCACCTTGATTGGACCGATAGCGTTTGATCTCGTTGGCCCGAAAGGAGCATCACAGGCTATTGGTTTTATTTTGGGAATATTTGCGATTCCATTTATGATTGGGCCACCAATGGCTGGTAAGCTATCTTAGTTATTGTATATTATACATTATAACATAACATATATAGTCCTATATAGTACTCTAGTTCGTGCAATACTCACATTGCTTCGTGTATATTGGTAATTAACTCTAACATTTGTATTTAACCATATATACAGGTATGTGCATTTATCTAGTATATTGTCACGACACAGTGGTCCTCGTTCTTATTTGAAACTATATACAATTTATTTCGACACATATTATACTCATAATTATGTAAATGGTTTGGCGGTCTCTCTACCCGCAGTAGATAATGATATTGTTAAATTCACAGTTGCTGGACATAAGGTTCCCTCCAAAAAGGTCGCCATACTCGGTCAATTCACAGGCATTGAGACGCGTTATGAAATTATTCAGCGATTCAGTCAATTGGTCTCCTTTCAACATCCACATAATTGTTTTTGTACAAGATATGACTATGCACAAGTTTGGAAACTACAGCCACTATCCCATCAAATGATCCAAGAATGAAGGGGATATATATGTAACCTAGTACTCGAACGGCGTCCAAAAACTTAACCCTCCACCAATGTAGCTAGCTATTTTGAGATGAACATTGCTTGAGTAAATAGCGACAGCACGATTAAGACAAATCTTCTGAATAGAGAACACCGTGAACCTCCGAGCAGACAGGGACCACTGTGTTCATTCTATAACCGGAACTGGAATCGGAAAAAAGTGGAATATACGCCTCAGAATCAACACCACGGTAAGTGCTTCGGCTTCTAATTACTCTCTCGATATCATGGAAATGTTATACAATGGTATATGCCATCTATAGACGACATGTGTCCAATTACATACAGCAAACTAGTTGTATCGGCTCATTTCCTATTGTCGAGAAAAATTAAAGAAAACTAAGAAACTCACATGCATGTAAATAATGCCGTCTTCTATTTCAATGTGTATTTTTCGCAGATAATAGCTGATATTTACGTACGTTTTGTCCATGGTGCATTTTTCTGCCGTTCCAACGTTTCTATCCGTATATAACATGTTGCCACTATTGCGACAGTTGCCATTAGAAATCAGGGTTTTTTTTGTAGCGTGTTAGTGTACGGCAATATGCTGGCAACTGTACAGAAGTATGCGAGTTTAGTCCATTTCCAAGTGTACTGTAGCATGTCATAATAGTTTCAATAGAAACAATATGGCTGCCTATTTCCGTTGTAATTGTTCATAATGAGGTATACCTAATGAGTAAGCGACAATGATGATGTTTCAATGTTGTCACTGCATACGAGGCAGATACATTCGGCGAAGCGATTGGGCATTCCATGAAAAACTTCAACATGAACACATAGAGATAAAACAAAAGTAACAACAGACGATGGCAGTTCTGTCGTTTTCCACTGGCATCATTCCCGAGCTATGTCGTGATCAGGGTCGGTGAAGTACTGTCAACAAGGACACAAATGTTACCATGCATGTTTAGAACATTACAATTACTGACTGAATACAGGTCTTTCAACTTAAGTGAACTATATGTGTAAACACCATATATTTCTCGTGTATATTTCAGGAACTATCTGAATTAGCCATACAAGCAGGGCATACTAAACCGACCATATACGTCGTATCGTATGTACACATATATAGAGCGAATATGTGACAATATAATGATGTTTTGCTGAATTTTCAAAAAGGATTTTCCCATAACCCTGGCTGGAATTTCTTTTTGAAATTTGGTACAAGCTATTATTGTGAAACAATATTTAAGAAGCGTCAACTCGCTGGAAATTATAACCCCATTTACTATACTTTCATGGCATGAAACACATGTAAAATATGCTGTTTTCCGGTAACAAGAATTTATGTAAGATGGTTATTTTTCAAAAGTGCAGTTCATATACGTGATATCTAATTAATTTTTCTTGAAATTTCATAATTTAGAAATACAAACATACATAAATAGTTTTAAGTTTGCGAATTTGCATGTCGAGCCTGGTGATCAATAACATTTTGGACTAAGATGAGTTTTAGGTCACAGGCTCAAAGCCAAATGTACCCAGCTTACCACGTATCTACTACATGTATCTATTTCCAGTTGATTACTCCCAGCCTGAGAGGACTGGCCTGCATATCATTTGTTTCCGTTGGGCTGACATATTCGTGGTTGCTTTATCATTCACTGTAGTATATGGAGTACGTTACATCATGCAATTAAAATTTTAATTCAGCATACAGATTAAGCTTCCCCTCATAGCGCCAAAACAATGCTCTATTTTGTGTTTTGATTATTGTGTGAAATTATTTATTATGTTAGCAGTAAAGGGTAAAACTAAATAGTAATATTTTAAACCTCTCAAATGTAGGAAAATCCACTGTTTTGTCTTCTTTTAATAGTTGTTCAGATTATATATGCAATGAAGATGATGATATGTCAAATTCAAGATTTTTCACCAGATAATTTATTTGTTGAAAACCTCTTGCAATTTTTGCACGGATGTATGGAAAACGTGTGCCTGACCCTTCGTGTAGGCTAATGATGACTCTTGGTTTATGCTTCGTGTGTGTAAGTTAATTTGATCGTTTATAATTATCAAATAAATATACATTTATCTAATATATATTTCAAATGCTGTATGTATATGTACGACCATTACGGAGAGGAATCGATTGTGCCTATCACAGTGTCATCCCCGGACATGACACTATATGAGAGGAGCGGAGATACAACTAAATTCACCCAGTACGTTTTTCGATGAGATATGTCTGTGATGTGTTTGCTCCTGAAATCGTTTTCATAGCAATGGTCGTGGTACTGATGGTCGATTCATGATTTTCACGCCTCACTGCACTGGGAAAGGAGATGGTGAAACGAACTCCGACGGATGAAAAAAAAGTCGGATTCGAACACCCGATCGTGTCGAAGTTAATTTCAGAGGTCGGCACATGCACTAATCAACTGAGGTATCCACGTGTCCCAATCTTCATGCAACAACATGATATATGAACATTAGTCTAAATTAAATATAGCGAGTGTATAAAATATACAAACTTATGTGACTGCACGCATTATATATGTATGTGTAAATTTGTATTCAAATCATAAACTATCTATAGCATTTTATACATGTGTGCAACTGCATGTAGTCGTTCATACTGCAACCCCACCCCACCCACACATTTATTATACCGTCGCTGTCACATTCTGGAGTCAAAAACATCTTTCTATGAGAATCGATGAGTGGTCAGAGCATCTTATAACCGGTCGCAAGACATTGAATCAACCTCGTGTGTTCCACAAAGTCCTATTTATCATGAAATACGAATGCTTGATGCTGCGCAAATTAAGTAAAGCAATCTTTTGCTCAAATGTTTACAAAATTAACACCACTCGCTCCAGTGAGAAGTTCAATACGCAGGTACATGGCATAATCAGTACGGAAGGCCTGGAGTTGTGTTAATAAAACATGATGCCATACGCCGAACTCGCATACTGCAGTACAGTTGTCCACTGGATACATTAGCATAGTGCCGTACACCAGAATTTTTTAATCGGTTTTTCCCCCCAAGAAAAGTGCCTTATTGATACCAAATTCGTTATATATAACGCAGATCGAACCATAGTAGACCCATTTTTTTTAATTTATGCGCCATTTATGTTTGCTCATTTGTTAACAGAATTATTCGCCGAAATTGTCAATTGACGAATAAACCTTTCGATTTGTGTCAAAGTGACAATAGCCTCCGTTAACTACATCATCTCTGCCATGCACGAGCTTAGAGCTAAATACTTCGACAAATCGCAATTGACTAGCCCGTCAAGAGAAACTTTCTACGATATATTGAACTCTGACGACATGATAAAGCTCCGCAAACTGTCAAATTTCATCAAAATTGGATTGAACAAAATCCGATGACGGTTTCAAAATTATATGTTTTCTCATGTACCAAGTTACCAATTGGCTGAGAATAAAGCATTACTTTAAAAAAACAAAACAAAAACAGGCGAAGGTTCGAATTGGGAAAGTCTCAAAGTCTGCGAGAAAAAGCCTAATATCTGCACATACTGTAGCATAAAAAAACGCTCGTGATGCGCACTGCTTCTGGTGTCGTATGTACACAGAGGGGACATAAATTAATACAATCATGGCCATGAAATGGCTGCCAAAATGGCCGCACCTCCAAGCAATGCCACGACAAAAACAACATATTGGAGAAAAACGTAGAAGTGAAAATAATTATTGGTAATATACAAGTTTGTTGTTAAATATCTTTAGAGGTACATATATCATTAAAACAGATCCATCTGAAGGATGTATAGGTCACTGTAACGCAAGTCAACCCTAATGACTTACCTCTTTAATGCTCGGTTTTCTTTTTAGAAAACATTCAACAGTCGGGCCAAACTAATAATTTTGGACATGCACCACATGGAGTATAATGTTTCACCACACAATTCGTGGTAGTTACCTTCGGCATGATGATTAACCAATGAATGTAACGCAGCAACTGAATTAATACATACCCTTGATGTAGAAAGCTTTTTATGGAAAGGACATGGAAAGGCTCAAATTTAAAGTAGTTCTATCAAAAATAATTTATTCAACCTGATATAAATGAAAACATAACACAATAATAGATTCTTCAAATAGATGTAAACTCTTCAAATAAAATAGACTATTCAAAAAACCATAACAAAATAAAACAGAAGTCTATCTGCACAGGATGACCATGAGCTTAACAAACAAGACTCTGAAGAAACGGAAGAGAAACTTGATGGGGAGGTCATATTGCCTGATCATATGCAGGTTTTACTGAAGCAATGTGGAAGATCAGTATCGGGAGAACAGAGAAAGCTGGTGACAAAAATGCTGATGAAACATCAGGCAATCTTCTGGGACGATAAGGGCGATATTGGGAAAACACATCTCGTGGAGCATAAAATTGACACTGGCCAGTCAGCCAATTAAGCAGACACCAAGGAGGGTTCCTTTTGCGATCCGTGGACAAGGGGAAGAGGAGGTAAAGAGGATGTTAAAAGCAGGAGTGATAGAACCATTCAAATCAAGCTGAGCTGGTAAAGATGCACCAGGGTTCAGGTGATGACAAAAATCGATTTAGTGGCTGGATATTGGCCGAAGAGGACAAACCAAAACAACATTTGTCACCTCAAACAACATCTAATGCCCAATATCAGTTCCGGGTTATGCCTTTTGGGCTCTGCAACGCTGGCGCGACGTTTCAGCGGCTCATGGAAGCAGCACTGTCATCGACGACGTATTGGTTTACTCAAGGTCATTTGAAGAACATTGTGAACGATTGGACGAAGTGTTGAAAAGAAATGGAGATGCTGGGCTCAAAGTGTCCCCAAAGAAATATCATCTGTTCAAAGAGAAATGTGCTTTCCTCGGACACACAGTGTCGGAGAAAGGCATTGAACCAGACCCTGCAAAGATCCAGGCAATTCAGACATGGGAACAACCTAAGAAGGTCAAAGACATTAGAAGTTTCCTGGGTACATGTTCATACTACCGGAAATTCATAAGAAATGTTGCTAAAATTGCTAAACCCTTTAATAAATTGACCGAGAAGCAAACTAAATGTGTGTGGAATAAAGAGTGCCAAGTATCTTTCCAACAGCTGAAACAATCTTTGATGACAGCGCCAGTATTGCACTATCCAGATTCCACTAATTCCTTTATTCTGGACACCGATGCTAGCCACAACAGTTTAGGATCGGTGTTGTCACAAATGTCAGAGGATGGGGAACATCCAGTTGCATATTTCACAAGGAAAGAGTTATTGGCTGTGGCAGATAGTGTGAAACATTTCTATACTTACCTGTGCAATACGAAGTTTTTGGTACACAATGATCATGCTGCTTTAAATTGGCTGAGGCGATTCTGCAATCAGGAAGGCCAGCTGGCAAGATGGATTCAGTTATTGGACATGTACGATTTCACTATCCAACATAGGTCAGGAAAGTTACACACAAATGCCGATGGGTTATCTCATATGGCAAGCCGTTTACACATTTTTATTTATTTAGACTTAAGTGCAATTCATTTGCAGTTAAGTGCAAATGAATTGCACTGAAGTGCAAATCAATTAACTAATTGTACTTAAGTGCGAATCATTTGCACTTAAGTGCAAATATTTGCACTTAAGTGCAAATTGTTATTTGTACTTAAGTGTAATTCATTTGCACTAAAGTGCAATTCATCTGGTTTAAAACGATAGGCCCCTTCTTTGTAATGGTATATTCCTTCAAGTCTTGATTAACAGTCAAACTCCATTGCGTCCCTTTTGCCACGTGGCTTGTTTTCGGAATCATTGAAAATGGTTAGAACCTGCATCTTAATATATGCGAACTGCATGCATGCATGAAGTAAAATTAATTCACGATTTGATTTAATTGTTATTTGGCAACATACAGGCTACACGCAGTTTCGTTTATTGTGTTTACAAAGCGTTTCGTTTTTTAATTTTCGCGGTTGTAAAACTCACGGTTATAAGGGTGCATTCGATCGTCGACTTCTGCCAAAAACAATAGATTAGAGTGACTCCCCTTATATTGCTATTGTAATGATACTTTGGATCAATTCGCTTGGTCAGAAGGAACGTGCAAAATAATTTACATACCATATTGCTCAGTATTAACATGTGTTTTTAGCCCACTATTTGTATAAATTTGATCCAAATATAAACAAATTAGCAGCCAGAATTTGTTTAGTGCAGCCTCGATCGAGTGTGGACCGTGTAAAGGGGTGGTGGTATTTTATTTACCTGGTCTGACTCGGGTAACATTATTACTAACAACACTGTCTAGGAACTTTTACATCGGAAGACAATCTATTGCCGGCTTTGTGATGGTCCAGGAATGTTTTTAGAATATATGCCTAGTATAGATATTTAGCAACCCGGGATTAAGTGACATAATTGTGTGGTATACTTAGTGAATCGGACAAGGGTTGTGTAAAACAATTGGTTTTGACGCCCTAAACGTACACCCAACGTACACCCTACCTCGATCCAAAATGGCTGCCGCCCAGAGGGGTCCAAAAATGGCATGGGCCACATGTTTGCGTTAACACCTCTATGGTCGGCCATTTTGCATCGGGTTGGGGTGTATGTTTATGGTGCCTTTATGGCCAATCACAACACTCTTTGTATGACCTACATAGTATGTCAAGGGATGGCTGAAGGGGCAGCTAGAGCATGGGTCCCCTAGTTTAACCCCCATGGGTGGCATCCTTTTTGTGTCGGGTGTGGTTAATATTTAGGATTTGTTGGGGGCCACCATACACCACTCATTGACATAAATCGGTCAAATGCCCAGAAATGGCGTGGGTCCATATATGATCACCTCTGGGTCAGTTTAGATTGATTTGGGGGTCCACCCTATAACGTCATTTGTTTAACCTAAATCGGTCAAGGGGCTGATAAATTGCATGAGTTCCCTATTTGAACCCATCTGAATCGGGTGTATGTAAAGAGTGCCTTGGTGGCCACCCTGCAATTAACACCCTTTGTTTGACAGAAATATAAATATTTTCGAATAAGGAATGGAAGTCACCTTCGTGCCATGATTGGGGAGGGGAGGGGCACCGAAACTGATAGTGATATAAATATGTTAGCGCTAGTTTCCACCATATTCATACGTACGGTATGTTCTTCACCAATGATACGACGAATCAAAGTCACTGGTGCTCAGTCTTAAATAGATAGGCTACGCCCCTGTAAGTAGGGAAAGGACCATGCATACACATGTGTCAACATAGCTACATTTATGGCATGTCCAGATAGGCCATCTAGTTCCTACTTATCATTTGCACTTAAGTGCAAATATTTGCACTTAAGTGTAATTATTTGCACTTAAGTGCAAATGATAAGTAGGAGCTAGTTAATTGTTTGTTAGATAAATATTGTGCAGTTAATTCTGATATGATTAACCATTTTCCCAAAAAGTCCGCCCTGTGAGCAACACCAGACCAGCTTGATCTCAAATGGGAGTGTTTCTTATACAGTTTAATTGCACTCACTTATGATTAAGTATTATTGGAGGTGGGGTCAATTTTTGTTCTGTGAACCTGTTTCGAGAAATTACATGGGTCGGCAATTTTGCATTAGGTTGGGGTGTGTGGTTTGTGGGGATACCCTACAACTCTCTTTATATGACCTAAATATGTTAAGGGGTGCCCGAAGGCAAGGGTCCTCTAGTTGAATCCTCTAGTTTATCGGGTTGGGTGTGGTGAATATTTAGGGTGTCTTGGGGCCACCAAACTGTGCTGTTCGAGGCATTAATGGGTAGGGGAGGGGTACCAAAAGCTGATAGTGATACAAGTATGTTAAATTCATACACGTTCTATATGATGAAGCAAATCATGTGAGTTAAAGGCGCCACATGACTGATGACCCAACATGACCCGGACGGTCATGGACCCATATCGATACCCATAGACCTACATGTGGTAAGTGGGAAATTGGCCCAGACTCATAAAGGTGGGTCATGGGTTATCAGTCTTAAATCGATAGGCTACGCCCCTGTAAATAGGGAAATGACCATGCGTGCCCATGTATTGGCATAACTAAATCTATGACATGGATAGGTAGGACAAACACTCCTGCTTAGCATTTTCACTTAAGTGAAAATAATTGTACTTAAATGCAAATATTTGCACTTAAGTACAAATATTTGCACTTAAGTGCAAATGTTAAGTAGGAACTAGTTATTATTGTTTGTGAGATAAATATTGTGCAGTTAATTTTGAGATGGCCAACCATTTTCCCAAAAAAGTCCGCCATATGAGCAACACCAGACCGGCTTAATCTCTGATTGGGTGTGTTTCTTATACAGTTGAATTGCACTTAAGGGCAAATAAATTGTACTTAAGTGCAAATATCACATAATTGTGAATTCGGCGAGGAATTGGACTTAAGTGCAAATAGACGAAAATATCAGTATTTATACTTAACTATAATTCATTTGCATTTAAGTACAATTCCTCGCCAAATTCACAATTATGTGGTATTTGGACTTTCGTACAATTCGCAAATCGAAAATGTGAAAACGACTTGCCATAATCTCGGAGGCCATGTACAGACTGCATATATTGTGCCAGAGAACAAATTAAGATTGAGATGGAAAGTGAATGCCAATGTGGAGAAAATAAAGTTGATAAGGTTACTCGCATCACAAGAGCGAACGAGGCAGGTAATAAAGCTGTATCATTAAGTGACAAGCAGGTCAGTTCACAATGGATCGTACCCAAAACCAGAGAGAAAGTGGTGAAGGCCCAAAGAGGGGACAAAGAGATAGGAGTGGTAATTGACTGGTTGGAGAAGGGGATGGAAAAACCAAGGTGGGAGCATGTCAGTCAGTTATCAAGCAAGGTTAAGACTTATTGGGCAGAGTGGGACAGACTCTCAATGAGAGAGGGCGTGTTGTACCGAAAGTGGATTGATGAAGAGAAACATTGATGTTTGGCAATTAGTGCTGCCAACCTGCTGGCGTAATGAGGGCCTTAAAATGCTCCACACTAACCCAGACATATGGGTATCAATCGCTTGATATGTCAGTTGCGATCCAGATTTTACTGGACAGGCTACTGCAATTCAGCACATGTGTGCAGAGGTGCCCAGAATGCCAAAAGCAAAAGGTCCCAGCACAGAAACGTGGTGCGATGAAACAATATTTGGTCGGTGCACCAATGGAAAGGATTGGCATTGACATCACAGGCCCTTTACCCAAGTCAGATAGGGGCAATGAATATATATTGGTGGTGCAAGATTATTTCACCAGGTGGACGGAAGCATTTGCAATGCCAGATCAAGAGGCAAAAACCATTGTAGACATAATCGTCAGAGAATATGTAGCGCGATGAGGCGTCTCCTTCAAATTCACACTGATCATGGTTGACAGTTTGAGAGCAAACTATTCCAAGCCATGTGTGAAATATTTCACATAGACAAGACCCGAAGCACACCTTTCCACCCCAAGAGCGATGGGTTGGTGGACAGGATGAACAGAACTATCAAAGAAATGATGAGAAAGTATATACATCAATCCCAAAAAGATTGGGATGAGTACTTACCGTTGGTAATGTTGGCGTATCTGGCATCAATCCATGAAAGCACTGGGTTCTCTCCAAGTCTTATGATGTTGGGTAGAGAAGTGAACTTACTTATATTATATTCAAGAGTTCATATTGATCACAAAGCAGATCAGACTGAGGCAAATAACCCAGTGCCTGACTATATCCACGACATTTTGAAGCGATTTGATGTGGTGCATGAGATAGCTAGAGAGCAAGGTAGAAAGGCGAGCGACAGACAGGAGAGAAACTATGATCTGAATGGCGTGAAAGACACAGAGACTTTGCAAGTTGGCGATGCAGTGCTATTGCGAGTGACACATGTTGGGAATGGTCTGTCAAGAAAGCTTGTGAGGAAGTATGGTGGCCCATATAGTATAACCGAAAAAACTTTTCGAAGTGCTAGTTCGATTGAAACGCTGCCGTATGCCAAATCCAAGGTAGTACATATAGATAGGGTATACATATATTTTGGGAAAGTGAAACGGTGGTTCGTGGAAGGAGAGAATGAAGTTGAGAGAGCAGAAGTATAATCTGAGAGAAAGTGGTGGAGAGAACGGTAGTATAATGCACGATTGTTTGATCCAGATCCACACACAGACCAATAAAGTTTTTTTTTTATCTTTTCATCCACAGTATTCCAATACCAAGGGTCATCAATTATGGGATCTACACGTGTCACGAGTGCGACAGGACATTCGACAACAGAGACAAAAGGAGTCGACACCAACGGGAGCGGCATGGACCAACAATATAATGCTACAATTGCAATTATTGCGTTAGCTTCAGCAGGCAATACATGATGACAGAACACGTCAAACGCAGGCACCCGAGACTACGGTGAGTATCACCGGATCCCCAATGAAATTACAGATACACGGCGAAAGTTTAGGAAGATCCAAGAGGAGGCACCAAAAACGGTAGATACGCCTAAAATCAAGAGCGTCATAGCACGAACAGATGTTGTGATCAGTGCTGGTTGTGACATATCTCCTGTTGTGGGCAGTTTAGATGGACCAGCTGATAGTTGGGATGAGGAGCCCTGATTCTGGCACCATCTACAAATATTGCCTCCCCACCGGCTGATTTACTTAGTAGTTTCATGTTAGAAGCCGGGTTACTCCCAGATCTACTGACATCGGACACGCACGTGGCGCAGCTCGAATCGGACATGCACATTACTCAGATATCAACACCAACCAACACAGACACGGTGTTAACAACAGAGACAGGCGTGAACACCGAGATAGAGGTGACGATTACAAAGGAAAGAAGTAGCATCACAGATGCCGAGTACATTCCCCCAAGCGAGCCGACAATCAGTGCGTCGCTGGACAGCGAGATTAGTTTGCCACAGCCATTTAAAAGTTTCGAACAGCTGGCGGGAACCCTAGATTCTTCTTCAAGAATCAGGGAGCTAAATGTGTTCTAGAGTCGGGGAGCGAGTACACCGTGGAATGCTAAAGGTGAAGGTAACTGAAGAATGACCTTCACCTGATACATGCGACACGTTATTAAAGGATGACATCGCGTTTATTTGATTTGTACATAATATTTAAATAATTTAAACTGGTGAATGAATGGGGGAATGGATTTTTGTGAGCGGGAAATTTATTTAACTAGCTGCTGTAGTCCTGGGTTTTTCCAGATCAAATTTGGCTATGAGATACCCCTGTCGTAGACTTGGGGATTTATTTAAAAAAGTAAACACATGACCTATGATTTTTCTTGCATGTTCGTGATCAACTGGTGTCAATCTAGCTGGGTAAACATCACTGGTATGGCTTGCAGGCTTCAATTCAGTGAATTTGGCCGAAACGTTAACACTGTCGCCTATGGGAAACCATTTAGTTCAGTGATTCCTTCAGCGAGGCCCCAGCGCATACATGGAAGGTCATACAACTCAACTCTTAAGAGCGGTAAAGACTAAGGCAATTGAACACCTAAATTCTTATAAGAGACGCTTTGCACCACATGGCAGCCATGGCTATATGTGCATTAAAAAGGTGGAGAGTGTGACCTTACCCAGTAGATGGTCATATAAATTGGAGGAAACGTGGTGCAAGGACCCTCAGTGCACCAACATCAGGGAGGCGGAAGTCCAGGTAACACCTCAGCCACCGTCTACGCCGAAGAATTTGAATATTAGTCCTTTCCGAGAGCAAACTGAAGCCTTAGACCTGACGACCAACAAGGAAGAATGAAGAAAAAAGAAATAACCTATTATTAATTTGTATTATATATATATATATGTATACTTATGTTAATTCGGGGCGAATTTTCAGTAACCAGGGGGTGGTATGGCGATGTCGCTATTTCTAATATATATCATGTAATCTTGTTTCGGTCTAGCGGCACCGTAGTTTCAAAAGTCACAGTGTTGTCATCTTTTCATCGCTAATTCGCCTCATTATATTTGTAACACTCACATCACATTACATCTTTTAGTTAATCATTCCATGCTTCATTGTAATATACATATCCTAACTTTCATAATATTCCGCATTGTAAGTCATTAATTGTAATTGTTTTCGCCCTTGGATGTCAACATGGCTTGGTTCGCCGGTGGCGCTATTACAATACAGATCCTTTAGCTCGGTGCTTCCGTTGTGCTGTATTGCGTGTGCGTGCCATGGGAAATATTCGGTTTCCTAGTATTACAGATGCTGTATAGGCGTATAATATATATGAACGTAATACCAGCAACCTGAAAGGAGCGAACATATGCCCTGGCCTAAGTGGCATTTGTTATCGGTGAAGGTTCACCCCAGAGTTATGATATAAATCCTTTTGATA
Source organism: Siphonodentalium dalli (assembly GCA_032622095.1). Taxonomy (NCBI): domain Eukaryota; kingdom Metazoa; phylum Mollusca; class Scaphopoda; order Gadilida; family Siphonodentaliidae; genus Siphonodentalium; species Siphonodentalium dalli. Next base: position 161,245,366 of record CP136061.1, on the reverse strand, counting down.
ACTTAAATAATATATTGGGGCTCGTTCTGTTTGTATGTAATAGGTATTGGAAGCATGCAGCTATGTGTGCATGGAATCTGACGCGAAAGCATAGCTAAAAAGCGCGCCCATGCAGCATGCATCAGTAATTATTCTGATTATCGCCCTTTCATTACAATATCACAATTATGCATATATAGACACGCCCTCATCTATCACCAGACAATGTACCTAGGCATATAGCATACACACAACCAATATTTTCTGCGCATAGCTGTAATAAATTGTCGAGAGCGGGAACTTAACTTTCTACTTAAGATGGACTTAAGATTGTTTTATGAAACGCGTTCGTGAAACGGAAAAGTAACATCATAAGGGTGCGTTTACACTGTGTTTTGATCTGTATACAGATATGTATGAAGTCACGTGTCGTGCATTACTGTCATCACAACATGATGACTAATAGTGAACGCGCGCTGACCAGTACTCTGGTAATTGACAACTCACTACGAGTCGTTTCGGTTTAGGCCAGACATAAAAATGGATAAACTATCAGTAGACAACAGCGATTTGGTATGTGCCGTGTCCGCATATATATATAGGTCTTCTGTTTGACACCATCTGGGCGGTGGCCATTTTGGATCGGTATGGAGTGGGTATCCATGCTACAACACCCTTTATTTGACCTGAAGAATCAAGATGGCGTCAGGTGTAGATCAGTGTTTCTCTCTGTGTGCGAATTGTGTCAAATAAAACAAAAACTGTTTTGTCCATGTGTCTGTCTAAGTGTATATTCTCTTTATTGTGGACTATTGTGTCTCTTTCGAATAAACTGTGAGTATGGCTGATCCGTTATGCAGAGATAAAACCGTGAGCATTCGTCGAGGCCTCTTCGGGCGAATAACTCACCTAAATATCGTGCAAGTGATTTCCGAAATTATTGACATTGACAAACTAGCAGCAGTCCAATTGACAAAAACAGATTGGCTAGTGACTCTTAAAGATCTAGACTCAAAATGCAAATTGATTACAGATGGGGTACAGTTGTTCGGGAGACATGTGAGACCAGTTGATGTTGAAAGGCGTGTCATTATGGTGACTGTATTAGAGGCCCCTTTTGAGGTGGGAGATTCTAAAGTCGTGGAGGAACTGTTGAAATATGGAAAAGTGATAGGGGACAGTGTGCAGCGAGGGACTGTTGGGGATTCTAATATTGAAGATGGAAATCGATACATTCAGATGACCGACTGCGACGAGATACCAAATGTTATCGAGATCGACAGTTTTGATCTGTATGTGTTGTCAGACAAAACAAAGCAAATGTGTTCACGGTGTGATTCTTTGCATTATAGGTGGGAGTCATGCGATAAGGATAGCAGACGGCCTAGGTGTGGAAACTGTCTGAGTGATGAACACAACTCATACCAATGTGATCAGGAGGTCGTTTGTAGAAAATGTGGTTTGAGTGGTCACAAACAGTATATGCCAGTGTGTCCGAAGTGGAAGTCACGTGGTGAACGTGTTCAGGGTACATGTGATCAGTGTGGTGCGCATGGGCAGAGCCAGCATATGTCCCAATGCCCAAAATCGAGCAGACAAACAGAAAACGGTAAACCGGAACAAACCAATTCCGCGCCAGACAATGACAAGAGAGCTGATAACGGTAGACAGAACGAGATCATAAGGCCGACGTCGATTGCTACTCGATTGCCAATGGATGACGAATTCGTTGTTGTCACCGATAAGGACTCAGTAATCGTGGGCGACACAACACCCGGAAAACCCAAAAACATAATTCATGTTGGGACAGATTCGATTGTGCTAGGGGCCAGCAATTGTTACGGCCTAGAAATTAAGGACCCAGAGATGAGGGTGTTCAATTATTCTGGCGCAGACATGAGGGATGTTTCAAAACTGATAGAAAGTATCGACCAAGCAAATATTAACAAAAAGGAGATCAAGTCAGTGTTCGTCCATCTCGGGACAAATGACATCATTCATCAGTATAGTGACTATGATATGGTCATTATGGAGTATACGAAGGGCCTTGCTGTCATTAGAAATGAATTCAGAAATGCAGCTGTAAATCTGTGCACAATACCGCCCAGGAAAGGAAAAGGGGGCAAAATCAAATCCTTTAACGACACTGCTGCCCAAATGAACTTATTCTTGGAGAAACTGTGCAGGAATGGATTATCTCCCCTATACAATATGGCGGCTTTTTTAAATTAATTGGAATTGGAATTGGAATTAATATTCTAACAGTTGTGATCAACGGATATTCGCCACGATGCCAAACAAAATTCGGAGGGAACTAACTAAGTTTCGATAGAATTAGATATAGACTAAACAGGATCGATCACGATGACGTCATCGACAGCCTGGGAGAAATAATTAAAGATCTAAACGATTCGATTGCCGGTATTCAAATTACTGAAAATGCATGCCTAATTACTGCCAAAAGCTCGTCTGTGAAAAGTGTTATGATGGACAAGGGGATCAAGCTTTTCGGAAGATCGGTGAGGCTGCAGAGCGTCGAGGATTCTGGTACACAGATAACAATTAAGGATTCCCCTCTGGAATTCTCTGATCAGGATTGTGTGGAGTTGTTTGCGAAGTATGGGAAAGTGGTGGAAGGAATCTATAAGAGGGGCATTGTACCTGGATGGAACTTCGAGAGTGGAACTAGGTATCTACAGCTTACAGGGTGCACCGAGATACCTCGGACCATCGATGTTGAGGATTTCTCTATAAGAGTGTATTCTGATAAAACAAAACAAGTATGTAAACATTGTAGTGACCTACATTTCCCATGTAAAATGTGTGACATTGGAAAGAAGTTTACTCGCTCTTGCCGTAACTGTAAGAGTAGTACTCACGAGTCACGTGACTGCACTGAACCACCCGTGTGTTACGCCTGAGGCGTTATTTCGCTAAAATCCGTTTCAGATTCTGGATCCAGATTACAGATTGGTCCCCGTACGACTTGGTTCGGCAAAAGAACAGACCACAAATTTGCGGAATCAGTAAACGAACAGACCGTAATCCTAATTTCGTGGTAATCCGATTTGGATTCGGATTCCGATTACGGACTCAAATGTTCGTAATGTAAACAAACCGAGATTCCGCCACCTCAGAGTTTAAAAACACAATAAAACATAAGAATCCGTCTCTTGTGTACAAATTATTGCAGAATATAAACGATCTATATCAAAGAATTTTAAATGCGGAGACAAATTTGTTTTATTGAATGTAAACTGGGAGAATATTACTGAAATTAGCCAAATAATAACGCTATTGATAGTAACGCTGGGGGAGCACTTCGGTTGATGGCAAATCATTGTTGATTGTCACTTTCATATGTCCATTTCATAATTCCATCCTTAAAATACCGCCCGAACGCATGTCGATTTCGAATTCGGCGGATACGTCACCATTGACCGAATTCATATGAACCTGCATGGATATGTCTTCTGCTGTGTTCGTTATTATAATGTTTCTTCTTATTCAAGAAATAGTAGGATTATATGGTATCGATGGATTATCAGATACACGTATGTACTATCATCTAGTCTTAAAGTTATAGCAATTTTAACATGTTTTGTTTCGTTAAATGCAGTCGTTTTGCGCAATAGTCTCTGTATAGACAACAGACACGTGTTCTAGGGACGTGGCTAGAATTTCCTCAAATTTCCGGCCAACTGCACCCCCCCCCCCCCCCCCCCCCATTGAACCAAACATCAATCTCACAGGTTCGCAGAATTCAATTTGCTCTCCTTGGAAATATCCAATCTGACAAACACTAAGATTGGAAAATTACCAACTTTTACTGGTTGAAAAAAATCAAACAATGAGAACAATGCCAACCTATATATGGTGTCAAATTAATGTCCAACTAATGTTGTGTCATGCATGAAATTTCCGACTGCTGGAATGTACCAAAGTTTAGTTTAGATATATTTATTTCAAATATATGTCAAATTTAGATAACACATGATATATAACACATACAAAGGAATTGGGGGACAAGTACTGACTCACTTAAGGGTACCCCCCTCTCCCATATGTTATTACACTGAAAAAATAAATAATTAGTAATGGCAAAGCAACATGACTACCAAAACAAGTTGAACATATATACAGATCACTGGACACCCCCTCTCTCGAGTTAGTCATAAGTTTGTATATGTATTTATTTAAAATCGGGTTTGTTTGTTGCGTTTGTTGGCTTGTACGTATCATTATTTGAAACAGTTAGTCAAAATAATCCTGATTTTCCTCACGTATGAATGACTGCACAGCTTAGCAAATTGTACCAAAGTTCGGGGTGGGGGTCGAGACACCCAATCAACTCCTGTCGTCACGTCCCTGTTCAACTGACAAGTTCCGTGTGTTCTTCACAACATCTTCGGAATTTGATTCAGGAGGCCTAGAGCTGTCATGTTTAGATATGCTTGCCATCATCAATAAACACACTTTAACTTGAAAAAAAGATGCGATTAAGTCGGATTGGCAGCAAATTATGTGCGTGTATACACACATAGAAGAACAGCATGACTTTCACAACAAACATGCACTTTATAAATATAAGATACAAATGATACTTGTGTCAAATACATGAGCCATGTTTGACGCTGGGGGAGAGTTTCGGAGACCATGTGGATTTCAAAATCTGACCTAGAATCCGAAATTAGCTCCGCCCCCCGTAATCGGCTTTGGATTCTCAATCCGGATTTTAGCGAAATTACGGCTCTGTGGCTCCAGCCAACACAGAATAGGCAATTGTGATAAGAGACACAAAGTAGGACATTCAGCACGGACTAACGGATACAACGGTAAACGTACTCGTGTTTCTATCACAGTACTGAATGATAGACTGGATGACGTTGAGAGTGACAACTCAGATAATGATAGCGTTTACGAGGTGATAAATGTAGATGATAACGGGAACACCGAAAGTGACGAGAGTGATGATATACACGACATGCAACAGGAAGAAGATGATACCAATGGGACGGATGGCAGTGCATCTGATACTATTCTACTCGGTGCCAGTAATTGTTACGGCCTTGAAGTAGAGGATGCAAATGTGAAGAAGTTTAACTTCTCGGGTGCCGATATGGGTGGAATTCATGAATTGTTAAAACTGGTTAAAAGGGATGATTCGGTGGTATTGGAGGACGTGAAACATGTTATCTTACATCTGGGAACAAATGATATCCTACATTGTGATTATGATGCACAAGTAGTGGAACTAAAATTCGGGTTTGGTATACAGGAGCTGGAACGTGTTTTCGAAAACGCCAGGTTCAGTATATGCTGCATTCCGCCGAGAAAGGGGAAAGGTAGGAAAATGACACTACATAACGAAGCTGCAGACAAGATAAACGAATTCGTCGCAAAAATGTGTAAATTGAGAGATTCTAAGCTGACATATTTGAACAACTCTAAATTGTACACACATAAAGAAGGATATGTTATCCGTTCACAATTCAAATCGGACGAGGCTTCGGGTTTGCACTTAAGCCCAGAATGGAAAAAAGACCTCACAAACTCAATACTAAATGCGAGTCGCAATGAGAGGAAGCGTAACAGGAGTAGCCAGACATCCACTTCATCCCCCGTTGGGAGAGAAAAGACGCCTAAGCTGGCGGAATGAACACATGACAGTGCTAGTGACGTATGTGATACAGTAACGGTCAGTGCACGAAATGAGTGCTGTTGTGTATATAGTCATTATGTCTTCAGTCGGGACAATGATTTATTATTGCCGACTGAGAATTGTGTTAATTGTATACCGTCAAAGTATATGGCTATGAATTACCACTGTCTGTTCGATCGAAGGTGTGATATTGGTAAATGTGCGAGCATTAATTATTATACCACTACCCCGGGTGAGTTCTGCACTGAGCAATACTCAGTACTAACTGTCCCGTACAGCAATGAATATACCATGCCTATTTATGATATCAGGTCAAAATATTTTATGAAGGGTAATCAGTCCTCAATGGGATGTAGTTCAGAATGTTCTGTTTTACATCAAAGCCTCGTCATGCATAGCACGACATGTCCCATTTTTAACGCGAGTGACAAATACAATCATGGCAAAGTGGATGATAGATGCGCAACCGACTGCCAGTTAATCTCATGTCATAATCTTGTCAGTGAAAATAGAGTTACCTCCACTAGTATGTTAAACGGACACTTTCTGTTGAGTGTGTTAACATTAACTCTTTCGCTGCCACCCGCCACCACAGACGTACCCCCCAGTGCCACGCATCCTGTACATATATCCATGTATTTCAGGTATATATGGGTAATACATTATATCTCAAGCAGTTTATAATATAATTAGTTGAAACTTCACATGTATATAGACATAGGTATACCCCGTCGAATGCCGCCGTGGACACGCCCACCAAGGTCACGTGGCATTGGCGGCCATCTTGGATTAGTGGCTATTTGCCTGTATACATGTATGTACAGTTTGTGTGGGTATGAATGGGTGTGTTGTTTGTTTTCTAATTTTCAACCCAATTATACGATGTCCAACAGTAAGGTACACGGGAGTAACCTATTTGAACCCACTTTGGACATAAAATAGGTCATGTGACCTTGGTGTCCATCTTGGATTTATGCAAGTTGCCACCTATTTGTAGCAAAATGAGATACAATGCCGCACTTTGTTGAGTTCGTGCTTTTGTTGCATGAATATTCCCTGATAGGTACAATTCCAAATATACATGTAGATATATATATATAATATAACCATACCCATATGTATATATACATGCAGGGGGACGTATGATCCTGCTCCGCCCCTTATAAGTCACGTGATCTTGACGGCCATCTTGAATTTCAGGAAAATTGGGTTTTACGATGATTTATGTGAATTATATGGGTCACGCGGGCGTACGCATGGTCAACTCACCAGCATTATTAATTTAGTTGCCTGCTATCACCACTGGAAAACGACACAATAGACGAGGGTTGTTCAAAACCAGTAAAGGTGTATTATAAATAATAGGTATAAGTATCTTATGCGCCGCAGGCGCCCCTCGATCATTAGAGTATAGAGGTTAGTTATCCACCCACCACCCCATCCCGCCACCCATAGTATATTATGCGCCGCAGGCGCCCCTATAGAGGCTACTGCCCACATACATAATAGGTATAAGTATCTTATGCGCCGCAGGCGCCCCTCGATCATTATAGTATAGAGGTTAGTTACCCATCCACCACCCCATCCCGCCACCCATAGTATCTTATGCGCCGCAGGCGCCCCTATAATAGAGGCTACTGCCCACACAAATAATAGGTATAAGTAACTTATGCGCCACAGGCGCCCCTCGATCATTAGAGTATAGAGGTAATAACAATAACGTCTTCAGTCCTGAGTCTTTTGCGAGCAGCCATTTTCGACTGATAACCACGTGCTAATAACAATGACGCAATATTCCGGCTCTGACTGTACCTCCATAACGTCAGAAATAGCATTATCGCTATAAATTGTTCGCGCTCAACAGTACTACAGATATATACATTGTACACTGTCAAACATGCCGGAAAGAATAGATTTATATCCCATACATTAGACTACATACCAAATTCGCAAAAATGCGCGATTGGCAGCGTCTACGAAGTTCGCATGTATGCGCGTTTGGCAGCGAAAGAGTTAAACGTGTGCGGATTAGAAAAGAGACTTCAGTATATCGAATTATGACATCCTGTGTTTCTCTGAAACAAAGGCGTTCTTTGAAGATAGCATATCCATTCCAGGGTTTGAGATCTGTATTAAAAAAGGGAAAAAAATTGGAAGCGGAACCCGGTCGGGTGGAATTTTGATAGCGGCCAAATCTGGAATACATAAATACATTGTTCCTCACGCAACTGAGAGTAATATCGTGGCCTGGGTCCGAGTAGACATGAAATCTAAAAATCAGTAAGGACTCCTAATAGGTGCCGTATATATACCCCCGGAACACGTTATTGCAACGACGACTGGGTTTTTGATATCGAAGGCGATGTCCGCAAATTGAAGAGGGAAAGCGACCTGTTACTTTTTGACTGGGGATTTTAACGCCAGAATCAACAATGTGAATGATCTCAACCCCGATCATGACCCGGGTGATTTATGCCATATATTTGAGAATAATAGCATATGTGATAATATGAATTCTGTTATAACATGTATGAATGAAAATTATGTTATGGGTGATAATTCCGATATTAGTAAGACGTTGCAGGTTCCAAATAGAGTATCGCAGGACAAAGGTAAGGTGAGTGCCTATGGATACAAACTAATATCAATGTGTAAATCCATGAACCTAATTACTCTGAACGGAAGATGTGGTGAAGACAGAAATGTGGGGAAGTTTACTTCCTCAGACCGCACAGTGATAGACTACGCGTTGGGAACTAAGCGTCTCTTCAGTATGGTAGAAAATTTTCGAGTCGATGACCACTGTCCCTTATTCTCCGATAGACATGGTGCGCTACATCTGGTTTTGAATTTAAAGACACCAATGGTGTCTCGAGAGAGCGATGCTGATGACATACCCATATCGGTATACAATGATGCCAGAATAAAACGGTGGGACCCACAGCAGGGGACATATTTCTCTAGGAATATTGACCGCAATATGATTAAAGATATTCTTTATGTGTTCGACACTTTAGAAAGGGAGGACGCCAATGTCACCCAGTCAGATGTCGACGAACTTTGTGGACATGTAGTATGTTCATTAAAGTCAGCGGCCAATCGCACACTGGGAACCTATCGACCGAAATCTAATAAGCGGGGAAAAGTGCACCAAAACAAGTCTTGGTTCGATGATGAATGCCGAGAAACAAGAAATTGCTTCAATGGTATCAAGCATGAATACGATTTGAACAAATCTGATTATAACAAGGCAATGTTGAAAGACGCCAGTTTAAAATACAGACACGTGATGGATAGAAAAATCAAACAAGCACGTGAGTCTGAAATAGCCGAGCTCAGGGAATTATGTAAGAATTCGGGGAAGTCATTCTGGGACAAACTCGGCTCAATGTGCGCTGATAAGCAGCCCAAAAAGAGGCAAACGAAAATAAATATTGAAATCTTTGGAGAATATTTTAAGACTCTAAATGATCAAATAGACGACTCTGATATTTGTGATATTGTATAGATATGGAGTTCGACGAGAACGACGAGTCATATCTAAATAACCCACAGACATGACAATTGGAACTTATTCCCTATTCCTTATTCGTTATTTCCAAAAATGTCGCTTTCGACCGATTTGACGGCATGGGTGGGTGGCCCGCCCCAAATACCACCTAGAAACACCCCGACCCCCCACCCATCACCCCCGGGCGGTGCCACCCCGAGGGGGTGAAAATGGGGTATGGACCATTTTCGAGAACGGTAAGGATTTCGACCGATTTGACGGCATGGGTGGGTGGCCCGCCCCAAATACTACCTAGAAACACCCCGAGCCCCCACCCATCACCCCCGGGGGTGCCACCCGAGGGGGTGAAAATGGGGTATGGACCATTTTCGAGAACGGTAAGGATTTCGACCGATTTGACGGCATGGGTGGGTGGCCCGCCCCAAATACTACATAGAAACACCCCGACCCCCCACCCATCACCCCCGAGGGGTGCCATCCCGAGGGGGTGAAAATGGGGTATGGACCATTTTCGAGAACGGTAAGGATTTCGACCGATTTGACGGCATGGATGGGTGGCCCGCCCCAAATACTACCTAGAAACCCCCCGACCCCCACCCATCACCCCCGGGGGTGCCACCCAGAAGAGGTGAAAATGGGGTATGGACCATTTTCGAGAACGGTAAGGATTTCGACCGATCTGACGGCATGGGTGGGTGGCCCGGCCAAATACTACCTAGAAACACCCGACCTCCCACCCATCACCCCCGGGGGGGTGCCACCCGAGGGGGTGAAAATGGGGTATAGACCATTTTCGAGCACGGTAAGGATTTCGACCGATTTGACGGCATGGGTGGGTGGCCCGCCCCAAATACTACCTAGAAACACACCGACCCCCACCCATCACCCCCGGGGGTGCCACCCAGAAGGGGTGAAAATGGGGTATGGACCATTTTCGAGAACGGTAAGGATTTCGACCGATCTGACGGCATGGGTGGGTGGCCCGGCCAAATACTACCTAGAAACACCCGACCCCCCACCCATCACCCCCGGGGGGGTGCCACCCGAGGGGGTGAAAATGGGGTATAGACCATTTTCGAGAACGGTAAGGATTTCGACCGATTTGACGGCATGGGTGGGTGGCCCGCCCCAAATACTACCTAGAAACACCCCGACCCCCCACCCATCACCCCCGGGGGTGCCACCCCGAGGGGGTAAAAATGGGGTATAGACCATTTTCGAGAACGGTAAGGATTTCGACCGATTTGACGGCATGGGTGGTGGCCCGCCCAAATACCACCTAGAAACACCCCGACACCCCACCCATCACCCCCGGGGGTGCCACCCCGAGGGGGTGAAAATGGGGTATGGACCATTTTCGAGAACGGTAGAGATTTCGACCGATTTGACGGCATGGGTGGGTGGCCCGCCCCAAATACTACCTAGAAACACCCCGACCTCCCACCCATCACCCCGGGGGGGGGGGTGCCACCCGAGAGGGTGAAAATGGGGTATGGACCATTTTCGAGAACGGTAAGGATTTCGACCGATTTGACGGCATGGGTGGGTGGCCCGCCCCAAATACTACCTAGAAACACCCCGACCCCCCACCCATCACCCCGGGGGTGCCACCCCGAGGGGGTGAAAATGGGGTATGGACCATTTTCGAGAACGGTAAGGATTTCGACCGATTTGACGGCATGGGTGGGTGGCCCGCCCCAAATACCAACTAGAAACACCCCGACCCCCCACCCATCACCCCCGGGGGGTGCCACCCCGAAAGGGTGAAAATAGGGTATAGACCATTTTCGAGAACGGTAAGGATTTCGACCTATTGACAACATGGGTGGGTGGCCCGCCCCAAATACCACCTAGAAACACCCCGACCCCCCACCCATCACCCCCGGGGGGTGCCACCCCGAGGGGGTGAAAATGGGGTATAGACCATTTTCGAGTACGGTATGGATTTCGACCGATTTGACGGCATGGGTGGGTGGCCCGCCCCAAATACCACCTAGAAACACCCCGACCCCCACCCATCACCCCCGGGGGGTGCCACCCCGAGGGGGTGAAAATGGGGTATGGACCATTTTCGAGAACGGTAAGGATTTTGACCGATTTGACGGCATGGGTGGGTGGCCCGCCCCAAATACTACCTAGAAACACCCCGACCTCCCACCCATCACCCCCGGGGGGTGCCACCCCGAGAGGGTAAAAATGGGGTACGGACCATTTTCGAGAACGGTAAGGATTTCTACCGATTTGACGGCATGGGTGGGTGGCCCGCCCCAAATACTACCTAGAAACACCCCGACCCCCCACCCATCACCCCCGGGGGTGCCACCCCGAGGGGGTGAAAATGGGGTATGGACCATTTTCGAGAACGGTAAGGATTTCGACCGATTTGACGGCATGGGTGGGTGGCGCGCCCCAAATACCAACTAGAAACACCCCGACCCCCCACACATCACCCCCGGTGGGTGCCACCCCGAGGGGGTGAACATGGAGTATGGACCATTTTCGAGAACGGTAAGGATTTCGACCGATTTGACGGCATGGGTGGGTGGCCCGCCCCAAATACTACCTAGAAACACCCCGATCCCCACCCATCACCCCGGGGGTGCCACCCCGAGGGGGTGAATATGGGGTATGGACCATTTTCGAGAACGGTAAGGATTTCGACCGATTTGACGGCATGGGTGGGTGGCCCGCCCCAAATACCACTTAGAAACACCCCGACCCCCCACCCATCTCCCCCGGGGGTGCCACCCCGAGGGGGTGAAAATGTGGTATGGACCATTTTCGAGAACGGTAAGGATTTCGACCGATTTGACGGCATGGGTGGGTGGCCCGCCCCAAATACTACCTAGAAACACCCCGACCCCCCCCCCCCCCACCCATCACCCCCGGGTGTGCCACCCCGATGGGGTGAAAATGGGGTATGGACAATTTTCGTGAACGGTAAGGATTTCGACCGATTTGACGGCATGGGTGGGTGGCCCGCCCCAAATACCACATAGAAACACCCCGACCCCCCACCCATCACCCCCGGGGCGTGCCACCCCGAGGGGGTGAAAATGGGGTATGGACCATTTTCGAGAACGGTAAGGATTTCGACCGATTTGACGGCATGGGTGGGTGGCCCGCCCCAAATACTACATACAAACACCCCGACCCCCCACCCATCACCCCCGGGGGTGAAAATGGGGTATGGACCATTTTCGAGAACGGTAAGGATTTCGACCGATTTGACGGCATGGGTGGGTGGCCCGCCCCAAATACCACCTAGAAACACACCGATCCCCCCTCCCCCATCACCCCGGGGGGTGCCACCCCGAGGGGGTGAACATGGGGTATGGACCATTTTCGAGAACGGTAAGGATTTCGACCGATTTGACGGCATGGGTGGGTGGACCGTTCCAAATACCACCAAGAAACGCCCCGACCCCCCACCCATCACCCCCGGGGGGTGCCACCCCGAGGGGGTGAAAATGGGATATGGACCATTTTCGAGAACGGTAAGGATTTCGACCGATTTGACGGCATGGGTGGGTGGCCCACCCCAAATACTACCTAGAAACACCCCGACCTCCCACCCTTCACCCCGAGGGGTGCCACCCGAGAGGGTGAAAATGGGGTATGGACCATTTTCGAGAACGGTAAGGATTTCGACCGATTTGACGGCATGGGTGGGTGGCCCGCCCCAAATACCACCTAGAAACACCCCGACCCCCCACCCATCACCCCGGGGGGTACCACTCCGTGGGGGTGAAAATGGTGTATGGACCATTTTCGAGTACGGTAAGGATTTCGACCGATTTGACGGCATGGGTGGGTGGCCCGCCCCAAATACCACCTAGAAACACCCCGACCCCCCACCCATCACCCCCGGGGGGTGCCACCGAGGGGGTGAAAATGGGGTATGGACCATTTTCGAGAACGGTAAGGATTTCGACCGATTTGACGGCATGGGTGGGTGGCCCGCCCCAAATACTACCTAGAAACACCCCGACCGCCCACCATCACCCCGGGGGGTGCCATCCGAGGGGGTGAAAATGGGCTATGGACCATTTTCGAGAACGGTAAGGATTTCGACCGATTTGACGGCATGGGTGGGTGGCCCGCCCCAAATACCACCTAAAAACACCTCGACCCCCACCCATCACCCCGGGGGTGCCAACCCGAGGGGGTGAAAATGGTCCATACCCCATTTTCACCCCCTCGGGTGGCACCCCCCGGGGTGATGGGTTTGGGGTCGGGGTGTTTCTAGGTGGTATTTTGGGCGGGCCACCTACACATGCCGTCAAATCGGTCTAAATCCTTACCGTTCTCGAAAATGGTCCATATCCCATTTTCACCCCCTCGGGTGGCACCCCCGGGGGTGATAAGTGGGGGGGGGTCGGGGTGTTTCTAGGAGGTATTTGGGGCGGGCCACCCACCCATGCCGTCAAATCGGTCGAAATCCTTACCGTTCTCGAAAATGTTCCATGCCCCATTTTCACGCCCTTGGGGTGGCACCCCCGGGGGTGATGGGTGGACGGTCGGGGTGTTTCTAGGTGGTATTTGGGGCGGGCCACACACCCATGCCGTCAAATCGGTCGAAATCCTTACCGTTCTCGAAAATGGTCCATACCCCATTTTCACCCCCTCGGGGTGGCACCCCCCGGGGGTGATGGGTTGGGGGGTCGGGGTGTTTCTAGGTAGTATTTGGGGCGGGCCACCCGCCCATGCCGTCAAATCGGTCAAAATCCTTACCGTTCTCGAAAATGGTCCATACCCCATTTTCACCCTCTCGGGTGGCACCCCCCGGGGGTGATGGGTAGGGGTCGGTGTGTTTCTAGGTGGTATTTGGGGCGGGCCACCCACCCATACCGTCAAATCGATCGAAATCCTTACCGTTCTCGAAAATGGTCCATACCCCATTTTCACCCCCTCGGGGTGGCACCCCCCGGGGGTGATGGGTGGGGGGTCGGGGTGTTTCTATGTAGTATTTGGGGCGGGCCACCCACCCATGCCGTCAATCGGTCGAAATCTTTACCGTTCTCGAAAATGGTCCATACCCCATTTCACCCCCTCGGGATGGCACCTCCCGGGGGTGATGGGTGGGGTGTCGGGGTGTTTCTATGTAGTATTTGGGGCGGGCAACCCACCCATGCCGTCAAATGGGTCGAAATCCTTACCGTTCTCGAAAATGGTCCATACCCCATTTTCACCCCCTCGGGGTGGCACCCCCCGGGGGTGATGTGTGGGGGATCGGGGTGTTTCTAGGTAGTATTTGGGCGGGCCACCCACACATGCCGTCAAATCGGTCGAAATCCTTACCGTTATCGAAAATGGTCCATACCCCATTTTCACCCACTCGGGTGGCACCCCCCGGGGTGATGGGTAGGGATGGGGGTGTTTCTATGTGGTATTTGGGGCGGGCCACCCACCCATGCCGTCAAATCAGTCGAAATCCTTACCGTTCTCGAAAATGGTCCATACCCCATTTTCACCCCGTCGGGGTGGCAACCCCCCCCCCCCCCCCCACCGGGGGTGATGGGTGGGGGTCGGGGTGTTTCTATGTAGTATTTGGGGCGGGCCACCGACCCATGCCGTAAAATCGGTCGAAATCCTTACAGTTCTCGAAAATGGTCCATACCCCATTTTCACCCCCTCGGGGTGGCACCCCCGGGGGTGATGGGTGGGGGTCGGGGTGTTTCTAGGAAATATTTGGGGCGGGCCACCCACCCATGCCGTCAAATCGGTCGAAATGATTACCGTTCTCGAAAATGGTCCATACCCCATTTTCACCCCCTCGGGTGGCACCCCCCGGGGGTGATGGGTAGGGATGGGGGTGTTTCTATGTGGTATTTGGGGCGGGCCACCCACCCATGCCGTCAAATCAGTCGAAATCCATACCCCATTTTCACCTCCTCGGGTGGCACCCCCGGGGGTGATGGGTAGGGGTCGGGGTGTTTCTATGTGGTATTTGGGGCGGGCTACCCACCCATGCCGTCAAATCGGTCGAAATCCTTACCGTTCTCGAAAATGGTCCATACCCCATTTTCACCCACTCGGGGTGGCACCCCCCGGGGGTGATGGGTTGGGGGGTCGGGGTGTTTCTAGGTGGTATAATTTGGGCGGGCCACCCACCCATGCCGTCAAATCGGTCGAAATCCTTACCGTTCTCGAAAATGGTCCATACCCCATTTTCACCCCCTCGGGTGGCACCCCCCGGGGGTGATGGGTGGGGGATCGGGGTGTTTCTAGGTGGTATTTGGGGCGGGCCACCAACCTATGCCGTCAAATCGGTCGAAATCCTTACCGTTCTCGAAAATGGTCCATACCCCATTTTCACCCCCTCGGGGTGGCACCCCCCGGGGGTGATGGTGGGGGGTCGGGGTGTTTCTAGGTGGTATTTGGGGCGGGCCACCCACCCATGCCGTCAAATCGGTCGAAATCCTTACCGTTCTCGAAAATGGTCCATACCCCATTTTCACCCCCTCGGGGTGGCACCCCGGGGGTGATGGGTGGGGGTCGGGGTGTTTCTAGGTAGTATTTGGGGCGGGCCACCCACCCATGCCGTCAAATCGGTCGAAATCCTTACCGTTCTCGAAAATGTTCCATACCCCATTTTCACCCCCTCGGGGTGGCACCCCCGGGGGTGATGGGTGGGGGTCGGGGTGTTTCTAGGTAGTATTTGGGCGGGCCACCCACCCATGCCGTCAAATCGGTCGAAATCCTTACCGTTCTGGAAAATGGTCCATACCCCATTTTCACCCCCTCGGGGTGGCACCCCCGGGGGTGATGGGTGGGGGGTCGGGGTGTTTCTAGGTAGTATTTGGGGCGGGCCATCCACCCATGCCGTCAAATCGGTCGAAATCCTTACCGTTCTCGAAAATGGTCCATACCCCATTTTCACCCCCTCGGGTGGCACCCCCCGGGGGTGATGGGTGGGGGTCGGGGTGTTTCTAGGTAGTATTTGGGGCGGGCCACCCACCCATGCCGTCAAATCGGTCGAAATCCTTACCGTTCTCGAAAATGGTCCATACCCCATTTTCACCCCCTCGGGGTGGCACCCCCCGGGGTGATGGGTGGGGGGTCGGGGTGTTTCTAGGTGGTATTTGGGGCGGGCCACCCACCCATGCCGTCAAATCGGTCGAAAGCGACATTTTTGGAAATAAGGAATAGGGAATAAGTTCCAATTGTCATGTCTGTAATAACCCCATATCGGAGGAAGAAATTTATAGTGCCACAGGGAAGCTGAAAAACCGCAAGGCCGGCGGTACTGATCAAATAATTAATGAATATATTAAGGCTTCAGTAAATGAGATGATGCCCATATACCTTCGTCTTTTCAATCTGATCCTAAATAGCGGATTATTTCCCCAAGATTGGGCAGTTGGTCTAATACAGCACATTTATAAGGGTTCGGGTGATCCAAATATGCCGGACTCTTACCGAGGTATCACACTTTTGAGCTGTTTAGCAAAACTAGTTACCTCCGTTTTAAATAACCGATTAACCTCATTTGCAGAGGATGTTGATTTAATAAGTAAGTCACAAACCGGATTTCGCAAAAGCCACTCTACTGTTGATAATATATTTATACTACATGCATTGATAAATATATATCTTCAGAGCGGACGGAAACTATACTGTACGTTTATTGATTTCCGCAAAGCTTTTGATACTGTTTGGAGAGATGCGCTATGGCTCAAATTGTTGAGATCAGATGTAACGGAGAAGGGTGGAATGCGTGAATCGCACCGAAAGTTGGCAGCACCCGAAATCTCAGGCCACCGGTCGCCCCATCCAAGTACTAACCGGGCTCGACGTTGCTTAACTTCGGTGATCGGACAAGGCGTCTTAACCACTGGACCAAAGAAGCATGCTCCGTTGGAGCTGTAGATTAATCGGCCTTCTATATATTTACAACGCGACCGCCACATTCCTTCCTTCCTCGTGTTGAGGGTCACCACCAAGTGAACCTCACCCAAGTTCCTTCCCCAGAGCGGTCGTACCATGACACCGACTCTGAGGACCGGCACGAGCCCCCAATGTAACGGAGAAGGGTGGAATGCGTGAATCGCACCGAAAGTTGGCAGCACCCGAAATCTCAGGCCACCGGTCGCCCCATCCAAGTACTAACCGGGCTCGACGAACCACTGGACCAAAGAAGCATGCTCCGTTGGAGCTGTAGATTAATCGGCCTTCTATATTTACAACGCGACCGCCACATCAGATATAAACGGTAAGATTATGCGGGTAATACGAAGCATATATACGAATATTAAATTATGCGTGAAAAATTGTAACTCACAATCAGAATTTTTCGTGAGCAATGTAGGTTTATTTCAAGGTGAAACAATGTCACCTTTCTTATTTTCACTATTCGTGAACGATTTACAGTGCTTTTTGAATGATTGTGTTATAGACAACCTGAATTTTATAAACGAAACATATTTTGAGCATTTAGGATGTTACATCGATATACTGTGCCTATTATATGCGGACGACACTGTCATTTTATCGGATTCAGAGGATAATATGAACCGCGCACTTTTAGCCTTCGCTGATTACGCTGAAGCTTGGAAACTTGAGGTGAACATTAATAAGACCAAAACAATCATCTTCGCGAACAAGTTACCAAGAAATTTTCCTGTGTTCACATACAGACGGCAGGAAATACAAATTGTAAAAGAATTCAGATATCTTGAGATTCAATTTTTCTACAATGGGAGATTTTGTCAGTCCATAAAGAGTACCACAAATACTGCGACAAAGGCAATGTATGGTTTATTGAACAAAATTCGCAAACTCAAGTTACCTATCGATATTTCGCTGAAACTATTCGATTGTATGATTCTGCCAATTATGCTATACGGAAGTGAAGTCTGGTGTTTCGAAAGAATACAGGCCCTAGAGACGCTCCACCTTAAGTTTTGTAAAATCATAACGTCAATGAAATCGAGTACACCTAACTATATGGTATATGCAGAACTTGGAAGGCACCCGATATCAATAGAAATAAAATATAGAGCACTATCGTATTGGTCAAAGCTAGTGAGTCATGATGGGTCAGAATTAGCAAAGAACATATTTCTTTTATTGAGGTATGTACATGAAGACAATATCGTATTAAAAGACAAGATCAAATGGATTAGCTTTGTGGAAGGGATTCTTCACGAAGTAAACATGGACCACATTTGGTCAAGTCAGTCATAGCTAAGCAGAACAGCGTTAAGATACATAAAAAGTCAACTGATTGAAAATTATGAACGTAATCTTTTTGACAGACTGAAGTCGTCCTCATCTACCAGAGCAATATTCTACAGCAACATTAAGGACTCGATAAAAATGAATCGATATCTAGTATATTTGCCAGCCCATTTATCTAACATCTTACTGAAAATACGAACATCAAACCATAAATTACCAGTTGAAAAGAATAGATGGACGAAAGGAAAAGATAATAATGATTTAAACTGTGTTTTGTGCAGCAATAGGCCATGTGATGAATACCATTTTATGATCATATGCCAAGAGCTAAAAAAAACTTACGTGAATTATATATTCCAAAATATTATTGGGATAAACCAAACCGAAATAAATTCCATGGACTACTTTCTCTTGAAAACATGAGCGTTCTGAAAAGACTGAGCATATTTATTAAATTGGCATTGAAAAAGATTTCTTAAATATAATATTATATACACAGATGAAATATATATACATGTATGTTTGTATGTGTATATATATATATATGTGTGTGTGTGTGTAATGCGACACATCCATAAATTGGGAATTGCATACTTATGCAAGGTAATTGTTAATGAATCTTATGTATAAGTGTTGTGTACAGTTATTGTATTATGGTGGATTTGTTACGAAAATATGATAATGATAATTGTTAACGTATAAATTGTTTGTATAAACTGTTTCTGTGTATATATGTATATATATGTTTTGGCTATGTTCCAACTTAAATGTTGGCTTTGCAAATAAACAATCAATCAATCAGAGAACCGGGCTTGAAGTTTATTGACACCAGGCAACTGTATTGGACTGATGAAGGGCACGTTATTAAAGCCCTCTTTCAACATGATGACCAGTCCGGTCTTCATCTGAGCCCCGAAGGAAAGAGGGAGGTCGCCTCTATTATTCGTGATACGCGAGTGGCCGAAAAGAAGAGAACGAGGAGCAGCAACAACCGTTCGCCCACCCCGGAACGGAAAAGCGCCAAACTGGATGGTGAATGATGTTTCTGTGCGCAGGGAACTCTAATTAATTGTTTGAGTCCTAATCGTGGTTACCGTGTTGAACAAACAATCAATAATAGGTGTGATATTTGTGATATGTGTACTTGTACATGTAATGTTATGTTGAACGATAATGATAGCATGCATACGGCAATGCGATCAAAGTATAACATGTAATATACTGTCGCTGAGAACACAGGTCAGCTGAGTTTTAATCAGCTGAAATTATTAGCCCTTAACGTGTGCGGGTTGGAACGAAGGCTAAATTACCCGGAATTCATTGAATTGGTTGATAAGTATGATGTCCTCTGCTTCTCTGAAACGAAAGCATTTGTCGAAGATGTGGTCGATATACCTGGGTTCGAGTAACTTCGAGATATTAGCTAGGAAAGGGAAAAGTATGGGAACGGGTAAGAGGAGTGGTGGGATAATGCTTGTTATCAAATCAGTCCTCGTGAAAGCGACGGAAGTGGTCAAATCGGATACCAAGAATGTAGTGTGGGTCAGATTTTCGCGTGGCGAAGGGAGGTCGTTATTAGTTGGGTCTGTCTATATACCCCCATCCAATACCAGATATGCCGATGACGAGTGGGCACGGTATATAAAGGGCGATATAAGAAGGATACGCAGAGATACTGAGGGGGTGCTACTGGTTGGGGATTTT
Source organism: Siphonodentalium dalli (assembly GCA_032622095.1). Lineage (NCBI taxonomy): Eukaryota > Metazoa > Mollusca > Scaphopoda > Gadilida > Siphonodentaliidae > Siphonodentalium > Siphonodentalium dalli. The sequence goes on along the minus strand of CP136061.1, from coordinate 161,225,327 downwards.
AATGCTCGCACAAGTTGTTTGAGCGATATTATGCGCGTGGATAGACGGGACTTAGATTATGTCATCGATGGGCCGGAAGGGGAGTCGTTTTTTAATTACATTTGTGACGATGCAGTACAGCATCCTCATGGAATGTGCGAGATTCCAAAACGAGTTTCCCAGGACACTGGAAAGGCAAACTGTTACGGGTATAAATTAATAGATATGTGTATTAATTCTAACGTGATCGTTTTGAACGGTAGATGTGGAGAAGATAGAGGCATTGGGGAGCGAACGTGTAGTGATAAGAGTGTTATTGACTACGCCATATGCATGCAGTAATGACATTTTTCATGATGTAAGAAATTTTAAAGTAAACGAGTTTAATTCCTTGTTTTCTGACAGGCATAGAGGTATACACATAGAACTTGATTTATGTATTTCTGGGGTCACAAGACCGAGTAAGAATGACACGCGGGATTATTATAATAAGAATTTAATAAAAGCTAAACCGAAAAGGTGGAAATCCGAACACTGTCAGAATTACGCAGGAAATATAAATAGTCAACGTGTAAATGGTGTCAAACATGCAATTAGAGACATGAGTGTCAACGGTACAAATAGCAAAGCAATAAATGAGATTTTCGGAGAAATAACGGCAATCATAATTGAATCCGCGAACAATACATGCGGTGTGACCAGTGTTGGTACTGGGGCGCGCAATGGAGACCGACATGGTTTGATTCTGAGTGTGGAACAAAGCGAAAGTTGTTTAATAAAACTAAACGAGGGTATAATTCAGACAAGACAGAATCAAATAAATTATTATTCTGTAAGGCGGCTACCGACTATAGAAAAACGATGGACAAGAAAATAAAAGAGAGAAGGGAGTCTGAAATCTCTAATTTGAGAAATTTCCATGGTCGATCTACCGCAGACTTTTGGAAAAAGCTCAATACTTTAGTGAGCGATATCGGCAAAAAGGGCGATAATAGATCCGGTCCCGATATAAAGTGTTTTGCCGAGCATTTTAAAAAATTAAACGAGGGCGATGACGAGAACGCAGATTTGGGTGAACATATATATAGATGAGCTATTTACTGAATCACACATGAGTATATTAAACGACGAAATCACCGAAGCGGAAATACGGGAAGCGGTCTCAAATCTTAAACACAATAAAGCGGCAGGTGTAGATAATGTATATAATGAGTACTTAAAATACTCAGTCGATGAATCTATTCCAATGTTTTATCCAACCGGAGGTAGAACAGTATGAGAGGGTACCGAAATGGTGCAAACGGCATGTAAATCACCCTCACTCAACCTTCAAAACGAAAATCGCTAAACAACCCATAATGCTAACTATGACCTTCTTGAGCACATCTGCTGTTTCGACTGAACCAGTAAACAATACAGGCCAGTGGATCGGATGATTTGGGAACATATGGCGGCTATTTGGGGTAGATTTGGTCAACAACATGCACAACAATCCTCGAATATATCCTGATTTTTTGTTATGACGGCAGCCATCTTGGATTTGGAGGTCACGTGACATTACAAATTGGAATAGAGTCCAATTATTTAGCACAACCCATCCTGATGTTGAAGTGTATATTGGTATGTTCAATTTGATATTGGAAACCGGGTTCTTCCCGGAAGATTGGGCCATTGGAATGATACAGCTATGGAATCCTATTAGGGCCACTTGCTAATGGCGCACTTTTTGTCGCTTTCGGCGCGATGCGCCGAAAGCGCCGAAACATACCCTAATGGCGCACTTTTTGTCGCTTCCGGCGCGCGCCATTAGGGAGTGGACCTAATAGTATGCCTAATGGCGCTTTCGGCGCGCGCCGAAAGCGACAAAAAGTGCGCCATTAGTAACGCGCCGAAACATGCGCTAATATCGCACATTTTGTCGCTTTCGGCGCGCGCGCCGAAAGCGCCAAAAAGTGCGCCGAAAGCGACAAATAGTGCGCCGTAACGGCGCATATTTTGTCGCTTTCGGCGCTTTCGGCGCGTTACTAATGGCGCACTTTTTGTCGCTTTCGGCGCTTTCGGCGCACCGCGCCGAAAGCGCCATTAGCAAGTGGCCCTAATAGGATTCCATATACAGCCCATATATAAGAAAAGCGGTGATCGTGAGAGCCCCGATTCGTATAGGGGGATAACTTTATTGAGTTGTTTCGCTAAGATGTTTACATCAATCTTGAATAGAAGACTTTCCAAATTGTCTGATGAAAATGGTCTCATTGGTACAAACCAAACGGGGTTCAAGAAAAAGCACTCAACTGTTGATAATGTATTTATTCTGCACAATATCATTAACATGTATCTTGTAAGTGGGCGCAAACTTTATTGTGCATTTGTAGATTTAAAAAAAGCATACGATAGTGTGTGGAGAGAGGGATTATTTCTTAAAATGCTGCAAAATGGAATAAATGGTAAATTGTTTAGGGTAGTGAGGAATCTGTATAGCAAGATAAAAACATGTGTGAAAAAAGAACAAGAACGTTCTGAATTTTTTGCCAGCAACATAGGCCTTTTTCAAGGAGAATTAATGTCTCCTTTTTTGTTCTCCTTATTTGTGAATGACTTGCAGGAATTTATCAGTAACTGTGCGGTCGAAAATTTAAAGTATCTCGATGAACTATTTTTTGACAATTTGAAATGCTTTGTGTGTATATTATGTTTGTTATATGCGGATGATACCGTACTAATGACAGACGACGAGGCAACTATGCACAGAGCGATTCAGGCATTTAGTGATTATGCGGACGCATGGGGTCTAGAAGTTAATGCATCAAAAACAAAAGTTGTGATTTTCTGTAAAAGATTACCTAAGATTGTACCGACATTTATATTCAATGGTAAACCTTTGGACACGGTAAAGGAATTTGTGTATCTGGGTGTGAATTTTTTCTTTAATGGAAGATTTTGTAGATCTATTAAGAAAACGTGCAAACTTGGCACGAAGGCGATGTATGCACTGTTGAATAAAGTAAGAAAATTAGAACTACCTGTGGATATCATGCTTCATCTTTTTGAAACGATGCTGGTAGCACCCATATTATCATATGGCAGTGAAGTTTGGGGGTTTGAACCCTGTAAATCAATCGAAAGTGTACATCTCAAATTCTGCAAGATAATCATGGGTATGAAAGAAAGTACACCAAACTATATGGTATACGGAGAATTAGGTCGCCATCCTTTAATAATTGAAATAAAATGTAGAATCTTAACGTATTGGTCGAAATTAATGTCGAATGAGGGCTCGATTATCGCCAAAAATATGTGTACATTAATACTGACCGTTTATCGAAATCAGCCTAGCAGTGGAGACCTCAAATGGCTCCGGTTTATAGATCAGACATTCCAAGATACTGGAAAGAACTCCATGTTCACGAGCAGAAGGGATCTAACACACTCGGATGTAAAACGAATAAAGGTCATACTTATTGATCAGTTTAACCAAGAATGGTTGGGAAATGTAGCTACATCATCAAGGGTTGGTTTCTATGGTGGTATTTCTGTACGTCCGGAGATAAGAAGATATCTAACTGAACTTCCATGGTATTTAGCCGAATGCATTGTTAAGATTAGGACATCAAATCATCGATTACCAATTGAAAGTGGACGGTGGGAAAAATCAAAACGGAATGACAGAGTTTGTACATTATGTATAACGGAATAGGAGATGAATACCACTTTGTAATTACATGTTCACACCTTAATGATATCCGAATCAAATATATCCCGGAATATTACTGGAAATATCACAGCGAAGAAAAGTTTTATAGACTTCTGTCGATTGAAAACATTAGTATATTGCGGAGATTGGCATTATATCTTAAGTTTGCATTTAAGGAACTGCCCAAACTCTGATACACTGAAGACCCCACCCGCCTGGGCAAAAACTCCCCATTTCAAAACACATCCCATTTGTTGAGACCGGGGGTAAATATAACTGCTGTTCCCCCTGCATTATTCGATGTGGGTGACAAAATGGGTATGGGCGTGCCTTCACCCAGCGGGATTAAGATATATAAATATTATATGGTATTATGACTGTGGCATGAGTATAAGATTATAGCCAATATATAGTTTCCTGCTATTGTACATATATGTATATATATTTGCATGTTCTGTGTTCAATCATAGCTTTGCAATAAACTGATTGATTGATTGACCAAATGTAGCAAAATTTCCAACTGATGACAATTCCAATGACAATGTTGACCAAATGTAGGACAATATGTTTTTCTTAAATTAACTAGCAGTTTTGACTGGCCACGGGGAGGGACCAGGGCACAATCTTTCCATATAAAGGTAGGAAATTATGCAAATATTGGTCCGAAAACAATACCCTCCCCCCAATAAAATGTTTGAAAATCAAACTACATTATCATTTTCAGCCTATTGCTGGTTTGGAAATTACGGGTAGGGTTCTCTATTCCGAAGGTTCATTATTCTGAAGGTTCGCTATTCCGAAGGTTCATAATTCCGAAGGTTCATTGTTCCGAAGGTTCGCTATTCCGAAGGTTCGCTATTCCGAAGGTTTTCTATTCTGGGCGTATTTAACCAGAAATGAATGAAAATTTGCACCCCCACCACAAAAAAACACACAAGGAATGAAAATTACTATTACGCTAGTATTCACATATAGTACATATATACACCCCTTCTAATTCCCAAATTGTTCCAGATGTCCGTTATTAATAGCAAGAAGACAGTATTAGTTTATCGTTTATTATGGAAAGTTGAAAACACGATGACTGAAATAAACTACATGTAAGAGTTATAGTTTTTCCGAACTGGCTATCTGTATTTGAAAGAAACATCAACATTAAAGGCCCACTTAATTTTCGAATACCCAGATCACATATATAACATATATATGCCAGTACATTGTATATATACCATTGGGAATAGGAAGCTCTCTAACACTGTATTATCAGCTTATCCGGTGTAATAAACTGTGAACATGTTGTTTTTGTTGAGTTAACGACGTGTTTTTGTGCTTAATGTTCTTCTGATTTTGTTGCGCAAAGTGTATTATTTTCAATGGAGGGGGATTAACTCTATATTTTAAAGATAGTGTTATTCCCTACAATTGAAAAATACATTAGGTTGGATTTTGTTGCATTCTAGGAGCCATAACGGGGGGATCTTTTTATGATTTAAGCTGTTTTCTATTTCTCTATGGACATCTTCTGATACAGACGTTTCAAATGGTGATGAACTATAGTGTTTTAATCATATTTTAAGGCACATATTGTTATTAAAACCTGGTATCAATGCACTATAAAAAAAATAGTCGGTGACTCGAAAATTAGCCTTTAGCTGGCGTATTCTTAGATTATTGAGATATAACGTCATACGTGATGACATTAAATCGTATGGAAACATAGCAATTGTGTGGGCTGCCTGACGTGAATATGTTTTGGGAAATAACGTCATACGTAATAACATTTAATCTCAAGGAAACCCGCGAAGAAAAAAGTCGATCACATTTATTGTTTGAATGTTTTAAGTTATTTCCTTCATAAAAAGAGTCTTCGTGATAAAGAACCCACTCAATACTTTAGAATATAGAATTAACCTTTAAAATAACAAAAATCTTCGGAATAGAGAACCTTCGGAATAGCGAACCTTCGGAATAGCGAACCCTCGGAATAGTGAACCTTCGGATAGTGAACCTTCGGAATAGCGAACCTTCGGAATAGAGACATGTTCCCGGAAATTACAATTATGTTTTGTCAGGTATGAAATTTCCAACTGTTGAAAATTTGACCAAAGTTGGGATGAGACCCCCCCCCCCCCCCCCCCCCCCCCCCCCGGTTGACACGTCCCTGTCCATCTTGAATATACGAAATACATGGGTTGAAATGACAACGGAAACTGAAACACATTCGCCAAGCCAGAGTCGTAATTTCGCTAAAATCCGGATTGAGAATCCAAAGCCGATTACGGGGGGCGGAGCTAATTTCGGATTCTAGGTCAGATTTTGAAATCCACGTGGTCTCCGAAACTCTCTCCCAGCGTCAAACATGGCTCATGTATTTGACACAAGTATCATTTGTATCTTATATTTATAAAGTGCATGTTTGATGTGAAAGTCATGCTTTTCTTCTATGTGTGTATACACGGCACATAATTTGCTGCCAATCCGACTTAATCGCATATTTTTTTCAAGTTAAAGTGTGTTTATTGATGATGGCAAGCATATCTAAACATGACAGCTCTAGGCCTCCTGAATCAAATTCCGAAGATGTTGTGAAGAACACACGGAACTTGTCAGTTGAACAGGGACGTGACGACAGGGGTTGATTGGGTGTCTCGACCCCCACCCCGAACTTTGGTACAATTTGCTAAGCTGTGCAGTCATTCATACGTGGGGAAAATCAGGATTATTTTGACTAACTGTTTCAAATAATGATACGTACAAGCCAACAAACGCAACAAACAAACCCGATTTAAATAAATACATATACAAACTTATGACTCACTCGGGAGAGGGGGTGTCCAGTGATCTGTATATATGTTCAACTTGTTTTGGTAGTCATGTTGCTTTGCCATTACTAATTATTTATTTGTTCAGTGTAATAACATATGGGAGAGGGGGTACCCTTAAGTGAGTCAGTACTTGTCCCCCAATTCCTTTGTATGTATAAACAAATGTATGTGTTATATATCATGTGTTATCTAAATTTGACATATATTTGAAATAAATATATCTAAACTAAACTTTGGTACATTCCAGCAGTCGGAAATTTCATGCATGACACAACATTAGTTGGACATTAATTTGACACCATATATAGGTTGGCATTGTTCTCATTGTTTGATTTTTTTCAACCAGTAAAAGTTGGTAATTTTCCAATCTTAGTGTTTGTCAGATTGGATATTTCCAAGGAGAGAAAATTGAATTCTGCGAACCTGTGAGATTGATGTTTGGTTCAATGGGGGGGGGGGGGTGCAGTTGGCTGGAAATTTGAGGAAACTTCTAGCCACGTCCCTAGAACATGTGTCTGTTGTCTATACAGAGACTATTGCGCAAAACGACTGCATTTAACGAAACAAAACATGTTAAAATTGCTATAACTTTAAGACTAGATGATAGTACATACGTGTATCTGATAATCCATCGATACCATATAATCCTACTATTTCTTGAATAAGAAGAAACATTATAATAACGGACACAGCAGAAGACATATCCATGCAGGTTCATATGAATTCGGTCAATGGTGACGTATCCGCTGAATTCGAAATCGACATGCATGCGTTCGGGCGGTATTTTAAGGATGGAATTATGAAATGGACATATGAAAGTGACAGTCAACAATGGTTTGCAATTGCTTCGCCATCAACCGAAGTGCTCCCCCAGCGTTACTATCAATAGCGTTATTATTTGGCTAATTTCAGTAATATTCTCCCAGTTTACATTCAATAAAACAAATTTGTCTCCGCATTTAAAATTCTTTGATATAGATCGTTTATATTCTGCAATAATTTGTACACAAGAGACGGATTCTTATGTTTTATTGTGTTTTTAAACTCTGAGGTGGCGAAATCTCGGTTTGTTTACATTACGAACATTTGAGTCCGTAATCGGAATCCGAATCCCAATCGGATTACCACGAAATTGAGATTACGGTCTGTTCGTTTACTGATTCTGCCAATTTCTGGTCTGTTCTTTTGCCGAACCAAGTCGTACGGGGACAAATCTGTAATCTGAATCCAGAATCCAAATCGGATTTTAGCGAAATAACGCCTCAGAGTAACAATTAATCAAAACAGATTTGCCTGTCGCAATGCTTCAGCGTTGACCGTGACGTATAGCGGACACGATTTTTGCTCACACGAACGAATACCGTTTTCTTTCTGTGTGCATTTCTATATCAACCGGTTCGCACTAGTCTGCGTGTAGATCTGTGTACAGTTCTATAGCAGTGTAAATGCACCTAAGATCCACCTTACATCTTAGATTAAATCCATCTTAAGATCATCTTAAGACCTTGATTCATGAAACTGGGTCCAGGTCCACAGCTCTGCGTTGATTACCTGAGTATACGCCCACAGTTCAGCACGGACAGTTATTGTTGTCCACGGCGAAAAGCAACACGTTTCAATTATTATTTGATTCGAATTCGGACTCGCCAGTTGAGGGACGTTTCCTCCAAAGTTTGCCGCAATATATTTCTATCCAATTGTATTTGTTTCATTTTTTTCATTCTTGATTTAAAGATGCCCCACCCAATTCGACATCAAATAAGTTAACATTCCATAAGAATTTATCAGGCAATAAAACATGAAAAATAATGGTCGTTATACATATGCATCAGCAATACAGCACATCAAGAAACATCCAAAATAATGTGATCAGAATCTAAATAGCTTATTTTCGAAATAATTTCTCTTCAATTTTCATCGTTGGTTGCTAATAAAATAAAAACGCTCTTTATAAAATGTGATTGACTTTTTTCGAATATTCTGGCGCCAAACAGCACGAAACCTGGTAAAACTGTCTCATTATTAAGAAGTCGAAAGCACACAAGAAGCTTGCATAAATGGGTTTACTGATTCTTTCTCATTGTTGTCTTGTGTAGAATACACAAGAATATAATTATTATAGTGTCCAATCGTATGGGGTATCTTGATTTTCCAATTATTATCCGAAAGACACCTACATATAATAGCTTGAATTCTAAGTATCATTCTATAGTTTATACACAGGGACGTGGCTAGACGTTACTCAGAGCAGTATGACAATTTAATTTCGCACACCCGTCCCCTTTGAACAGGTTAGATGTTTCAAACTGAAAGGTATCATAACATTTCCAGTTATTGGACAATTCTCACATGCATGGTATGGGCCATCCCCCGTGGTTAGCAAATTCCCATCAGTCCCATCGTATATGCATGATTTCCAACTATTCCCCCACCACGATGACCTTACATATACCTTTAAGTATCACCCCCAAAAGTTAACAAATGGTCAGTGCACAAATGTATAACCTGTGTTATATTTTCTTCGAAACAGCATACAATCGCGTAAATAGTGCCTATATATATCGTTCAATATATATAGTTGATTAGTCATCAGAATCAGAATCAGAATTTTTAATCTCAAATCGCCGGACGTGTCCGGTATAACAGAGTGTAGTTATGAATACACGTCAATATATACAAATAGATGGTAATGCTGTTGAAAGCAATATATATGGTTCAATAATCATGTGCACGTTCGGGAAGGGTGGGATGTGGGCGTACGTGAGGTGATTTAGTTGGGGGTGGGTGCTTCAAGGTTCGCGTGGTTATGCCACAGGGGGCTCCATTAGGCGGAGGGCGTCTCGGATGAACATACTAAGATTGGTGAGGGTTCTTTTATTTGTGCACGTGAAGAGGGCATTGAGTTTGTGGGCATTTGGACGCGTGTAGTAGTATGATTTAAGATATTTTCGTCTCAAATCGCATAGTTTTTCACATTTGAGTATGATATGGTATTCATCACCAAGTTCAACGTCGCACAGCGTGCATTTTCGATCGGAGTACTCTTTTTTTGCCCACGATCCGGATTCGATCGGTAAGTTATGATTTCTTGTACGAAATTTAATCAGACGCCTTACTACTGTTTGGTTTTCTAATGAGAGATATATTTCCTTTGAAAAGTCAGTCTTGATGATTCTGTAGAAGGCACATTTATTGGATTTTACTATATCACCATGCCATGATTGTACAAATGCGTCTTGTATTCGATCTTTGATGAGTCTATTGAAAGATGGTGGGTTGATCGTTGCTTGGTCTATCCAAATAATGGATAGGCCGAGATTATTTAGGCTTGTTCGTATAAAGTCAATCCAACCATGTCTCCAGTTGTTTGTGCAGTGGTAGCTATACAGTGCATAATAGAGTATAAGTGGGAGTCTATTGCACTGCATGTTCATAAGTTTATTCCAATATGTTAGACATCGTAGTTGTATCTTTTGGCTAATTGGGCATATACCCGTCTCCCCATAAATAAAACATGTATTTGTGGTTTTGCGCAGGTTAAGTGCAAATTTAAGAAACCAGATTTCTAGCTTTTCTAGGCAGGTGGTGTTTTCAAAACCCCATACTTCGGCTCCATATGTCATTATGGGAGTTATTGCTTTTTCGTAAATGTCAAGAACGCTGTCATAGGAGAGGTTATTTTGTCTGGCTTTACTTATGAGTGCGTACATAGCTTTCTTTGCATCTTAACATCTCATGTTTCGTTCCCTGCTAAATGATCCGTTTTTACTAAACCACGTGCCCAAGTATTTGAAGCTATCCACGATCTCAATTTCGTTATCGTTTATTTTGAATGACATTGATTTTCTTTGTTTTGGTTTTCTACCAAGAACCATGATTTTAGTTTTGGAGGCATTGATGCTTAGCTTCCATGTGTCACAGTACGATGCGAAGTGATTTAAGGCATTTTGTAAACCGGAATGGGAGTCTGAGATTAGAGCTGTATCATCAGCGTATATTAATAGGAGTAACTTCATATATACCCCTGTTTCATGGCCATTGATTTTACTTATGTCTATACCCCTACAGTAACCATTTTGTAGGTATTCCTCGATATCGTTGATGTACATGGCGAAAAGTATCGGTGAGAGACAATCACCTTGTTTTAGGCCAATTAGACTTGAGAAAAACCCAGATGACTCATCGGTCATCACACACATCTTTAAATTATGGTACATACTCTTGATAGTATTCAGGATTTTTCCATTTACGCCAAAATGTAGAAGTTTTCTCCATAGACCTTCTCGCCAAACACTATCAAAGGCTTGTGAAAAATCGATGAATGCACAAAATAGGGTTTTCTTATTGAGCTTCATTATCTGATCAATCGTACTGTATCCTTTGCGAAACCCCGCCTGCGCTTCGGACTGAAGGTTATTAATCTGAAAAAAAAACTATTTATGCGATTGCAAATGATACTCGTGAACAATTTTGACATCGTGCATAGAAGTGTGATTTTCCTGTAATTTCAGGTTTATCCGGGTCATCTTTCTTATAGATGGGTCGGATCATACCGATCGCCCAGTCATTTGGGATACAGCTTGTTTCTAATATTGTATTGAACAGTTTCTTATAGAAGTATCCTAATTTCTTTATACTATGCTTTATCATTTCATTCGGTATTGAGTCGAAACCTGATGCTTTGTCATTTCTAAGGCTCTTTTCCGCATACTCGATTTCGTTAAGGGATATTTCAGCATTCAGAAGCGAATTATCTATAGTATTCGATGGTAAGTATCTGTTCATTAGGACCCCATGCGTATGTTGACCGCTGATTTCGACGGCGATGTCGCGTTCAACTGATTCATAGTACTTCTGAAACTCTGGGGCAGGGGGTGGGGGCCTTTTACAATTTTGTCCATCTAGTTCCCGGATTAGTTTCCAAAATTCTTTGCTTGATTTTCCTTTTAAATTATGTATTTTTTTCCTCAGATTAAAGGTACTCAACCCGATAAAACTCCTCTCAATTACTATTTCAATGGCTTCGGGGGTCAAAAATATTTGATTCGAGTCGAGGAAGTCACCCATCAAAGCTCACATTTGTTAGATATCGATTTTAGAAATCTATTATTTTTCATTATCGGGAATACTATCTGGCCCAGAACTCAGTCAAAATTGTCTGTTTGAATAGATTTGGAGTACACATCCAGAGCAGATTACGGCAGTTATTAGTACTGATCTCGAGAACATAACAAATTTGAAAAATCAATATCTAATAACTCTGAGCTTTGTTTGATGGGTTCCTCGACTCGAATCAAATATTTTTTACCCCCAAAGCCAAAGAAATAGTAATATAGGACCATCTGATCGGATTGTTGTTGTTGGAATCTGTTGAGATGGGGACCCTCTTTACGGGTTGAGTACCTTTAAGTTTATGTGTTCGCTTACTGTTTTGCTGTGTGCATTTATATGAGCGTCTATTTTCGAGCATACTTGCCTTATTGTGTTCAGAGGGGTAGCGTTTGAATTTTTTTCGCGCCTTTCTATAGTTCGTCCTCGTATGTACGCAATCACACGAGAACCACGGCATACCTGACTGTTTCCTCCTTTTACCGGGTTTTGTCGGATTAGTATTCTTGCGCACTGTATGTTTGTTTGTGGTGTTTGTCGCGTCCATCAGAATAGATTTTAACTTCTCATATGCCGCATTTATGCCTGTTTCTGGGTCGGGATTTGTTAAATCATTTTCAAGTGATATTAATTCATCAGTTTTGATCGCCTCAATCGCACGCGTGAATGCAGCTATTTTAGGTTTATCCCAATTCCGGGTCACGACACACTTCGTCGGATTATGTGCCTGTCGGTTAACGGGAGCAGGATTTATGACCGTGACCGTCGTTCTAGTTTCTGAGGGATTATCTTGAGTGAGAGAATTAGTGGTGAGTGAACATCGGATAATAATTCTTTAAACGGTTCTACGAGAAATAATTCGATGTTATCGGTAAGCTTTGGGTTACATATTGCATAGTCAATGACACTGTTGTTCCTTGTTGTATAACCACCGTTGTGTTTGATATCTTGTTTTCTACCATTCAAAATGAGCAAGTCATTTTCATGGCATATATTATGATATATGCATAAGTTTAGCCCCTGAGCCGTTTACCTTGATATCAGGATTGAATCGCTTTTTCTGTACGCTTTTAATTGAGTGTATGCGGATTAACCGCTCAGCAAGTGCACTATCATCTAGGGAGCCCGTTCTGGAGTTGAAGTCTCCAGCTATCAGCACGTTATCGTATGATACAAGTTTATCTAATATTGAAATTTGGGTATTGTCAAATGTATTTTCGTTAAAGAATTTTGATGTTTTACAAGGGATGTAAACACTTCCAATAGCGTAAGTATTTCCTTTTCCTTCCTGAAAGAGGCACCATAATATTGTTTTACAATCATCATTGATAATTTTGAAATTATTTTTGTGAATATGCTTAACAGCGATACATAGTCCACCTGAACGGATTTTCGAAATTTTTTTCCTGTTTTTGAAACCAAGGATATGAAAATTGTCAATGCAGATCGATGTTGCGTCTATATCATCAGTATTTGTTTCTTGAAACATTAAAATGTCAAACTCGTTAATAAATTCTGAGAACTCGGGGTCTTCTAATCTAGATGATAGCCCACATACATTCAGTGACATAATCTTTAGTTGGAACCCTCCCGGGCATTCCTAGCCCTTGGCTGCCTGCTGCTGTAAATCCATGGGTTGCACTGCATTGTCCTTTGGAGCAGAGGGCTGCCATTGGGTGCAGTCTGTGCCGGGACTGGTATCCCTAGTGAAGGCTGAGTGGTGGGACTGGCCGCTGGCGGGGGTGCTTGGGCTGTCTGCGGGGGAGTTGGTGGGGGTCGTCGAGGGGGGTCAGACTGGTTGAGAGGGGGTGGGGCTGGGGATTTTCTATGGAAAGAAGGGGGTGGTCATGTGGGTGAAGGCATTTTAAAAGTTTGGTTATGTCCACTGAAGGTTTGACGTGCTCTGTCTGGTGAGTGAAATGTGGAGTACAATTCATTCCTCTGCTGGTAATTGTCCTTTCCATAACCACGACCTCTTGTCGATCCTCTGCGTCTGCCACGAAAAGTGCGTTGGTTGTGAGTCCCTCCAAATGCTCGCATCCTTCCTTCAGGTTTGGCACATCTGTAAGGGGGTTGATGTTCAGGGTTAAACAGTTTGTTGTCAATATACAGACGGTCACCCGAGATGGCTGCTTTCTGTCCATCGTTACGTGCTTTCTGTGCAATTGGTTTTAAGATTTCCTGTCTGTATGTATTTACAGCTTTTGGGTGGTTTTCATTTATATAGAAATGGGTCCCTCGTAGCGACGTGGCTGGAGGGCTCCGGGGATTTTCCGGCTGCATCCCGCCCCTTTTAACCAGGCCGAGCTCGCAATGTAGCGTAATTTCGTTTGTTTCCCACCCGGTGGCTTGGAATTTCCTGAATGCACATATTGTGGGGAGGAATCATGAAACAATATGAAATATGAGCCTGAACACTGTAAAATCCTAGCATCTATATAAAAGTCTAACTCCAGGAAAACTCAGGCCTCGATTTGTTTTTTGTTTTAAACATTTTGGCCGCCATTTTGTTTTAGTTTGATTGATCAGTAATTTATAATTGATTATAAGGTTTTGACTGGCCAATTTGTTTTTATTTTACTGGCCTCAAGATTTCCAAACTGACGCTAAGATTGGAAAATTCCCGTCGAATGTTTTGACAGAATGTAGGAAATTCCCCGCTAATTTCTAATTACCCCCACCCCATATTAACGCCCGAGTCCCTGTTACGACAGACGTTGTATGTATAGTTTTATTCTATTTTCTCGACTCGCACACGGGCATTCTTAACAAATAATGCCCACGGGCATTCTTAAAATAATGACCATGGGTTAAATAACACTCATGCGATCAGATCGCTTGTTAGCGCGCGCCGCGTGTATACTGTTCTACAATTTCTTGATAGCTGTGGTCCTATGGGCATTTTATTTATAGATAATTGTTTTTTTTTCCGGTTTAAAAGTCGAACTGTGCGCCAGGAGGCCGAGTTCGGTAAAGGTGTAGTTGGGAATTTCAATTTCGTTTATTGTCCTTTACATTATTATGTCAATAATGTTGAGTTTTGGTTTGTGACAAGCTATGTCAATTACCAATAAAAGAAATTAAAATGATAATTATGTAATTATGTAAATTATGTAAGTCTTATATTTCAACTTATGTAAGTAGGCCTAAGTCTTATATTTCAACTTTTATAGATATGTTTCATTCTGCAGCCCACTGATGGTTGTGATCGGAGACGGCCGAGTCGGCCGCCATTTCGTTAATTGGGTGCTGGTTGTTATTGTTATTTTAACGGAATTCTGAGTTGGTCATTCGCGAAACCAATATATTTTATATTCTATAATTACAATCATGGGTATATAATATATGATCTTGAGCGCGTTACCATTGCTGACTATGGTTTTCTTGTGCATTCTGCCAGATAAGAGCCGTGTCAGGACAAAGGGATAACACGCCGGTGGGTTTTTAATTATAATATAGTACATAATTATACGATGTTTTATATAGAGTGGTACGGTCGATATGCTTGAGATATTCGACGATGTAAGTAGAATGCTACATTCCTCCAGTTGGCATAACACCTGATTACTGACTTATCAGTTTCACGCACCCGAACAAGTCCATAATATGTCTTTCACGTGTTCCCTCTTAATGAACCCGTACAGTGATATTGTGATTTTTCGGAAAGTTGACTCTACCGATGTAATTAATGTTCATTCAAGCATGCAGAAACTCACCATAACTATGCGTTGTTTGTCCGCGTAAAGAAATATTCCCAGATAAATAAAGACTATTTGATGTATTTAATGGCGTATATTATATAGCTTTCCAAAATCTTCATTCATTAGAGTTTGTTAGAAAAATATTGTAAGCCATAGTATTTTGAGACGTAGCGTATGGAATGTAAACAGACGACAAACCAGAAATCAAAGGTCACTGGCACCGGCACCATTTCATTTTAAGCAAAGAACGTTGCATAACACAATTTATTACATGATCCTATACCCTTATTCCATTCAATAAACCCATTTTATAAATTGTGATATTAAACGTTCGTTTAATAACAGGAAATAGTGCCAGGTGACCTTTGACGTCCGGTTCAATGTCGTCTGTTAACATTCCGTACAAACTATCATGAATGAAGAGTTTGAAAAGTTATGTCATTAAATATACGCCATTAAATGCGCCAAATAGTCCTTATTTATCTGGGACTATTTCTTTACGCGGGCAAACAACGAATAGTTACTTGAAATGTCATCGCATGCCTTATAGAAGCCGGTGTTAGTTTCGCATCCCATTTATTGATTTAAGTATGTTTTGTCGATGTTTTGGATCATGTAATAAATAGAATCTACAACGAGTTCCCAGTTTATAGCGGAAATTACAAAACTCGTCCAGTAAATTAGGTCTGGGCTTATTGAATGGAATAAGTAGCATCTTGTAATAAAATTAGTTATAAGTTATGTTGGTCACATATGAGAGGTTATCGTCCTAAAATTTCATAGTATTTTGATTACCACGTGTGAAGATGTCTTCAAAAATATCAGGGGTGGACTTATTTTTGTTATGTATTTATATGCGCTAAATGGATTATATATATTTTTCAGGATGGATGTATGACCACCTTGGTAATTCGTACACCATTGCTTTTCATGTTGCCGGTACCCCACCCATTCTTGGAGCATTGTTCATGTTCTTCATTCCAGTTGTGAAACAGGTTGGTATTATGTCGATATTATTCTTGACGCGTTTTGTTATTTGCAAATCTTGTGTGACACAAGTTTATAGAACTGCCGGTTACCATCAACCTCAATTTGAAACATGGGGGTAAGTTGTCGCAAAGCCTGCAGTGACAAACTATTATATACCCGGGATTATTCAGAGCCCTAAATTGTATATGTGATGGGGTGATAGTCTTTCTCTTTATTTTTTGTTGTTCAACAATTTGGGTTATGCAAATTTAATTACATAACTTTTCAAACTTTTCATTCATTATAGTTTGTTGGAATAATATTGGAAGCCATAATAGTTTGTAGTATAAGACATAGCGTTAGGAATGTTAACAGACAACAAACCGGAAGTCAAAGGTCACCTGTCACTATTTCCTGTTATTAAACGAACGTTTAGTATCACAATTTATAGCATGGGTTTATTGAATGGAATAAGGGTAGGATCATGTAATTAAATATATGTTGTACCAGTCGGGGGGGGGGGCACTTGAGATTTTAAATAGACAACTGATACTTGAATTAATGACAGGTGATAGGAAATACAGATGCAGATGCAGCCCGAATTGCCTATAACACGCGACTGACATCACACTATTCTTCTGTCGAATCATCATGGAATGTCCTTATACATCAACCCAGTTTGCGTCAGTACAATTCGGAATTATTGAAATAGTAATAATTGTGGTGAATGAAAAGATGTTCCTTAATAATTTCACAAATATTACCAAATGGAGCATTATGTTTACAGAGTCTGCATCCCGTGACAGCTATAGAACAATTTGCATCCATATCAAATATGGATCTTTTGAGTCCAGATCCAGCACGTGAGTACGAAACATTGTCACAGTGTGCAAGATCGGTGTAGCATATGGTGTGGCAAACGGTGTAGATACACACAAAATGGCGGACATAGGTAGTTCGGATGGGTATGAGCTCTAAAAATCATGTTTTTGAGAAATCTATTAGAAATAATTTCGGTTGAACAAACTCAACGGGGATACGGAATTCGTTGTGGATTGGATGGATATAATGTAAAAAAAACAGGTTTGAAACCAACGTGTCTGACGATCATTGGCAACGATTGAGGCGAGGAAACCGGGGTTTGCACTACTTTGGCGTTATCGGTGCTGCCTTAATTATAAATCTTTGTCCGGATATTGTTATTTTGATTAATTATTCTGTTATATCATTTGGTTCCTTGTGTGGCGTTTTGTAAAATTGATTTATTAAATCGACAATAATTAAAACAACATTTTTTTCCGGTGTAGAATATTTTAATGACTGTGCACATGTAAACTGTTGCTTGTATACCAAAATAACAAGAATTTATGACGGTGTAGACTCAAAAATCAATGTCGGTGTAGATTGGATATTGTGAAGCAACTCAATATTCGCGAAACGGCTAGTTATGCGAATTGTTAAACGTCAATATACTACCCAATCAGATTGTGAAGTATTTCATTGTGATCGTATTTGTCAATATTTTGCACTATATTCTTATCAAGAATAACATAGGGGCATTGTTCATTAGATTTGCGATTTAGAAAATAAGTCAGGTATATTCATGTTTTACGAGTTGTTAATCAAACAGGACAAGATATGTTACCAATTATATATGGATGATATTTAAATTAGCGCATGCACTTATGGAAATTTCGTAGGTAGTCAATCGGGAACATGTCTCTATTCCGAAGGTTCGCTATTCCGAAGGTTCACTATTCCGAAGGTTCACTATTCCGAGGGTTCGCTATTCCGAAGGTTCGCTATTCCGAAGGTTCTCTATTCCGAAGATTTTTGTTATTTTAAAGGTTAATTCTATATTCTAAAGTATTGAGAGGGTTCTTTATCACGAAGACTCTTTTTATGAAGGAAATAACTTAAAACATTCAAACAATAAATGTGATCGACTTTTTTCTTCGCGGGTTTCCTTGAGATTAAATGTTATTACGTGTGACGTTATTTCCCAAAACATATTCACGTCAGGCAGCCCACACAATTGCTATGTTTCCATACGATTTAATGTCATCACGTATGACGTTATATCTCAATAATCTAAGAATACGCCAGCTAAAGGCTAATTTTCGAGTCACCGACTATTTTTGTATAGTGCATTGATATCAGGTTTTAATAACAATATGTGCCTTAAAATATGATTAAAACACTATAGTTCATCACCATTTGAAACGTCTGTATCAGAAGATGTCCATAGAGAAATAGAAAACAGCTTAAATCATAAAAAGATCCCCCCGTTATGGCTCCTAGAATGCAACATAATCCAACCTAATGTATTTTCAATTGTAGGGGAATAACACTATCTTTAAAATATAGAGTTAATCCCCCTCCATTGAAAATAATACACTTTGCGCAACAAAATCAGAAGAACCTTAAGCACAAAAACACGTCGTTAACTCAACAAAAACAACATGTTCACAGTTTATTACACCGGATAAGCTGATAATACAGTGTTAGAGAGCTTCCAATTCCCAATGGTATATATACAATGTACTAGCATATATGTTATATATGTGATCTGGGTATTCGAAAATTAAGTGGGCCTTTAATGTTGATGTTTCTTTCAAATACAGATAGCCACAGTTCGGAAAAACTATAATTCTTACATGTAGTTTATTTCAGTCATCGTGTTTTCAACTTTCCATAATAAACGATAAACTAATACTGTCTTCTTGCTATTAATAACGGACATCTGGAACAATTTGGGAATTAGAAGTGGGTGTATATATGTACTATATGTGAATACTAGCGTAATAGTAATTTTCATTCCTTGTGTGTGTTTTTTGTGGTGGGGGTGCAAATTTTCATTCATTTCTGGTTAAATACGCCCAGAATAGAAAACCTTCGGAATAGCGAACCTTCGGAATAGCGAACCTTCGGAACAATGAACCTTCGGAATTATGAACCTTCGGAATAGCGAACCTTCGGAATAATGAACATTCGGAATAGAGAACCCTACCCAGTCAATCATGTGGAAATAGATAGAATATACCTTTAATTAGTCTCTGTATTAAAATTTAGCGCATGATATTTTTCTCTCAGTTTTAAATTCGCGCACATATGCGCGAAAATAAAGTAAGTAGGCGTACTATATTTAAGCATGTCTATAAGCCGGCCCGTCTCGCATTCTCGAATAACCATGGAAATGCCGCCATCTTAGGTCAAATGTATTTTTGTCTACATTTTTAAAACTGTAGTTTATAGGCCTACTCTATTTTCTAGAACTGAGCACACTGTGATTTGTTTTTGTTAAAATATGGCAACAGTTGTCGTGTTCTATAAAATAACAAATAAACTATAGTTTGAAAATGTAAAAGATTAGGCCTACCTTTGACCTAAGATGGTGGGTTCCCATGGTTGCGCCAGACGTTGCATGCTATCTATCGTATGTAAGGTGCGTTTGAGACGGTCGTGACGTACGATCGTATCATGCTATAACATGACGTTAAAATGAGATAAATTACATGAATCAAAAACATTCAATGTCTTAATATTTACCACTTGAAAGACAATTTAGACATGTTATATATGGGAGGCCAAATTCACATTTAATAATGAATTGCGCTTAAGCGCAATTGATTGCGCTTAAGCGCAAATAATTGCGCTTAAGCGCAATGAATTGCGCTTAAGCGCAAATACCACATATTGTGCTTAAGCGCAAATATGGCATTTACATTAAGCGTAATTAATTGCGCTTAAGCGCAATTAATTGCGCTTAAGCGCAATCAATTACGCTTAAGCATAATTGTGACTACTATCTAACCTACCCATAAACTATTAGCATGACCTGGTGTATCACCTAGCAACACAAGATGAGCATTGGGCTAATTTTGACCTGTACTCAACAGTCAACTGTGAGTATGTGTTCAACAAGGAGAATCCCTAATTACATATTATCATCATCCCTCTATCCAAAGAATTGATGTCGCCTTCCCGGAACTCTTAGTAATTTTTTGTATGATGTTTTTAATGTATTTTTGCACAGATTTTAGCCTATACATGCATGCGGTGTCACTGCATGAGGGCTTTCTTACCTCATACAGTAATGCTCTAATTAATCGACTTCTTAACCACAGCAGAATTAAGGGTAACGTTTCAGGATTTAGTCGGAAATATGGCTTGTTGCCATTCATCGAAAAGCTCTCGAGAGCTTTCCAATGAATGGCAACAAGCCATATTTCCGACTAAATCCTGAAAAGTCGTACTGTATGGTTTACTTATTGACTTAAATCAGGGGGAAAAAACCCTATTTTCATATTATCAGCATCCCTGTCCAAAAAATGGTGTGTAATCACTGGAGCTTTGGTGTCTCAGTCCTGGAGCTCTAGTTTTTCTTATTAAATCAGCATCTCTTGCACAAATCTATAGTATTTCGATGATCATATAGTGTGAATGTGGTGTCACCGAGGGCTTGCTTCCCTCATATGGTGTGCCTGTATACTCGAAAATTTAAGAAAATCAATGTCGCCCCGACTAATACAGAAAGTAATGCTATTGCAAGTAGCCCCAACTAATATATACCGAAGATAATATAATGCTATCACGAGTCGCTCCAACTAATACAAAAGCTGATACTATTGCGAGTCAGCCATTTTGATAAAGAAGTTGGGCTAGCTCCCTACCCAATCAAACCAATGAAACCAAGAGGTGACATGTCAATAGGAGTTAATGCTAAGTTATGGAGAAACCTATTTATTCACCAGGGGTGTTTTGTTACATATAACCATGAATTGCGCTTAAGCGCAATTAATTGCGCTTAATCGCAAATAATTGCGCTTAAGCGCAATTGATTGCGCTTAAGCACAATTATTTGAGCTTAAGCGCAATTAATTGCACTTAAGCGCAATTGATTGCGCTTAAGCACAATTAATTATTAAATGTGAATTTGGCCTCCCATAGTTATACGGGGTCAAAACAAATCACCACACAATACAAAACACTTGGACCTTGGTCATGCTCTGGCATGTTTTTGTTTTAGTTTTTTATTAGAGAGAGATAGAGAGAGGGGAAGGAGAGAGGGAGGGGGAAATATATATATATATATGTGTGTCACTGGTTATCTTCACTTTATGGCGATGCGTCGTCTGTTAACCCGAAACAAATAGAATGCTAGCTATTTTAAGGATGGATTTGATGAATTATATATGCTGGACTAAGGAAGGGTATGCCATATTCCTTATCACTAACTCGGGGCCATTTTGGATCCACCAGGTCCGGTTCCGTGGTTTTACTTAACTTTCCATATATGGAAGTCATGAATAATTCAAAAGCTCCATATATGGAAATGCTGCTCCAAAACTTTGACCTGTGGCACTGAAACCACGGAACCGGGGCTGGGTGAATCTATGAAACCACGGAACCGGACCTGGTGGATCCAAAATGGCCGCGAGTTAGTGATAGGGCATATTTCCTTGTGACGAATTTATTCTACGCCGTCACCAAAAAAAAACTAAAACGCATCTATACCGTTATTATTATTATTGTCTAAAATATCACTATCTTCACCGTCATAATAGCGTGTCTTTAAACAAAACTCATTTTCACTCGAAATGTTGAAAAATAGCTAATTGTATGTCCACACATTTGCGTAATTTATTCCTCAGACATATTCACCTCGATATGCGAAGAAACCCGTGTGATTATAATCAGCTTCATTTTGTGATAACTGAGTAGAATAGAGCCACTGTGCCACTGCCACCTCGCCGAATAACCAACACAAGACAGCCAATTTTAAGTTTGATCGCACTAATGCAACAGATAATCTAATTTTATGAACGAACCAGGTGGCCTATGTATTCAGTGATATATTTTATTCAAGTATATCCAGGGTTCGTGCTATTTATAACAAAAATAAATAATCAAAATTTAAACCAACATACTTTCTGTGACATTGATTCTCCGCCATATTTGATTTTCTACACCGTGCGTATGCTACACCGATCTTGCACCACTGTGATTGCCTTTTATTAAATATTCGCATAAAAAGTAGGTCGCGCATACAAAGTCAGTCTCAAGATGCACAAGTACCCATGACAGTCTCAACGACTCTGTCGAAGCAGAAATTGCTGAGTCGTTGAGAATGGTACCCATGCATGCATGCTCGCTGAATGACACACAGGGAAAAAATAAGCATATATAAAGCATCATATTATATCTTACCTCTGAACAGAAGAAAAAACTGTCCAAGACTAAAAAATATAGCTATATTCAAATCAAAACGTTGTCAGCATAAAACTCGGGGCTGCATGAGATTGACACGGTGATATCCATTGTCTTGCAGATTATAAGCTATCTGATGGTCATGGTCCATCGAGAACAGAGCTGATAATTAAGACTCCGGAAGAGCTTATGCGACAATACCAGATAGGAGACATACTGGAGAAGTCAGTAAATGGATCGCATATCAATTCCACGTGAGCCTTCATTTTGGCACAATCAGCGTAAAAGAACAGTTATCAGAACTTGGCCCAGAAGCACAAAAAATGTGTAGTTCGATGAACACCACAATATATGTGTACTGACACAGACTTACATGTACAGTCAAATGATACCGGGTTATTTGATACCATATATACAAAGTGATATCCTAATTGGTCAAATGATACCCAAGATTGTCAATGAGCTGATAGGGTACCCTGCATTGAAGGACTTCACCCCACTCATTTTCTTCCTTATCATGTCCCTCAACTTTTGAGCGATGATAACACGAAAAATGGTGGCCGTATAGACACCACTGTGTACTAGTGTGTATAGGAACTATTACATCGGAAATCATTCTATCGCCGATTTGTGATGGCTCTTGACTGATTTGGTTCCTTATATGATCCAAATTATACATTTTCGCGAGTTTTTGACAGTTAAAACGCAATTTTTTGAGCCGTCTAGGTGATAATTCGATTAATTTTTCCATTCCACTCATAATCTATGGTCCCAAATAACGTAAACATAATGAAAATCCTATTGTGCGAGTAATAACAATGATGAAAACTGAGAATTGTAATATCTCGATCGGTTCTCTCCAGATCGAGTCGGTTCTCTCCCAATTTAATCGGTTCTGTCCGGGAAATACGATGACTATATATATATATATATTATTTGGAAGGATACGTGAAAGTAACCAAGCGAACACAACGAAATATGAATTATGTTGATTTTACACCACCTATGACCAATTTCGTTGAGTTGCTCTGTCTTCTTATATATAATTATGTGCCAACAGTAGTAACATAATCGTTCACTTTATTGTGACGCAAAGCATGCAATTGACATGAATGGTCAATGTGAACTGCGAAGACTGATTTCCCAACCAAACCAATCATAACGGTCGACTGATTCAAAATGGCCGCCACTTTGTTTTCAAAATGGCCGCCACTATTTTTTCAAAAAGTCGCATTTTTCAGCTTGTATTAAAGTTATATGAACCACGTGACTTCCATTCCTTATTCAAAAATGACCGCCGCCCACGCAGAGGGGTTCATATAGGTGACCCATCGCATTTGTCGGTTCCTTTATATATTATTAAGGTCAAACAAATGTTGTTGTAAGTTGCCCCCCCCCCCCCCCCACCAAGACGCCTTAAATAGTCACCACAAAGCACACCCGATCCAAAATGGATGGCGGTCAACTGAATTTGATCGGGGGTGGGCGTTTAGTGTGTATTGTGGGCACATGTTTTAATTTCATTTTGCCCGTGCAGTTATCATTGCACCTTGAGGTAGTATGAACGACAAAGTGAGTCCGAGTCGATTTAGCCAGTCCGTGTACCAGTATATATAGTTTGTAATTAAGTTAGCATTAACTCTATTTTGGGCTTACTTGTGAAATTTGCTTCATATTCGAATAGGCAGCTAAGCATATACGAGCGTATTAACATTTCACTCGATGCTATTTTGGATGGCTCGAGCGAAATGAAAACTATATTTAATAAAATAAAATAAATACACATAAAACATGGTATATTCCCAATATGTTGGGGCACAACTCCATGACGAAACATCACAAATTAATGTAAAAAGATTATGTGCTAATTGCTTGCTTGTTGTATTTGTTCAGTCGTTCCTTGTTACGAACTATATAGTTTTTTTGTTATTAAATATCATTTGATATTTCAATTTGATTTATTTCATTATTTATTCCCATGGGATCAAAATGGTTGGAAACTAAAAATTGTAATCAGATGTAATCGAAAAGTAATGAGTTACATTTTACTAAAGTAATTGTAATCGTAATCAATTACATTTGAAAAAAATGTAATCAATAATCGTAATCATGTAAATCAAAAGTAATTGTAATCGTAAATGATTACATTGGCCTGTAATCGCATCAACCCTGGATAGAATTGAACACATATCCCACCTGGAACTTTCAACAACAGACCTTCATTTATCTACTAAAGTCACTTGGTGGTGTGCGCTCCAAAATACGCGTAATAATAGTCGCTTTTTAAGTTTTCCCGATATAGAAATAGCTCGATAAACACTTGAAATACCTTTCTACAAGCAGTATAATAATGTCACAGAAAGACACATTGGAGTCATGAAAAATACAACTTTGAACCCAATGTTTGTGTTCCAAAAAAAACAACAGCCATTTGCATGACATGGAACAGAAAAGAGCGTTCCGTGTTTGTCTATTCTTGATATGGTAAAAAAAAGACCCTTTTGGTTCACTTTTGTGCGAACAAGTGTAAACAGCTGGAAAAGGGCTCTAACCACAGTATGTATTTCTCAGAGCATATGAAGCCGGTATATATACTTATCAACAATTCTTGTATTTGCAACCAATCATATACATCGTTAGAAATTACTAGACAAAGTTTGCAAGCTCGAATGAGTCATGTCCATTTAAATTAACAGAATATCGTGACAGTAGATGTCTAATTTCATTGGGTCAATTGTGCGGGCGTGCACGATTATATATGATCCTATACCCAACATGACTTTCAATATGTTTTATATGCCACTCGAAGTGAAGGTAATGCCACTTAATCTTCTGTTACTATAGATAGGAAGAGGGTGCAATGCCAGCCGATTGACTTAAGGTCGGTTGGGGCTCCTCAACTCTTGATTGTGCAATGCCCGCACCCTTAAAACGACTGTGTGGTAGAACCACACAGTTTGTGTAGCCACTTGATCGAGCACAACATTGTGTGGTGAATTGTGTGGCAAATGACCACACATCTGTTGTGTGGCGGTGGCGAACAAAATGTGTGGATCGACCAAACAACTTGTTCTTTGTAGACACACATTAAATGTGTGCTAAGTTGCGCACAAGATTGTGTGGATGCAGATGAACAGTTTATGTGTGGTTACTGACCTACAATATTGTGTAGTTGACACACACAAAGATGTTTGGGTCCAGCACATTTATTTGTTCGTTGAATGGACACAAATATGTTTGCACTAAGGAAACAATATGTTCACCGCTACCACACATTGCAAGTTTGTATTGTTATTGTACACAATGTTGTTGGGCGAGACTACACATATGTGTTAATCACATGCGTACACATTTGTGTGGTTGATCCAAACAATAGTGTTCACCGCCATTACACTATTTTGTATTGTTCTGGTACACAATGCTGTTGGGCAAGACAACACATATGTGTTCATTACATGTGTACAAATTTGTGTGGTCGATCCAAACAATAGGCTGCTAATCCTGCAAAAAAAAAATCATATTCAACGAAGAGTGTTTACCGATATTTATTGGCCAAACATATAGTTCGGCTATCGTTGGACGTTTTTTTCCCGACATACATATCAAATGTTATAGTCTACTGATGCTTGACGTGCGGCGCTGGACGTTTTCGAATATTAACTTATCAAACAGCAAACATGCATATCCCGGGGGTCCGTGGCCTTCTTTTGTGTACACAGCAGAAATCGTGATTGTCGATGATATAGTATACATGTAGCTATAGTCTTTAATTTCAATAATACAAAGACACAAAACAAAACAGCCGTTTAACATATTCACATAATATTTGGTCATCCGACGAGATTTCAAAGAAATTTAAAACTATAAGCGTGCATGTTTCAGTTCCATCAATGGGTTTCACATCAATAACTAGAATTTTCCTCCAACTTGAATGTATTGGAACAATTCGAAAATCAGTCACGGCTATATATACATATATATGTATATTGCTACTGGTTGGCTGTCTTACATCAGACTCACCCTCACGTGTGTAGAAGAACAAGCTCTAAAATTAACTGAAGCTTTCTGAGATCCCTTGAACTATACAAGAAAATTAAGGGCTCCAAATGTATACCAAAATCATTGATTGTGGAATTTGTGTCTAACTCATACATTCCACCGTGGTTCTTGGTTGGTTGATTAGAGTTTATCTGCGTCGTTGCCAAGGCAGCCATGTCCATATCTTGTTATTTACATCGACGCCACACCGCGTGACCGCCATGATTTCACCATTGAACCTGTAAGCAGAGAAGTTATTTTGTTTATAACATGCCATTGGGAATATTATTTACAGTGTACATTGTATGTACATCTATAACAGTATTATAATTCATACATTAAAGAGCGCATTTTCAGAAAGGAATATAGTTTTTGAAACATGCTAAATATATACATGTACTACTCATTAATAGCTTCACATAATGAATGTTCGGACATTTTATAAATATATTTTACTTTATCTATATGGCCAGATCGATGCCTCAATCTTGACACGGGAAATTTTCAATTTTACATAAGGAATGTTAGCTATATAACACAATACATTCATATATATAAGGATTATAATATGAGAAATATGGCGAGTTTGAAAATAAGCCCCCCCTTTTTTTATAGTATAAACGATAACTCTTCACCATGTACGTCACTTAATCCAAATGCTAATAATACTTTAATGACACATCTCACTATTCTGCAGTATTTATAATTTTAGATTATTTCCAAGTTCATTATTTGCTATGACATTTATTGAATGACATAATATTCTTCACAATTTAAAGTTTTGGACACAAACAGTGGCTACATATGTATTAGATATACGACATCACCCAGTCTGGAGTAAACTACATACCCACATATAAAAACAGTGAATCTGAGTGTATGTTTACTTAGACTGGACATCACCCCCCCCCCCCCCCGGCCCCTCCCTCGGTAACCGAATTTACGCAAGTTAGCCTGTACATAGCAGAGGAGCCAAAATATGCATGTTAATTTTTCACATCGTCTTGGTAAACCACCAATATAATTGACAAATAAATACCCCACCCACCCAACAATTTGTGTCCCTTGGTACATTGATCTTCCATTGTGGTATTTCAAGGTTTATTGCAACAGTGATATCGATGTTCATCATATTCAAATGATATTAATTTGAAACACCAATTTCACACATTTTGTGTGATTCCGGGTGCCACATATAGAACTTCGTAGTTTACGATAAGGGCATTTCAGTGGCATCCACAAGTCTCATTCAGGGACGCGGCTCGGTGGTCGCGCTTGGCGGGGGTGTCCACATTCAAATGTCGAAGTGCACCCCACCCTCCCCCTTGAACCATATTTGTAGAATTATATTTGCACACCCCCCCCCCCCCCTCTCGTTCTGAATTTCCAATTGGTACCTCAAGCTTTCCAACAATTAGAATTTCCAACCAAATGGAAGTCTTCCACCCGATGGCCATTTGAGGCCATTTTTGTTTTACCAAAAGTAGAAAAATATGCTACTGTTTGTCTAAAAAAACCCAATAAATTTCCCACTAATTACTGGTTGAAAAATCAAACAAAGAGAATAATTTCAACCTATTATAATGCATGTGGTGTAAAACTTGCAACTTTGCGTCAGGCATGAAATTTCCAACTGTTGAAAGTTTTAGAAAATTTTACCGAAGTTTGGGATAGGGTTATAAACACACCCTTCCCAATATCCGCCCTGTCGCCACGTCACTGGTCTCAGTAGATATTTCCTCTCATCTGCATTCCATATAAACACAAAAAACGTTGTTACTTTATCAACATGAGAACCTTACCGTGCAAAATAATAAAATTGTGGTTCTGGTTTAAAGCACGCTGTATAATATATAGTGTGTATGTGATGAACACACATTTGTTCAGTAAATGTCTTCACCACATAGTTGAATTTGTCAATTTACATAAAGACAATTTTCGAGCAGAAGGTTTTATGCTTCGGAAAGATGCGTATCATATAGCCTACAGAAACAACAGATAAACGCACAACTCTAAAATGTAAATATATGACTATGCGATAGGGAATTGTTGAATCAGAAAATCCAAATCAAGTTTATTATTTCGTTCAATCATGTTTATACAAAATAGATACAGACATTCTCACAAAGGTGAATATCTTGCCAATTTAAATATAATCTTACCTTAACTATAGAAATAATCGAAGAGACCGCCCAATATATCGAATTTCGAGATCCAGCACAATTCACCTTTCGGCCAGCGGCCGATAACCTGGCCTACAGCTTAGAGCTGGCTGCGGTAAGACAATCAAATGGTAAATATGAGTGAAACTGTGAAGCCGCGCATATATAGGAGCTCTGTCGGATTTGCCGGACAATTTCGATAAAATCTTTTTTAATTCGGTGGGAACATATTTAAAATCCCGTCAGCAAGGTTTCAGATACTATAGCAAAGGTTATACAACAAGCTTGTCGTCTGAGGATTTTGTTTTTTAGTGTATATGTAAATGAAATCCTTTTCTACCTAAAAATCTGACACAGTCACTGTGGTCTGTTCCACGTGGGGACAAGATCGAGCCTGTGGCAATCGCCAAGTTATGTGTAACAAAGGCCAGACTTCCAACTGATCGACAAAGAAAGAAGCCAAGTGTGATGAGACTTGTTGATTATAGGTATAACTGTCATTGAGACAACACATATAGAGGAGCGGCCAAATGCCAAAAGTGGTCGGATACCCCTACCCTCGGTAGAACAAGTTCAAACCAACTTTTTCTGGAAGGTAAATCCATATCATTTATGAAAATGATTCTTGGCATTGCCGGAATTGGTGGCAGCTATGTATGGTAAGACTATTTGTGAAAGTACCCTACCGAAAAATTAGCCTGTTTTCAGCGGTTGACCAGCTATACACAATTGGTTAAAAGTTAATACCGTGTCGTCTTTGTTTCGATTTGGTAGTAACAAATCAGAAGTGATGCACATCAGCGAGCTCACCGGGTAGGGTTCTCTATTCCGAAGGTTCATTATTCCGAAGGTTCGCTATTCCGAAGGTTCATTATTCCGAAGGTTCATTATTCCGAAGGTTCGCTATTCCGAAGGTTCGCTATTCCGAAGGTTTTCTATTCTGGGCGTATTTCACCAGAAATGAATGAAAATTTTCACCCCCACCACAAAAAACACACGAGGAATGAAAAATACTATTACGCTAGTATTCACATATAGTACATTTATATACACACTTCTGATTCCCAAATTGTCCCAGATTTCGGTTATTAATAGCAAGAAGACATTATCAGTTTATCGTTTAATATGGAAAGTTGAAAACACCATGACTTAAATAAACTACATGTAAGAGATATAGTTTTTCCGAACTGGCAATTTGAAAGAAACATCAACATTAAAGGCCCACTTAATTTTCGAACCCCCAGATCACATATATAACATATATGCCAGTATATATACCATTGGAAATAGGAAGCTCTCTAACGCTGTATTATCAGCTTATGCGATGTAATAAACTGTGAACCTGTTGTTTTTGTTGAGTTAACGACGTGTTTTTGTGCTTTTAAAGGTTCATCTGGTTTTGTTGTGCAAAGTGTATTATTTTCAATGGAGTGGGAATAACTCTATATTTTAAAGATAGTGTTATTCCCCTTCAATTGAAAATACATTAGGTTGAATTATGTTGCATTCTGGGAGCCATAACGGGGGGATCTTTTTATGATTTAAGCTGTTTTCTATTTCTCTATGGACATCTTCTGATACAGACGTTTAAAATTCAATACAAATTCACAATTGCAGTTTGGTTCATCTCATACCCGTCTATTCAACGACATTCTGCTACGCATTATTCATTAAGAGTTATAGCCCCACTGTTTTAATCCGCCTTTAGCTGGCGTATTATTGCCTCTAAGATTATTGAGATATAACGTCATACGTGATGACATTAATATTTATAATTCGTAATGAAACATAGCAATTACAAGTGTGGGCTGCCTGACGTGAATATGTTTTGTTTTGGGAAATAACGTCATACGTAATGACATTTAATGTCAAGGAAACAAACCCGCGAAGAAAAAAGTCACATTTATTGTTTCAATGTTTTAAGTTATTTCCTTCATAAAAACTGTCTTCGTGATAACGAACCCTCTCAACACTTTAGAATATAGAATTAACCTTTAAATTAAAAAAAATCTTCGGAATAGCGAACCTTCGGAATAGAGAACATTCGGAATAGCGAACATTCGGAATAGTGAACCTTCGGAATAGCGAACCTTCGGAATAGAGACATGTTCCCGAGCTCACCAACCTTATGTCGGATTTCCTAAACCCAAAGAGGTGAAGCCGAAATCGCATTGAAATCAACCCGCGGACTTGAACGGGCTTGAACGATGGTGTCGTGGTTGATGTGAGGTCCAAATTCAGGAACCCCTCTTACCCATCAGCATAACGTCTATCTGGTCATCCATGCTAAGAACGAACTGAATTTCCACCACATATGACCTGGCATTTATACCTGTATTGCCACAATATATCACGAGAATCCCGAGTCGGACGTTGTGACTGGTCGAATTATTGACAATATTAACAGGTCATGATCATCGCATTGTTGCAAATGAGACGATAAGTGAAGTATTAAGAGACTGTATACCAAACACACGCTTTGAGTTGTTAAAGTGGTATGAAATAATGATCGTATGTGTTCGTCAAAACTCTTACGCGTAATCGTTTTGCGAAAGGACTTTTTGGCCATACGGATAGACTTACGACTACGAATAGCTATCCGTATTCGTAAACGTGAGGATACGAAAGGTATCTAATTACTCAATGGCTTGAACTACGAACACGACAAGCGTGTCTGCGCCGTCCGAGGACATTTATCAGCGCCCAAGGAGCCATATAGGGCCTGAGCCCGCTACCATAGGTTTTGATATTATTGTTAGGCGGTCGATATAGCGGATTTTGCATGAAATGGGTTAGTACAAGGTGGGTTGTTACGCCACACCGTGGTGTTGCTTGGTACGCAGATTTTCACATGCTGTGGTCGATCGATAATCCACTGGGCGACTGTATTATTATGGTTATTTCGTACTGAGTATAAATCGTACCGATAGAGTCACGATAGTACAACAAAAATTAGCACATGTGTTTACGTCACCGGTGTACTTGTTGGGGCATGTTTCTATTATGAAGGTTCGCTATCCCGAAGGTCCGCTATTCCGAGGGTTCTCTATTCCGAAGGTTTTTGTTATTTTTAGGTTAATTCTATATTCTAAAGTATTGAGACTAATTTGAGAGGGTTCATTATCACAAAGATTCTTTTTACGGAGTGTACGCTCACATCCTAACTGATCCTGCGCGCATACCGATACAGATACAGGAGGAAATAACTTAACTTAGAACATTAAATGTGATTTTGTTTTGTTTTCGCGGGTTTTCTTGAGATTTAATGTCATTACGTGGGCCCATACTGTTGAATTCTTGGCATATAATATGAATGTTGTGGACCCTCCCGCATTGGGACATGAAACAGGTACAGTTGACTTAAGTGATGTTCTGTGTGGGTTCCAATTTGGAGTTCAATGTTTTAAGGGCCAAATTTAGGATTTTTATGGGCCCATACCTTTGAACTCTGGGCATATAATATGAATATTGGGGGCATGTCTCTATTCCGAAGGTTCACTATCCAGAATGTCCACTATTCCGAAATTTCTCTGAATGTTCGCTATTCCGAAGGTTCGCCAATCAGAAGGTTCGTTATTCCGAAGGTTCTGTATTCCGAAGGTTTTTGTTATTTTAAGGTTAATTCTATATTCTAAAGTATTGGGAGATGTTCATTATCACGAAGATTCTTTTTATGAAGGAAATAACTTAAAACATTAAATGTGATTTTGTTTTGTTTTCGCGGGTTTTCTTGAGTTTAATGTCATTACGTATGACTTTATTTCTCATTAAATATTCACGCCAAGCAGCCCACACAATTGCTATGTTTCCATGCGATTTAATGTCATTACGTGTGACCTAATATCTCAATAATCTGAGGCAAGAGTACGCCTGCTAAAGGCGAATTATAACAGTGGAGCTATAACGCTCAATGAATACTGGGAACTATAACAAACTGCGCAGCAGAATATCGCTGATTAAACGAGTATGAGATGAGCCTAACTGCAATTGTGACTTTGTTTAAAGGCCCACTTAATTTTCGGGTCATTCATTTTTGTTATAGTATATACGGTTTTAATAACAATTTATGCCATACAATTTGAATAAATGACTATAATTCATCACCATTTGAAACGCAGAATCCTTCTATCTCATAGTTTGAAACACCTTTAAAATACCGCGACAAATCGTGCGTCGTATATCTAGCAATTAGCAACTAACATGTCCTCTTCGGCTTTCCATAGATTTCAATGTAATTTGATACTTATGGGTATTTGTGTCCGGGAAGTGTTTTGGACGGGTCAAATCGTGAGCCCGATCTGACCTTGACCTTTAAAACTGTCAATGCAAGGTCAATTTGGGTAAAACGGACAAATTTCGGCGAAATTTGATACCTAGGAATACTTTTGTCCGGGGAGTGTTTTGAACGGGTCAAATCGTGACATCGGCCTTCAATGGGGTCAATCAAAGGTCAAATGGATGGATTTCGACGAAATTTGATACCTATGGGTACTTTTGTCGGGGTGTGTTTTGGACGGGTAAAATCATGACTCCGACCTTACCTTGACCTTCAAAATTGTTAATTAAAGGTCAAGTGGGGTAAAACGGACGGATTTCGACGAAATTTGATACCTAGTGGTACTTTTCTCCGGGTGGGGGTGTTTTGGACGGGTCAAATCATGACCCCTGACATGACCTTGACTTTCGAAATAGTCAATTGAAGGTCAAATCGCGCCTTTCGCCGGAAATCAGATGGGAAACATGGGCCCATCAGCTTGTGTAATAAAGAAGACAGTTTGAAGAAAGTAATGTATAACACGAGAAACGGGAAAACTTGAAATATAGAAGCATGCAAATTTCCCAGATAAAATTTGAAAGCTAGTTTATAGAATAATTGTATTATAATTTATATTTATGGCTAATAATATGATCTTGGTGGCGTTACCATTTCTGACTATGGTTTTCTTGTTTATACTGAGTTCTAGCATTGGACTTTATTGAGGACTTGAATTACTGCAGGGGGCGTGGCCAATCAACTGTGTTCGCCTGCCGATGGTCAGTACGCACCAATGAGCCATTTGAAACATAATTGATAATTACCTGTATTCTAGGAGGGGATGACTGGTAGAATCACCTGTTTGGGGTGTTGTTCCGTGTGTTAGATGGAAGAGAGTTTGATTGTTAGACTTACCATCAGTGTGACTGGACTGTGTTAGTAACCTGATCGACCTCGCGCGTTTTTGAGTTCTTATGAGATAAGTCTATCTTACAGAAGAATAACACAGGTACAATTTATACTCAGTGTTCGTCCTCAGAATGCGTTTCACAATCGGTATGCCACCGAAAACAAAGAAATTACGTTTACATGGCTTGGTTTTCAGTGATTACATGTGATAATTACCACCCCCGTGTACGCGTGGTATCGCCAAAACCGAGAATATGGGAAAGTCATTTTCACGTATATGATATGGGGATATGTTTGTTTCTCGCCGTAATACAGACATCGAGCATCGTATGTGCATGTCCACACGAATCATGAGTATTTATCCACCAGTTGTCAATCAGTTTTCCCAGATCAGACCATTAATTTTTTTTTGGCGAATTTTGTCAATGGTGTTTTTGCTTTTGCTCACTAAAATTTTCGAGAACAACCATTCACTAGTATAGTTCCTGGACTTCCAAAACAAATGCCGGTATATAGTTGAATCTGTCAATGAAGCATAGGATTTGACAGAATTTAATAAATCCTTGTCGTTCTCAATATCCGCGCGATATGAAGGGACCACTGTCGGTCCAGAAAGATGCAAACGGCACAGATGAAGATGCGCCAAACGCCGAGTTTCTGTGCAGTAAATATGCGTATTACTTAAGGAGTTCTGATGAGTTTTCGAGTGTTTTTATGTGTATCTGAGACTGATCAATTGGACTGCGAATGTCAACTGAAATATGAATCCATAACATATTCGAAATAATGTGTGCATATTATATTATGAATGTATTTCAATTGAAATTAATTGAACATCCATCTCAGCATTCAGATTTGCGATCTCAATAACGTGAATGAATGATAACGCGATGCCTTGATCACACGCACGTGAATGCTGCCGTTCGCATGCATGCAGCTAATCGGATATTTTCGTTTTTCGAGAACGGTATGGATTTCAGCCAATTTGAAGGCATGGTTGGGTGTCCCCCCCCCCATATAAACACCCCCACCATCACTCCTCACCCCTGAATGTTATCGATAAGTGATCCTTCCTGTAATCGATCTTTCAGATTGCTCACAATATTTTTAATATAGTCACTGGTCACAACTTTTACATGATCTTGTTGCTATTTGTAACATGTCGGTTCTATGGCTGCAGGTGAATCTGTTTCTGGGTCCTTTGCTGTGGTTGTTTCCGAGTCACCTTTGACTAGGAAGCCACAAAAACCATCCACATTCAAACTGTCATCCTCACTAACAGTTGGTTCTCACCGTTGGTAAATTGTCCCACTTGTTTCATTGTGTGTCACGAAAAAGTCCAACTTATCTGCATAAGACCCATCCACGACTAAATTTAAAAAGGTCAGTAGTGCAGCGGCCAAATCGAAAAAGAGCTCTAGTTGTCGAGATACCCCTAGCCACGGTAGAACAAGTTAAAACCAACTTTTTTTGAAGGAGAAATATATACTGTTGACGAAAATGATAGTGAAAAATAACGGAATTGGTGGTGGCTATTGTCAAATCGACGATGAGCGATACCCACCTGTGACTTTTACATAAATGAACGATTTTGGTAAAGGGAGTCCTGTGGCTATGACCTAGTCCAAGTCTTCTCGTACTAAAACCAGCTACGATATTGGGATGGAGATGCTGGTATTTAGTCCGAGATCGCGCGCATAGCCTTATGACACGAATTAAGCGTTAATGACCCGCTCGAATAAACCACAATTATCTCTTATATATTTTGAAACAATCTGTCTGTCTGTCTGTCTGTCTGTCCTTTATACAAATCTACGTTTCTCGACCGATCGGGACGAAACTTGGTACGTGTGTGTAGTTTGACCAGGCGGTGGTCGTTGTCGTATTGGCGAGCCCGTGCAGCGCATGCGCAGACGAGATCTCGGAAACGGGTGGAGCTATCGACTTGAAATTTGCTATGTGAATGTATCTTGCGCCGGGTACATATTGTATCGGGTCGGCGAGCCCGTGCGACGCCAGCTTCGCGCATGCGCAGACCAGATCTCGGAAACGGGTGGAGCTATCGACTTGAAATTTGGGTTTTGAATAGCCCGGACAACGTCGGGCTCATCGGCTAGTCTCATATATATTTTGAAGACCTCTGTTTGTCTGTCATTTATACAAATCTACGATTCACGACCGATCGGGACGAAACTTGGTACGTGTGTGTAGTTTGACCAGGCGGTCGACGTTGTCGTATTGGCGAGCCCGTGTGGTGCCCGCGCCGCGCATGCGCAGACGAGATCTCGGAAACGGGTGGAGCTATCGACTTGAAATTTGCTATGTGAATGTATCTTGCCCCGGATACAAATTTTATCGGGTCGCCGAGCCCGTGCGACGCCAGCTTCGCAGACGAGATCTCGGAAACGGGTGGAGCTATCGACTTGAAATTTGCTATGTGAATGCATCTTGTCCCGGATACGAATTGTATCGGGTCGCCGAGCCCGTGCGACGCCAGCTTCGCGCAGACGAGATCTCGGAAACGGGTGGAGCTGTTGACTTGAAATTTGCTATGTGAATGTATCTTGCCCCGGATACGAGTTTTATCGGGTCGCCGAGCCCGTGCGACGCCAGCTTCGCGCATGCGCAGACCAGATCTCGGAAACGGGTGGAGCTATCGACTTGAAATTTGGTATGTGAATGTATCTTGCCCCGGATACGAATTTTATCGGGTCGCCGAGCCCGTGCGACGCCAGATTCGCAGACCAGATCTCGGAAACGGGGAGAGCTATCTACTTGAAATTTGGTTTTTGAATAGCCCGGACAACGTCGGGCTGGGTAGAGCTATCGACTTGAAATTTGGTTTTTGAATAGCCCGGACAACGTCGGGTTCATCGGCTAGATCATATATATTTTGAAGACCTCTGTCTGTCTGTATGTTTGTAATTTATACAAATCTACGATTCTCGACCGATCGGGACGAAACTTGGTACGTGTGTGTAGTTTGACCAGGCGGTGGACGTTGTCGTATTGGCGAGCCCGTGCGGCGCCCGCTTCGCGCATGCGCAGACGAGATCTCGGAAACGGGTGGAGCCATCGACTTGAAATTTGGTATGTGAATGTATCTTGCCCCGGATACGAATTTTATCGGGTCGCCGAACCCGTGCGACGCCAGCTTCGCGCAGACGAGATCTCGGAAACGGGTGGAGATATCGACTTGAAATTTGGTATGTGAATAGCCCGGACAACGTCGGGCTGGGTAGAGCTATCGACCTGAAATTTGGTTTTTGAATAGCCCGGACAACGTCGGGCTCATCGGCTAGTCTCATATATATTTTGAAGACCTCTGTTTGTCTGTCATTTATACAAATCTACGATTCTCGACCGATCGGGACGAAACTTGGTACGTGTGTGTAGTTTGACCAGGCGGTGGACGTAGACCTTGAGCTACCATATGGCCACCCTCCCCCCTGTGCGGATTTTAGCCGACTATGTTTTTCCGATAGAGGGATGTATTTCACACATTTTTCTGCTTGTTTGCCACTCGGGCGTGGGGGCTTTTTCATTTTATAGCGATTTTTTGCGATAAAATCCTTATTGGGGGTAGGGGAAATATTTCTCTCAAAATTAATACTAAAACTGTATGCATCTTCTCAAACTCAGTTTTATTCGAACTGAATATAACAAGTGTCTGCGTAGATAGCGTCACATGGGCACCTGACTCGATATTTTTCTTAAAGTGACACCGATGATATGATTTTTCGTTTATTTTGAAGATATATCTGAAAACGTACAGTGTGTGAACTTACGCATGCATAACGTGATTAAACTATGAACAATACCGATGTTTTCATTATTTTCCACGAGAACATAGACCAGGGCAGTTTTCTATAACATTCCACGAGCAAATGGATGCATATAGGTAGTCAATGTTCACATGTTTCGAGACCATTGAATCCAAGATGGCCGCCAAACTTGAATATCTGACTTGATAAATTTTAATTCGCAATCACTCGGGCAGTTTATGAGATATTAAGTCGTGCGATATGTTATTCTATTGATAGTTGAGTAGTCCTTATTGAGAGGTATAAATAAATTTCATATATTCAAAATGGCCACCGGAAGTTTAAAATATGACTATTTTTCACTCATATCTTTTTGATCAGTTTCTGCTGTTTGGAACTGGTTGAGGATTGTGACCTTATTTTTTATAGTTTTATATTAACTAATCATTGGGGTAATGAAAAAAGCAATTATTGTGGTCCTAACCCCCTCCGTTCCCTCAAAAGTTTGATTTTACAGAATGCGGTATAAAATTTCACCAAAAAAATCACAATTGGGTTTCTGTTCAAATTTCAACAAAGAATGAGCACAACTGTGGAATGTAAGTGAGGAATACCATTATACATGGATACTCCAATTCATAGGAAAAAAAGTTGTTACTTTGGATAAAAATGGCCACCAAAATATGGAAAATGGTAGATATTGCCCCAGTGTGTCCTGGAATCGCTTACACTTTGTGGTTGATGAATGAAATTGGCTATTCTGCCTTCTATACATTGAATACTAACATTGTTACTAACTATTGTAAAACAGACATTACCAGAAATATTGGATTTCACTCTCACAAACGTGACATAAATATCGGCAAAAAATCTCTTCTCATGTTTGAACCATTTTTTGCAAGTAAACTGTAACTACCTTTGGCATGAGAGGTGTTTATTGTTTTTATCTATCTTAAATGTGTCACAATAAGGTGTTTAATGACCAAATTACTCAAGGTGGCTTCCAAAATGGCAACTAAATTTGGGTTAAAAGTTGATTTTCACATATATCCGGAACATAATTATCTGCTGTTCCGAAAAGGTAGCAAAGTGTGACTAACTTTGTTATTATACACGTTAGTTAATCGACTGACAACTACATTTTATATTCTGGTTGGCACTGTACATTATGAGGCACGATCATTTAATTTTAAAATGTGCAGTGTACAATTGTGCCGAAAACGTCTTTTGGGATTCTGGCCAAGTTTTTGAAAATAAATGAGCAGAACATTGAAACGGAACTGAGAGGGACCATCCGACCATAATATGTGGCTGCTCTTGTCCATTAGCATAAACATTTATCAACTATTGTCATGAAAATCGTTAAACATTTCCTCCATCGTGCATACACGCCACCAAGGAGGACTCTCTGTTGTGATCTCTATATCAAGCAACATATCATTGAGTTATTGTGGAACGCGATAGCCACCCAAGGTACACATGTACAACCCACCAGGGCCATACAGTCACTCCAAATACAAATAAACAACACACATACGACAATATAGTCGCTCGCTTTATAAACATGCACCTCACCCATACGTGTGTATATCCCTGCACACCACACATGACCACACATCTGTCAATAACAATTTAATGCATGCACACCAGGTATACCTCCTACAACTGACCAATGACCGTATCGTCACTATATGTATACATATTCATGATCACAGTCAATCATTGTATACCTATTGACCTCACCATTGGCCATGAAGTCAATCCATGTGTACCTATGTGCCACACCCATGGCCAAATAGCCACGCAAGGTATACATATACACCCCATCCATTGCATCGCTCCATGTATACATATGCACCTCACCAATGGTCATATAACCCCACTTGCGTATACCATACACCCACACAGTCATGGGTCAACATACATGTACACCATGTAAACTGTTACACCTGACCCATGACCATATAGCCACTCCCTGTAATCACCACATTCATGATCATACAGTTACTACAGGTACACATATTCACATCACCATTGGTCATACGGTCAATCCCTGCATATCTACTCGCCACGCCAATTGCGAAATAGCCACTCAAGATAAGCATATACACCCCCGCATAACCATAGAGTGACTCCAGGTATACATATGCACCTCAGAAATGGTCATATAGTCACACGTGCTATAGTGCTATAAATATATACCCCTCGCCCAATGACCATCCAACCACTTGGCGTATACCCGTACACATAACATATGACAACGAGTCACCATACATGCACACCAGGTATACTCCTACACCTGACCCATTTCACTCCGTGTATACATATTCACCACATTGGTGATCACACGGTCACTCCTTGTACACCTATTCATTTCATTAATTGCCACAGTCACTCCCTGTATACCTATTTACCATACCCATGGTCATATAGCCACTCGATATATACATATGCAACACAAACATGCCCATAGAGTCACTCCAGGTGTACATATACACATCACCAATGACAATAAAGTCCTTCCAGGTGTACCAATACTTCTCTCACATGATCCATTACAGACTTTGATATACACCCCACACATGACAATTCAGTCACTCGCTGTGTACTCATACACGCCATCCATGATCATACAGTTACTCACTGTATACCTATACATCCACCGATGACAATATGCATCCACGACATATATAAATATACATCCCACCCATTACCACCACGGCACTCCCTATATACCTACACGCTCGCCAACGATCATCCAGATATACTCAGGCATGTATATTCAAGACCGTGCTGTCAGTCCATGTACACCTATACACATATTCATCCAACCACTCCCTATTTATCAATATACCCCACCCATGATCACAGACACCAGATGTATACATGGTCACCCACATGTGACAATACAGCCACCAAATATACACCTATACATCCCACCCATGACCATAGTCACTCCATATATACATAAACACATATATGGCATTGTAGCTACTCCCGTTATATCTGCACACAATATCATTGTCCGTACAGCCACATCGTGTTACCCGTACATCCACACAACCATACAGTCACTCCATGTAAACATATTCAGCTCACACATTACCATACGGCCACTACTTGTATACATATACATCTCACAATGGACATCCCACTCACGATCATATAGACATTCCTTGTATATCTGTTCACATCAATGATCATTCATGATCATAAAATAACTCCATGTATACCTATTCACCTCACCTATGACCATGCAGTAACTCAAGGGCTACCATATTGACCTCCCTCTTGTATCGAGGTGATCAATTTTATCCCAATGAGTCAAAATAGCCAGAATAGTCACCACAGATTATGGTTCATCTTAGTCCGTTTCAAAGATTCAAAGTGGCCAGAATCCCAAAAGAGGTTTTCGGCAAAATTCCATAAGCAACTTTAAAATGAATTTGTCATGCCCCACAAGGAACCGGGACAGCCAATACTAGTTAGTTGTCAGTTGATTACCTAACATGCATAATAACCAAGTAAGTTACAATTTGCTAACTTTTCGGAACAGAAGACAATAATGTTCCGG
This sequence comes from Siphonodentalium dalli, assembly GCA_032622095.1. NCBI lineage: Eukaryota > Metazoa > Mollusca > Scaphopoda > Gadilida > Siphonodentaliidae > Siphonodentalium > Siphonodentalium dalli. The sequence continues at coordinate 161,184,141 of CP136061.1, read as the reverse complement.
ATATATGTGAACAATGAACTTTTTACCCAAAGTTGGTTGCCATTTTGGAAGTCATCTTGAGTAATTTGCTCTATAATGACCTTAGTGTGACGGGAACATGTCTCTATTCCGAAGGTTCGCTATTCCGAAGGTTCACTAATCCGAAGGTTCACTATTCCGAAGGTTCGCTATTCCGAAGGTTTTTGTTATTTTAAAAGTTAATTCTATATTCTAAAGTATTGAGAGGGTCTTTAGTACGAAGACTCTTTTTATGAAGGAAATAACTTAAAACATTAAAAAAATTAATGTGATTTTTGTTTTCGTGGGTTTCCTTGAGATTTAACCCTTTTATATTTGGCGAGTAGAACGACATATATGTCGTCTATCGGCTGAGGACTAAAACGATATATATGTCGTTTTAGGAAGTGTTATTTTACGTAGACATAACTTCAATAAATCATCTGATTTATAAATGATTTACATAAGAGTTATTTCGATTAATATAATGTCCCAAATGCTAAAGGCGGACTATAACAGTGGGGCTCTTACGGTCAATCAATACTGGAGCGCTATAACTTACTGTATAGCAGAATACCGCTGAATGGACCTAACTGCAATTCTGACTTTGTTTTGATTTTAATGTTGATGTTTCTTTCAAGTACAGATTGCCAGTTCGGGTAGAATGCATCTCTAACTCGTAGTTTATTTCAGTCATTGTGTTTTCAACTTTCTATAATATTAAAATGATAAACTGATACTGTCTTCTTGCTATTAATAACCGACATCTGGGACAAATTATATATTAGATTGGGGTGTATAAATGTACGGGGGGGGGCAAATTTTGATTCATTTCTGGCTAAAAACTCCCATAATAGAAAACCTTCGGAATAGTGAACCTTCGGATTGGTGAACCTTCGGATTGGTGAACCTTCGGATTAGTGAACCTTCGGATTAGTGAACCTTCGGAATAGCGAACCTTCGGAATAGAGAACCCTACCCAGTGTGACACATTTACATTAGACCAAAACGATAAACACCGTTCATATCAAAGTTAGTTACAGTTTACTTTTAATAAAATGATCAAAACATGAAAAGTTAATTTTTGCCGATATTTATGTCGTGTGTGAGAGTAAAATCCAATATTTCTGGTAATGTCAGTGGTTGCAATACTAAAACTTAACCAAGGTGAATCAGAAATGTTAGTTTTCAATGTATATAAGGCAGAATAGCCAATTTACTTCATCAACCACAGATTGTAAGCGATTGCAGTGAACGCTGGGGCAATATATTTACAATTTTCCATATTTTGGCGGCCATTTTGATTCCAATGACTTGGAATATTCACGGGTAATGGTATGTCTCACTTACATAACACAGTTCTGCTCATTCCTTGTTGAAATGTGACTAGAATCCCAATTGTGATTTTTTTGTGAAAATTTTATACCGCTTCATGTAAAGTCAATTTTTGAGGGATCGGAAGGGCCTAGGACCCAAAGAATTTCATTGGCCCAATGATCAGTTAATATAAACAATACAAAATAAAGTCACAATTCTCAATCAGTTCTAAACAGCAGAAACTGATATAGAAGATATTAGTGAAAAAGTGTCACATTTTCCACTTCCGGTGGCCATTTTAAATATATGAAATTTATTCCTACAAATAATTAAGGAGTACTGAATTATCAATAGAATGGCATATCGCACGACGTAATACCTCATAAACTTCCTGATTAATTGCGAATTGAAATTTACCTGGTTAGATATTCAACGTTGGCGGCCATCTTGGATTCAAAGACCGATAACTCTATAAAGCCCCCATCGCCAGATGGCAAACAACCGCCAAATTGAAGGACTGATATAGTTCTACAAAGATATCATAACCACCAAAAATCCGCATAGGGGGGAGGGGGGTCTACATGCAGCTCAAGCTTCGCGCATATGAGATCTCGGAAACGGGTGGAGCTATCGACTTGAAATTTGCTATGTGAATGTATCTTGCCCCAGATACGAATTTTATCGGGTCGCCGAGTCCGTGCGAAGCCAGCTTCGCAGACGAGATCTCGGAAACGGGTGGAGCTATCGACTTGAAATTTGGTATGTGAATGTATCTTGCCCCGGATACAAATTTTATCGGGTCGCCGAGCCCGTGCGACGCCAGCTTCGCGCATGGGCAGACCAGATCTCGGAACGGGTAGAGCTATCGACTTGAAATTGGCTATGTGAATGTATCTTACCCCGGATACAAATTTTATCGGGTCGCCGAGCCCGTGCGCAGACCAGATCTCGGAAACGGGTGGAGCTATCGACTTGAAATTTGTTTTTTTAATAGCCCGGACAACGTCGGGCTCATCGGCTAGTATGAAATAAAATATCACAATTGCGACAATAAACGGATATTTTCCGCAGAAGACATGCTATTTGATCTGAAACCCACATCAGTTGTGAATTGAAAGCGGTAATTTAATGCGAAAAGAGACATTTACCGCAATGTTTACAAATTTTTAAAAGTATGCGAACTCAGGTGACCTTGCGAACTGTGTTCGGCATTTTCCGTTGAAAATATTCCGTAGATTTTCGACTAACAACGCAACTTACGATGAATTCTCCATTGTAATCGTAATTATGCGTGTCAATAAATAAAAAATAAATAGATTAATTAAACATTGAAGATATAATTGTAATACATTAAATAAATTACGGGAATTACAAACTCTCTCAAAGTTTAAAACAGTGTAAACACAACGAGCATTAGAATAAATAATATGGTGCTACATTTCACCCACATTTGGTGGACTTCCGCGAAATTAAGATATATACTAAGCGTACAGAGCAATATACTGCTCTTGTTAAGCACACAAAAAATCAAACAAAATTTGTATTAATTTTGAACCTTAAAGCGCTACAATGAGAGTTTGTCCGGTACAATGAGAATTGTTCCGAGTTATCCCCCTGCATAGCTTTTTTTACTTATAATAGGTTGGTGATTATTGCAATACGATAGAGGAACGCTCCGACGTTCGAACTCAGATTCATACATTTTTGTACCTCGCTTGGCTGGCCGATGTTTGACGGGGGGGAATGGCTATTTTGAATTTATTTGTCGTTCTAGATATGTTTATTGTTCCATTTATCATTCCTTTTCATGAATACAAATTAAAACAATTCGAAGATGTGGTGATAATGTTTAAACATTCTTATGCATGAAATTGGGAATAAATTGATCCCAGAGTTAGAGTACGTGATTCCACCGTCCGTATTTGCGACATTGCACATTATCGAAACCACTCCGCATGCGGAACTTCCTGTCTGGAATTTCCGATTTTTAATGTGTTGTTTTTCATCTGTCATATCTGCCCGTTTCGTACGTTATTCGCAGAAAATGTGTATCTCATTCTTTCGTATACACAACGGATTAGATATAGACCGTTTAACCCGTTTGGATGTTAGAAATACCCCTTCGTTATAAGAAAATATCATGTGAAGTGATGGGACCGATCCAAATATCCCACACCGCCACTGGACTGGTCCAGACTGACACTGTGGGTCAATGAGTGTGGCAGATCAGGATACGCAGTATTCAACTGTTATTATCATGGACATTGACTCGGATCAGTGAATAGCAATGATTGACAATGGAAGAATGCAAACAATGTAATGATTATTGCAAAATCCCAGCTGATTCTGGACTCCTCAGCCATTCAACGCTGAAATTCAGTCAATGCTGATGCCGTAAAAGGTCATTGAATGTTGACTCAGATTCTGAATAGTACATTGGACTCATTAGAAGTACAGTAGCTACATGTGTGTGAACTTGTGAAGGGTAGTACATGATATGGAGAATCAAAATGGCACCATTCACCAGTGTCAGTGAGTCGAGTGAGGATGTTTTAACAAACATGCAGACATAGAAAATGCTGTGTCAAACAAAATGGATTAATTATAATTCATCGGACTCCAGGATCATGATCATATGTTACCGGTACATAACATTTCACCTTTGATCATTAGACCAAGACTAAACCAGACTTGGATAATGAATAATGGACAAAGACAGTTACCGGTACATGTTACACATGTAGCTGGGCACATATGGTTTTGATAATTTGATTCATTAAAATTATTTTGTAAAAATCATGAACTTATGTTTATATCAAAACCATGCAATGACTAACAGTAACACCGAAGTCACTTTATTTTTGTATGTCAAACAACAGGGCTGACATACAACTTGAATTCCATTGTTTTAATTATACAGGTAAGGGTACATGTACCGTATATATTCAACTATTATGGAGCGGTGAAAATATCTAATGTACGGTACCTACTACATGTAGTACAGTACATGTATAGTATATAGGCGCTGACATTTTCGATTATTTAACTGATTTACTTGTACTAGTTAGTTAGAATATATAGAAATCATCTTGGCGAAAGTTATTTATAATGTCATTCAAACGGCATACATGTACATTTGCCATTATGAAATAAACAAATCTCCTGCAATAAGCTGTAGAATTCTTTTTATATCGATAATATCATAATCTGATGGCTTCTCGTTTGCTCTGTTATTATAGTGTTATATACATTTAAATTTAATGTGGTTGTGCATTACGAAGAGAGATGATTCCATGAAGTTTTAGTAAAAAACAGAGAAAACCTAGATTTTAAGTATACGGTATATGTACCAGTATACATTGTGTATGGTACCGGTAGTGCAGTTAAGCTATAATACATGTACCGGTAGTTGAATATCACTATGATAGTTGAATTCAAGAAGAGCCAGACTTGTTAATGGCCTGCTCATATTAGCATATACGGTACATGTACTAATACCGGTGCTCTCATGTGCAATAATAGTGTCAATACTATGATAGTGTCAACACTGTTATTATATTTGGAGAACACTTGCCATGATCAGATCACTAAGAGACATAGAATGAAATTGCTGTGGTTACAATTATTAATTTTAGCTAAAAATCCCACCATCACTATTATTAGTTTGTCACTATTATTAGGCAACTTAGAGGATGTTGTCTGAATGAACTATCAGCTTATTATAAGTATCTGAAGTATCAGAATAAATTAAAAGGGCAATAAACAGGCCAGACACCTACAGTGTGGTCGGTTCCAGTACTGCTAGTGTTATTGTACCAGTACTGTTTATATTCAGTACTAGGAAAATTTAATGAAAGTTATGCAACGAATGATTGTGTAGGCCTACTGATGTTAAAAGGAGTGTAAATTTATAATGAGCATGCCACTTAAACAAACACATCGCTATTGATATAATACTCAATAATTAGTTTGTTAAAGTGGTGCGCTCGTTTTAGATTAATATGGAGAATATAGTAATTCATGTGGGTCCAATATTATATGTGTGCATATACCGGTACCGGTACATGTATACCGGTACATGCGGAGCTGATTGATTACAATTATGGCTTTCATTATATCGTAGACAAGTTGTGGGATGTTTAACTTTCTTTCATGTTCGGACTTAAGATGCTGTTAAAATTATTCATCAGGTTCACCGATCATAGTGTGGTTGAGATATAGTTGTGGTTAGATCTTAAAGGTACTCAATCCGAATTAACGGTCGCAAATGACTATTTCCTTGGCTTCGGGAGTAAAAAATATTTGATTGGGGTTGCGGATCCCACCCACCACAGCTCAGATTGATCAGAAATATTGATGTTTTATATCTATCTATGGCCCAATAGACAGTCAATGAGAAGAATATCATTGACCAAATTGGTGGCTTTGTGTGTCAGAGATATATTTGACAAATCGGCAAAATTTGTTGAACAAAATGTTGATAAATAACAGATTTTGTGCAATTTTATACTACAGTTGATGGTGCTTTTCATTATTTTTGGGCAATTATTAGATTCTGATAACTGAAGCGGCATTTAAAAAAATGTTGTTGTTGTTGGAATGTGATTATATGGGGACCCTCTGATCGGATTAAGTACCTTTAAGATATTTTATGGTATATGGAACATTTCATATTTAGTTAGCATGGCATTCAGAAATATGATACCGGTATGTCAGCATAATGTCGCCTTGATGCAAAAATTTAAATTACCATATTTATGGTAGTGAGGCCCAAAAAAAGATTGTATGTTTCCGATAACAGAGCGAAAAAATTAGGGTAGGTAGGTCACACGACACAATCGTTTCGACGATTCTACGACCAATTCCACGATTCTGCGGCTTGACAACCACGGTGCTGCGGCAGTTCAACGATTCTGCGGCCTTATTATACGTGATATTTTATGACAAACATAGATAAAGAGGCCTTTTACTGAATTGGGACGATAAAAGTGGGCTTCTTCTTGCATGCATCGTGTAGAGTAGACTTTGCAGGTCCACCAGGTTAATTCACGGAATACATACGAAGATGAGATCTATACATAAAATGAGTCACAATCGGCTCGGTCAAGTCTGGATAATCCGATCAAACCGCGAACCGATCGCAAAAAGTAATTTCTTGGGCTACAAGGGGACATTAACGGTGCGAAAATTAACATCCAACGTAAGCTTTGATAAGCATAAATGTATTATTTGTCAAATTCGTACCCCCGTTGACGCAATATTCAATTAAACTATACACAGAAATGCAGTAACGGTGTCAACTATTTGACAACGCCCCGCTTCGACCATGACAACGACGATTGGGCGACTCGTTGAACGGTAATTTTCATTTGTATACGATGTATCGGTCACTGCACTATCATCGGACAGCTTATTTATGCGTATAAGCCCGTGTATGCTGCATCAATAAATGTTTGGAACAGTGCCTTCGTTGTACAATGCACATGTCCTGGATTCAATACAGTACTGTGTATTTACTGCATGATCCCCACATGTGAAGCTATAGAGACCAAGTCACATAAGAGATATAGTGGATTGGACAAAGCGTGACACACATGCTCGTGTAAAAATATATGTTGATACGGGTCGTAAACCCAAGCCAACCACTGACTATTGACTATAAATGAGTATGTTGGACTAGTATGCATATAGTATGAATTTTATTTGATACATTGTTTTGAAAACTGTACAAATATTTATCGACAACACGAATTTTGTATTTTCGCATTCCGGCTAATCTTCAGCCGTAACATTACTTCGTACTTGATAGACTTTCATATAGACTATAGAAACAGCCATATGCATGCGACGTGACCTTGACCTTGAAATCGGGTCAATTTAAGGTCCAATCGAGAATTTTGATGGGATTTTCACGAAATTTGATACATTGGGTTACTTTTGTTCACTGAGTGTTTTGGACGGGTCAAATCGTGACCCCGACCTGACCTTCAAAATGATCAATTCAAGGTAAAGTCGGGTAAAACCGGATGGATTTCGACGAGCACGTTTGTCGGGTACTTTTGTCCGGGCAGTGTTTTGGACTGGTCAAATCGTGACCCCACTTGACCTTCAAAATGGACAATTCAAGGTCAAAGCCCGGGTCACCTTCTAATATCTATATAAAAGCCGAGTGTGTTTGTCTTTCTGTAACTATGTCATGCTTTACGATGCGTTCAAAATATATGACCCTCATATCCATTGCGGCCAATTTTTTATCATTTTTCTGCACCACATCTTAGAATAAGCGAGATCACCGAGTCGCGGCCATATTGGATTACCCAGACCCCATTCCGCGGTTTAAGTCTACGTGTCAAAGTTCTGGAGGTGCATTCCATACAATGATTTTTTAATATTCATGAAATACATGTCCGCGTTCACGGAAAATATATAGCGGTAATTAAGGACGGATGATATAAATGATTTATATAGAGGATCCCCAACGAGAAATGTTGGGATATAACATTTTATAAAACGAGTTTGATAACTTTCTTTATACCCTTTTTTTAAATATCAAAATCTTTAAAAGAAGCTGAAAATGCATGCACAATGGATATATTTACGGTGTCGGCCGAGACGCTACACAAATGTATACGACAGAATAGCGCACTCTGGCTGGCGACGAAAAAATCTAGTCCCCCAATTTGCCTCTTTGTTTTTGTATCTATTTTCGTCAATGCAAAGGAGTTGGGACCAAAATTTCCAATATCTAATGTTGGTGTCATGCGCGGCTTTTCGAAATTACTATTAATCCGCGCGGTCATTGCGGGTGTGATGTCAAGTATCCCGGGAAGCACGCACATATTCATCATTAGTGGATATAAGGAAATATGCAATATTAGGATCTTTTAATGATACAATATATACAACTTTGCCAAAGTGAAAAAAAAACACATTTAAAATGGAACATTATTTTGTCTTGAATGTGTCTTTACTTCCTCTTGTGTTGTGGTAAGGAAATCAATATTATTTTTGTTAATCCGTCTTTTTAGCTCGTTTTCCTTCTTAAAATATGATTATGTGATAAAGTGGATTTCAAATTCGTCCCAGTTATTTGCAAAATAATTTATTAACCTTGTCCATTTTAAAGTCAGCTTGAAAAAACACATTAGAGATTATCTATCCCTCCCCATTTCCATATCTCTCTCCATCCCCTCCCCTCATATCTCCCTCCCCTCTTTCTCCCTAGATATATATATATATATATATATATATATATATATATATATATATATATATATATATATATATATATATATATTAAGTTTCATGTGTGGAGTTAATTTCTAAGGCGACCATTCTCCACCATCGATACCACAACTCAACTGAGAATAAGACATGTTGGCGATAAGAAAATACCGAGACATTGTGAGTCGACTGCGTACAGACAGACGGAAGGATAGGCGGAAAGGCAATTTAAATCATGTAATGTGTGGTGCACATATATGGAAATTAAACATGTACAGTATAGCAATATACGATTCGACATTACTTTATTTTCCTCAGCTGGCTCCAAATAAAAGAGTCTTAATCTCGTAGGCTTGAGGTCGTGTGATTCATATGCGTATTCATGTCTATAGCGAGCGTGCCATTCATTAGAAAACGACTTCTCGTGAGCACAAGTTAATGAAATTTCAATTGCTGGTCGCACAATCGTCGTTGTCATAGTCGACTCATCGGCGTTGTCAATTGAATGCGATGATACCTCCGCAAATATGGACACAGCGCCATCAATCACAGAACTGAGGTTAACATCAGTTGTGAAAAATCACCCAAAGACGTATGGCTATGTTATTATTTGGTTTCCACTCAATTTTATAGGACATTATATATTTTTTCTAAACTCTGAAGACGAATTTCACTCAGTGATGTGTGTAAAACCAGAACAACCGGTCTATTTGTGTCAAAGATTATGTATTGTTGTGCTAACTGTCTAATGCTGAACTCTCTACCGATTATCGAATCGAAGATCGCCGTACCTAATAGAAATATAATATATGGTACATATACCTACATATTTCTGGATTTATTCATTCTTTAATTATTTTTTAGTTTTTATCGCATCGGCCTGGTCGCAGAATCGTTAAATTGCCGCAGCACCGTGGTTGTCAAGCCGCAGAATCGTGGAATTGGTCGCAGAATCGTCGAAACGATTGTGCCGTGTGTAGGTAGGGAATTTTTTAATTTTTTATTTATTTTGATATTTTCTATCCAGCTTCAGAAATATTGAACTACCTCGACCGAAATGACATAAAATGCCAACTCGGGTTGAGGGGAAAGTATTACTTGATCAACACTGTGGAAATATACATTAAGATTGATAAAAGATCAAACTTACTTCATGCTTATATTAGTACTAGTATGTTTTTTATTATTCACAAACCATATTTTCATAAATTTGGCTATAAACTTGGTACGAAATTCATGTCGCTAACTTTTTTATAAGAATTTTACACATAATACCGCCATTATACCGTACTTGTATTGTGACGACTCCCATTATCTGGAGGTAGTCATGAGTACACCCAACCTACATGTAGCATCCCATATAAAAAAAACCCAGGGTACAACCTGGGTGCAAAGTACCGTGGTACTGGTACCCCGGGATATTGGACAAACACCCCGGTACTAGTGGGACCTGGGTATACCGCGGTACTAGTACCTGGGTTTACCGAGGTGCTACCACCTGGGTATACCGCGGTATACCCAGATACTAGTACCGCGGTATACCCAGGTGCTAGTACCGGGGTGTTTGTCCAATATCCCGGGGGTACCAGTACCGCGGTATACCCAGGTGATAGCACCGCGGTATACCCAGGTACTAGCACCACGGTATACCCAGGTGGTAGCACCGCGGTATACCCAGGTACTAGTACCACGGTGTTTGTCCAATATCCCGGGGCACCAGTACCGCGGTATACCCAGATACTAGTACCGTCGTATATCCAGGACACAAAGGCAACTGAAATATTTTATTTCTATATTTTTCTTCAATATATATGCGGCATTCTATACATTTATCTACTAATCTCTATCAAATCTGTGACAAAATGTATGAACACAAATTTCAAAGAGCTATTCAAAGGCTCATAATATTTATCGGAATACTAGTACATTGGATATTGTCGAACTGGGTGAAAATTAAAGGGGCACTAAATTTTTGGCAGTCCAAGCATCAAAGGTGTATTCTGACAGTCACTCAAAATGAAAAATGATCAACAATCATAATTATTTTTAAAACTAATATAAGTATGGTTGAATCAAGGCTAGTCTTTGAATGTATATGGTATTTTGTGGAACATATAGTATTATAATCTTTTATAAAACTAGTTATTTAATTCATGTTGAATTAAAGTAAACAAAGTATGAATTAAACCTATCCATTGCTTTTGCTCGTGCAGGCATTGCAGGGTGGTGATGTATGATTGAACCCCTGAAAGACAAACTGACACGGAATTTGGGTAGTAAGGCTTTTTTCAAAATATTAATAGTGATTACTATAACAAATATAAAATATTTAAAGATACACAATCTGATTAAACACCTCTAACTTACTATTTCTTCAGGGTTAAACGATATTTGAATCGAGTCAAGGAACCCAACCATCAAAGCTGATAGTTATTTTTCACCATCCCGAATATTTGGCGGCCTAGCAAAAATTCTGTTCACTTTTTCCAGTAGATATACGCGGATGCCATTTCAGGCATGTATTTAATAGTTCTGGAAGAAGTCAGTAGAATTCTTTCTAGGCCGCCAAATATTTGAGGTGGTGATAAATAACACATTTTGAAAATTTGCTCATCAACTCAAATCAAATAATTTTTGTCCACATTGCCAGAGAAATTGTAATTAAGGGGTGTTTAGACGGATTGTGGAACTTTAAATTATTGTGGCAAGTCCTCTCTCTCTCTCTCTCTCTCTCTCTGCCTTTGCCAGTCTGTCTTTCTCTGCCTGCTGTCGTCTTTTCGTCAGCTTATTATTGTTCTTCAGCTTTTCTCTGATATATCTTCTTATGTCGGCCATATGTTCTCCAATGGGAATTGCAACTTTATTACATCTACAAGAGAATAACATTTCAATTTAAACATTTAATTGAGTTGGATTCTAGATAATTCTTACTGTCCGTTTAAATCTGGCAATAAACAAGGGTAAATTCACATTTATTGATCAATTTATTCCCATAAGATTTTTACTCAAAACATTTATTTTAGTGATGAAAAGAGTTTGAATATATTGCACATTAAAGATACGGGGGGGGGGGGGGGGGGGCTTGTGGTGGGTATGCTGTTAAAATATACATCCCCGTCAAAACCGCCACAAGCAGAAGGAATAGTAAGATATAGACAGACCTTGTTCTTATGTTAATCAGAAATATGGCATAAACAGTAAGTTATTGTCAACTTTTCCCCTTTGTTATGTAAACAAAAACATAAAAAGTTACTTTAATTCCCTGGCTTGTATTCAGATCTGGGTATGGTAAACATAAAGAGCGTTATTTGTTTCTGTTATCATGATATGGAAATAATAAAGAGTGTTTATATCATTTTTGTGCGATTAACCAATAGATTTGCGCTGTGTTATGTAAATAGAAGCAAAACTTCTGTTACACAACTTCTGTAACACGCACAGTCTCTTGTTTAAGTACACCAGCGTACGTCTTGGCGACAATATACTATTTACGCGCTGATTATGTATGGCATATAACCCTAAGTTGTGATTGAACCAATGCTTGCTTGGTTGATTCATTATGGTTCAACATTATTAAGCACAAGTCTAACAGAATGGCATTCACACAAATTGCTGTGATTTCTTATTAAGGTGCTTACTGTTGTGAATGTGACATTTCTGTTTGAAATTTTGCTTTAAATTCAGGATTCATCGTGATTTAAATGCTCATGCAGTAAGTGTTAGCGGTGGGCATTACTGTTAAACTTTTCACATCCGTAAACACCAACATAAACAGAAAGAATGTTATATTAAATAAAAAAAAAATTCTTATAACAATCATAAATATCGCATAAATAGTATGTTATTGTCAAGTTAGTACGCTTTGTTAAGGAAACAAAAGCCAAAAACGTTACAGTAATTGGCTTTTATTTACATAAGAAAGTGTTAAATTTGAGTGATAGGTGGGAATTAAAAGGTGTAACACTAGTATGAGTGGGAACCGAAAATTAAGCCATCCGTACGTGACTGCGACAAATCTTTATTTTTCGTGATCACGAATGTAATAAATTTGATATAAATAATTTTTTAATAAAATATTAGAAGCAAACTCACATTAAAAGATTCACTGGAAGATGTGTCGGACACTGTTGGCGATTCAACAGATGCTGCACTGCTGTGCTGTTCTTGAGTGCTGACACTGTCGGTTGATGAATGTTGTACATGTACATTAGTAGATGTGTTAGAATTCTATATAACCAGTTTCATAAATTCACCCGTGGTCAATGACGTCAATGTTGAATTCTTCAAGATATCTCACACAGAATTTTAATGTCCTGTACACAATATAACATTTCTTACAACAACTTGTGTTTTTCATCGGAATTCAGAAAAAAAATGGTGATCAGAAACTCTCACATAGCCACAAAAACATCAACTGAATGGTGTTCCAGCATGACATTAACACTATGCAGATTTGAGATTCCAGACATGTTGGTCTAATTAAATTTAATCAATGCAACTCTCTCTCTCTCTCTTCCTATCTACCCAATGCTAAATGGCAGGCAGAGTAGCCTTATCAGCAGTGATTCAATAAAATTGCAAAGTTTGTGGATTGTTGAAATTGATACCACCTGTAGCATTGCATTGGCAATAGAATACTGACCCCAGTATAATCAGGCGGTATAAAGAGGCAGCTGTGTTGTAGAATTTTCCACTGTACCTTCCCATTCACAGGTGGTCAGTATTATATGCCCCGAATTTAAACATCAAACATGTGTAACTCAATGCTTTGTGTCAAGATTGTACCTGGGTACAACCAGGGTTGTATCTGAGGATAGACAAGGCTACCGGGGTACACCATGGTATACCCGGGTATACCGGGGTATGTACCCCAGGCTTTTTTTAATATGGGAAATTATGTCACATACTACTTGGATCAAAGAACATGGCATTGTGGTGCGATATATATATATATAGGGGAGAGGGTAGTCTGAAAAACCTGACCATTCTAAACAGAGCTATCGCTCAGAATTGTCTCTCCAGCAGCTTGAACACCATTTCCATAAAAGTGATTTATCACACCGGGGTATACCAAGGTGCTAAAAAATCTGCAACCCCTGAAGTATTGTGAGGTTTTCAGCTTCGCACTATGTCATGTAGTTAGAAGGTCCCTCAAAAATCTTCACATAGGCTGATTAGCCAATAATTTGTAACTTTATGCTTGGTGTCAAGATTGTACCGGGGTACAACCATGGTTGTACCCGTGGACAGACAGGGTTGTACCATGGTACAACTGGGAATATACCAGGGTACAACCCTGGTAAACCACGGTATACCGGGGTATGTACCCCGGGTTTTTTTTATATGGGATGCCTGGTTTTTGGAAACAGTAGCTATACATGTACACCTAACATGTGGTGATAACCACCATGTCTGTTGATAGTGTTCCTATGTTCCATAAGACCCAAAAACAAGGCATAAAGCAGGCATGAGATCCACTCTCAGGAAATTAAAATTGAAAAATGCATGCCCATCAGTCAACAACCCACCACACACCTGGGGGCGTTTGAGACAGCAGTCACTTCATGGTCACTTTTCACAGCGATATGTTAGAAACCATGTGTTTTGAACACTAATGACCATCAATATTTATGTGCATTAGTGGTAAAAACAGTAAAAACAGTAAAAACATTTTTTGTTTAGTTTTGTTGTTTCTTTTAGAAAATTTTGACTTTTTCTCGAAATATCAATAAAAAGATTAGGGTTGGCGGGTTATTTTTAGGGTCTGTCGATGTGCGGAAACATAGCATCTTTTTTTTTGGCCTGATCACCTATTGCCCAAAATGGACAGGATTACATTTTTATCTTGTCATGTCTATTTCATTCCTAACTCAGAAGTGTGTGGATCTGGTAAATAATTGACTGGAGAGAATGCTTACACGTATAGTCTTGGCCACTAACAGAGCTGTGAAAAAAATAATAGTAAGTTATCGTTGGAGACCGACCCCCCCCCCCCCCCCCCCCCCCACAATGGAGATACTCTAGTCACATCTATCTAGCCAATGTGTTCTTATGCTTTACAACCGGGGAGGTAGCTAGATGGTCCCCATTGGTGGGTGGTTGGTAAACTTGGGTTTGTCCACCTTGACATTTCCAAATGTACGTACCTTGAATCAGACCAAAGTCAAATGCTCTCGAAATACTACTTTGTACCCCCAGCAGGGTTGGGGTAATCGTAGTTAAACTTTCCAAATGGTACCTCAAACTTTCCAACTTAAATGTCCAACCTGACACCCTCTAAACGTAAAGTGTTCAACCGATAGCCATTTCGACATAACTTTGGACCAAAAGTAGAAGAATATACTGATGTTGGTCTAAAAACAACACATTCCGCCACTGGTATATTTTGGAGAATCAAACAATCAATATATATTGTTTGTATCTCAGGATGTCTGCTGTTCACATTTCTAGCTGGGACTAATATATTATTATATATTATATGAGTACCAGTCTCTAGTAAGTCATTATATGTTTTGGGTTGGGAGTTACCACCTGCATGGGGGTGATGGGTGTGGGTAGTTGTGTTTCTGGGTGGTATTTGCGGCGGGCCACCCACCCATACCGTCAAATTGGTCGAAATCCTTACTGTTCTCGAAAATGGTCCATACCCCATTTTCACCCCCTCGGGGTGGTAACACTCGGGGTGGTGGCTGGGGTGTTTCTATGTGGTAATTGAGGCGTGTCACCCACCCACTCCGTCAAATCGGTCGAAATCCTTACCGTTCTCGAAAATGGCCCATACCCCATTTTCACCCACTCGGGGTGGTAACACCCGGGGGTGATGGGTGGAGGTCGGGGTGTTTCTAGGTGGTATTTTGGCGGGCCGAAAGCGACATTTTTGAAAATAAGGAATAAGTTCCAAATGTCATGTTCGTTGTGATAGCGCAATAAACAAATGTCTGTCATTAGCATGAATTGTAATTCGCCAGACATAAAGAATGATGAGGCGATCAGTATATAATAATTGCATTGGAATATCAATTGTATGGAATACTACTAGGACATTTCCTAATGGCGCTTTCGGCACCATTAGGAAACATTTATCTCAAATTTCGATCTATATATAGTATATATATACGGGCTAGATGCCGCCACCGAAAGCGACAAAATGTGCGATATTAGCGCATGTTTCGACGCGCAGAAAGCGACAAAAAGTGCGCCATTAGTAACACGCCGAAAACGCAAAAGCGACAAAATGTGCGTCGTTACAACGCACTTTTTCAGGTTTGTCGCTTTCGGCGCACCGAAACATGCGCTAATATCGCACATTTTGACGCTTTCTGTGGCGGCATCTAGCCCGTATACTATATATTGAAATTTGAGATATATGATGCAAGTTTTTTGTCGACTGGCCCACAAAATGACTCGTTCCCAATCTATATGTTACCAATTCTAACAGTCATGCCCAATTTCATAATGATCCGACCAAAGATACAACATGTAGCCTATGCCTATGGAAATTGTCGACGGACGTACTTATGTTCGGAAACCACTGGCGATGGATACTCACCCATGGGAAATTAGCAATATCTCAACTTGAATTTTCATGTTCAGCAGCTTGAGCTAAAATGCGTTCTGAAATAGCATTTTATTTATCAAATTATGGAGCTTCTCAGCCACAAATAATGATAATCCTATATATTCGAACAACGTATTCGGAAACACACATGAATAGTACAACCACTGGCCCCTGGCACAAATTGGTCACAATGCTAAAAGTACATATATATACAGGGGTCCGGGATTTTTTTTTTATTATATTATTTTTAGGGTCAAATTCTCCATTTTATAGAAATAACACATACCTTGGTGAAAATAGCTTCAAAATCAAATTTGTTTTAAAATACCAAATTTGTTGACAGGACTGCCCTTCCTTAAATATTATAATAGTCTTCAACACTAAACATCCATAAAATAGGATGAAGCAAAACAAGTTGTAAAAATCTATTCCCAAATTCAAAAAAAAATTCGATTTTTGTTTTTAATCTGCCGATCTGCCCCTCCGTTTGATCGCCTATATATATATATAGCCAAAGTCATAAACATTATTAGCGCCATTAATCCCCGGGTTACGTGCATGATATGACCCTATGTACACATTTTCAGAAGGGTTAAGTCGTTTTGTCGCCTTTTGCCGGACAGACACACGAACTCAATTTATTTTCATTAGTAAAGGTTAGTGCTAATATCACTACATGTATATATTTGCACGCGTGACACCCCGTCAACAACCCCGCCATCGCTAGTGTACGCCCCTGGCCACGGCACAGAAACTGGCCAACATCCCACGACTGGACGTCGCCTTGATACGAATCTTGAAAGCATAATTCCGAGTTTTACTATACAAGTATAGGCTGCACTTTCAATAATGAACAGTCCGTGCACACGGGTAAAATAAAGTCCATCCTGATTACGATACGGCAAACTAACTTCATTTATATTATTCGATTAATACAAGTCGTTACTCTTTCCATCATTACTATCAATAAAACACGAATTGTGCATGCACGCAAGAAACAGGTATGTTGTGACAAACGCATGGCTAAATAGCCTGTCTCTTTGAAAAGCCGACGAAATTACTAACAGGTGTACATCGTTTAGGAATTTCGTCTGCTTTCCAAAGAGACACACACAGCGTACTCCGGTATCAGGCTATAGGAGGCCATGCAGTTAGCTCGTACTGTGAGAAGCACACTCGATTAATTATCTTCATCCGGGCACTCTGAACCAACGGGGCCCGCATCTTGGTTATGTCGCAATAATCAAAGTGTCCCTTTAAGATTGAAAAGTCCCACTAAAACGGAAGAACTATATTTCGAAACTGTGTGATTCGGTTCTCCGATTATTTTATCAACACAAAAGTCAAAATGCACATGGATGAAAATCACACGCATGGCAAGTCAGACACAAGAGTTCTAATTTGCTCCAATTTTGACAAGTTGCTTGCGAAAATTGTCAACAAAACTACCGTTCTAACGCCTTCGGATTTGAACTAAAAATTAGGCCCGGCCAAGTTGGATACCTTTCTATTGGATAAAGTACTATTGGGGGTGGGGTCAACTTTTGTTCTGGGGACCTGTGGTTTATTAGAGTCCATAATTAAATTTGATCACGATTTCCACCCGGCACGTTTATTTGGAAATTGGGACTCCACATTTATTTGGAACACTATCTAGAGTGAAGGGGATACCATGCATAAGACTTTTATGGAGGCTATGTTTAATGATAAAATGAAATATGTTTATCGTTTTCCTCCGACTCTTGGAGCCTGTGCACGTGGCTGCTTCGCAACTGTTTTCTTCACTTTGGACTGTGGCTGCAAGAAGAAAATATAAAGTTTTAAATTGTGGGGGGGGGGGGGGGGGGGTGATTAGATATGACTAAAGCAGGGACCAGCCTAGGGGGCGACGTGGGCGAAATAGTAGCCCTGTGTGGCCGCAAGTCGCCCTGAAATTACGTCAGGGAGAAGTGGATTTATCCCTAAAAAAAATTGGTGACTGGATGATCTACGGCTCAGCTTAACACTTCCAGTTTATCCTCACCCATGTAGAAAATCTATTGTGGACAATAATAACAGCTAAAACAATCAGTTCTAATGAATAGTTACTAGCGACAAATAGTCGCACTAACGCTCCACTTCTCCCTGGTAAGCCCCAACTTCTCCTTATTTTTCCAAGAGGGAGAAGTCACTTCTCCCTATATTTTGACCCTAGGCTGGTCCCTGGACTAAAGGTCAATCCACACCTGACACGAGCGAGCTATTTTTACGGCTGTTTTCTGTCGTCCGTAGCGGTTCTAAGCGCGCGATTTTTATATTCACACCGAACGCGACTGGATCGCTCCGTCGCGCGCGATGGTTTGTGTAGATAATCAATTGAGTGCATCATTTACAGGCAGGTCACAAATACAATGTATACAGACTTTTAATCAGAATTTGCTAAACATATACATGTAAGAGTTTTTCCAACTCATTTAATTGTCAAATATAGTATGTCAAGTGGAATGGTGCACGGGCTTCCTAAACTCTCACATAAATTGTGTTTAATTGAATTTAATTCTATAATTCCAGCTTGTGATTTTGTTATCCGGATGGGGGATGCAAAGGGGATGCAAATTGTGGACAAAGTTACTTCACAAGCTTGGAATGGATTGGGACCAAAAATTAACCAGATGATCCTGTTATTACGTCGATCTCTTGCCAGGCATTTTCTCTTCTCCTCCACCACCTTTGTTATCACGACGATTAATGAATATGTCGCCTTCAGATAGGATGAATACGGCCGTATAAATATCCTATTTGACAGTGAGCGACCCAATTATCCTGCTAGTTCGCCACCAAGCAAGAAATCGACGAAGCATAAAATTACTGCTGTGATCGCCTCGTGGTCAGCGATTAAGTCGCTTGCGGTGTATAAAAATCGCGCGCTTACAACTGCTACGGACGACAGAAAATGGCCGTTATAATCGCTCGCGTCCGGTGTGGATTGACCTTTAACAGTTAAAACATATAAGATGGCTCTGGTCAAGTGTTTTTGCCCGTAAGAGTGAATATGTTCGACTGAGAATCACCATTTTTGGACTGGGGATAATGGCATACATTAGACAATAGAGCGATAAGGCACGCAAAACGTTCAATTTTTTTAGTGATCTGAGGTCAACCCAAAGAGCCATATGAATCTGATGTTTGGAATCAATTTTATACAAAATTTTGGGTGTAGGACATGCCAAAGTGCTTTATAGTGATGCCAAGAGTAAAATCAAAAATGGCTGCTGGAAACAATGTTTTTGATCAAATATTGTTCAAATTTGATAGCTCCCGTCTAGAAGTGATCATGAACATGTCAAATTTTTTCAAAACATTTTTGGCTCAACTTTACTTGTGAAGTTTGAGCTATTGCCATGGCTTGGTATCCCTCGTCCATAAACAATTTTCATTAGCACGGTCTACAGGTCGTACCTTTGGTCAGATCATTATGAAATTAGTAATGGCTGTTGACATGGACATGTAGATGGGAAGTCATTTTGAGGTCATTCGACCAAAAAATATGGCTGCTAGGGGCCATCTTGGATTTTACTCTTCGGTTCCAGGTCATAACTTTTGTCAGATCATCATGAAATTTGTCATGGATGTTAACATTGACATGTATATGGGAACGAGTCATTTTGGGGTAATTTGGCCATAAAACATGGCCACCAGCAGCCATCTTGGATGACACTAGCTACAGTTCGTTCCTTTGGTCCGATCATCATGAAACTTGTCATGGATGTTAATATTGACATAGATGGGAAACGAGTCATTTGGCCATAAAACATTGCTGCTGTAGCTATTATTGCATTTTACTCTTTGCATGACTAAATCCTTTGGCATCGATGTTAATTGGACATGTAGATGGGAACGAGTCAAGGGCTGCAATGATGCGCCCACCTCACTATTCGATACGTATCACAATTTTTTTGCAACGATACGATACGCGTCGCGATAGACATTCCCCACTGAAAATTTGGATCAGTTTACAACTTATGAAAATTTCGCATATTGTTTTGGTGTTTTCACACACCGTCTTTCTCAAAGGCACTAAACCAAAGTGTTTCCATACAATTTTTGGAGTTGCCTTGCCTATGACCGGTTGAGAACTTTTATCATGGTCTGATAGTTCCGACATGTTATTGATTTTAAATTTCAAAGGTCATCGAGACATCAACACTATATAACGGAAGAACAAGAATTTTGATTGGTTAACAGCGGAATTATTGCGGTTGCAGCCACCGAAAAGTGTTCTCAGTGCTTGGAAATTCGTTTAGACTCCCAAAATTATGGATCGAAAACGTACCAGAATAATTACGGAACAAACCGCATATTGCAACGCCAGTATATATCCCGATTCACCGAAACCGCAGTCAATCGTTGCAGCCCTAGCAGGTTCTGGGATTTGCCTAGGGCAAAATATAGCTGAAATTTTTGCCTAGGTAATTTCTTGCTCGGCCGATCAACGACGCTAATTAACAGGGCATTTTATATAATATATCATCAATTGAAATTTAATGAGATTACCTTCACAGCTTTTTTGACAGCCTCCTTTGCTCGCTGTTTTTCCTTGGCAGCCCTGAAAAAAACAAACATTGTATTTGATTTACAACAGAATATACAAGGGGAGACAATAATGCGGTTATTTCCCATGACAGTGTGGCTGCTAGGTGGCTAATTCAGAGGACTGCTTCATTTCGGGTTGTAATGTAAACACAACTTCATTTTCGCATTAGCTTTCATTTTACATTTTGTTTATATATACTTTCTGTGTATTCTGTGACTGGATATTGGGAAATGCCAGGCCAATGTTGTCCAATGTTTTGCAACCATCATGGACGGTGGTCATCATTTTCCATAATTTTCGCATTATGGAATAAAGATTTTTTTTTTAAATGGATCAATTCAATTCGACGAAGTGACGAAACAAACAATTTAAAAAAAAATGAGAAACATCGGAACATTCGGTGATTTGTGCTTCACACTTTAAGGAAGATGTCTATATTTGAAATTATTTCCAGATAAAACGAATGCAAGTGTATTATCACAAATTGTTACCCTCTTGATTGGCCCCAAGTTCTGTCATGTGCCAGGTGACAATATCACACTTTCGCCAGCTGAGCTGCGAGACATCGTTTTTGTCGCATGTCTGTTGTTATATTGCAAGAATATATCCTAGCACACACACACAATGCAGTAACTCAGATATTTCACATTACTAGGACATACTAAAATTATAAATCTTATATACCTCACAGATTCGCAAAAACACATGTCAGTATATTTAGTAAACACTGATATTCAAACTGAATATTTAAGCTGAAATTTTTATCGTACAAGTGTTATTATGTACTTTTTTTTACATCTGAACAATTGGTGATTCAATATCTTCATGTCGACATTATGGTGCAAGAATGAACGAGTCGATTCCCTTGAGGTCAGTTGGTTATAAAGATTTTCTGGTGGACAACGTAATGCACAAGTTTCTCGCGAATGAATGATCATGTACGCTTATCCCAGAAACCAGATGCTGTACCATCTGTATTTAGACAGAATATATTCAAAGATAACTGTTGAAAGGTCAAGAAAGATCAACAACGGTTGTCGCGAGAACCTGTCTAGTCATCAGTTTATATTGAATCTAATCCAGAGTCAGAGGACCCAATATTTATAGACTTGGAAGTTTCCCATGAAATTGTCATCGAAGTGCCACACACCATATACAGTTAGCTGTCTGCAGTGTCAAGAACAGGCAGTGTACACAAACCAAGGAAACTGTTTTTTTCGAAAAATGGGATTCAGCATTAATTAATAGCTTCAAAGACAACCCATCTGCAGTTCATTTTTATTCAGGACTGTAAAGCTATGAGAAATTTGTAATGGCTTTCAATATTCTCTGAATAGACGTTAATCGGTTAATATATATGAATTCAGCTGCAGTAACCAGCCTTTCAGCCGAGTATCAGTTTTTTCTTACCTTGATTAAACTGAGACATGATAAAGTGTTGTTCCAGCTTTGCATTCTATTCGATATTTCAGAGGGAACAGCATACAACATATTTGTTACTTGGGTAAATTTGTGTTACTACCAATTAAAGGAACTGGTTCTTCTTGGGCTAAGCAAAAAATATGTTGAACAAGAGCACGCCGTTGGGGCGTGGCATAATACGCCCGTTTCTGGAGTAGAGTGGGACATGTAGACAGAACCCATATTTGAACTTGATTTGTATACCAAATTTGGTTCAGTTCACTCTGGAAACCGCATATTAGGTAAAATCTAAGTCAAACGAGAGGCTGATCATGATCGGCAGATGTTTAACCCATACCATGGCGATAGTGATTAGCTATTTTCAGCTAGAAATCTAAAATCCATTTAAGTATTCAATTTTAACCTTCAATTCAATTCAATTCAATTTTATTTAGTAATATATAACAAACATGATAATGTATAATACAAAAATCAAACAAAATATAGTATATATTACTGGGAGATGGCATGACCTACTGGTCGTCTTCCTGCACACTCCCAAACTTAGATAATTATATTCCGACTCTGATCCCAAATGACAGCATATAATGGTGATACAAGTTTTTTTTATCTATAGTAGTGTAGACAACGATACTTTTGTGGTTTAGTTTTTTCCATAGCCTAAGTGGCAATACAGTAAAATATCGTTCAATTATGATATATAATATAAATTTTGGTATAATATAAGACTGATGATATAGTTGTATTCTTCACACATAATGGGCGTACATGCGTTGGATTCACTTAACAATTCTTACATATATATAGTTGATTCATCCATGAACGGATAACAGTCGAAACAGTGTAGGTTTTTACAAAGAACACTGTCAAGATAGCTGCTTATGATATCTTCAGATACGTCTCGGTTAAATTTGGAACGTGGTAAAACTAACTGTAAAGATGTATCTAGTTCTTTCCAAAGTTTCGGGAAGATATGGTAAGGGAGGTTTTCGGTGAAGGATGTTCTAGATTTTGTTCCACCTAATTTGCCACTTTGTCTTGTTACCATTGTTGGGTTGTGATATATGCGATAAGTGTTCTGAAATGAGATAGGTAGTTGGTTGCAGAACCAATCGTTCATGAATTGATAGGTGCGTAATTTATAAAGATCGTGAGCTTTTAGTATATTACTTTTTTTAAAGAGTGGATCGGTGTGGCTGTTATATCTTTTATTATGTATAATGCGAATTGCCTTTTTCTGCAATACTATTAATTTATTAAACGTATTCGAATTTCCCCAAATTTCTATGCCATATGTTAGGTGACTATGAATTAGACTGTAATACAACTGTCGTAAATTCCTTTCTGGAAGAATGTGTTTAACTCTGTTAATTGCATATAGAGCTCTAGACATTCTTGTTGCAATTAAAGCCGTGTGGTTGTTGAATGTTAAATTTTCGTCCAGATGAATACCAAGGAATTTGAAGGATTTTTCTTTGCAGTTGCTTCCTATTCTTTCAATTATTTGACCATTTATCTGTAGAGTATGTTTCGTGCAATTATAGTTTCCACCAGTTGGTTCAAAGATTAGATGATTTTTTTTTTTAAATAGGCCCATAACTGTTAAAAAATCGGATCAAACCCATATTCAAATTCTATCTGTATTTTGTGCTGAGAAACTGACATACCAAATTTGATTTCAGATATCTTTCTTTTTTTTAGTTATTTCAGCATGATTGAATTCTAAGTCGAAGTTCTAATAACTCCATAAAAACAACTTGGATCAAACCCATATTTGAACTAGATCTGTATTTTGGGTTGAGAAAAGGATATACAAAATTTGGTTCCGATCGAATAAAAAAATGTTTGAGTTATCGCACCATGCACAAAGTGTCAACCGGATGGACGACGAGTGGTCAATCCGGACATCGACAATATGTGTACCATACTATGGGTACACATAAAAATAAAAATCAATCAATAGGGGCAAAGAGTGTGTAAAAATAAACCAATATAAAACAAGAGATGGACTGTCGTCCAGTACATACCCCCTAGTGTGGGCATATCTATAACTTATGACTGCTATAGTCAGACAGATGGACCCAAAAATCAGCATTTTCATATAAACGAAGATGAATAACTATAGCACAAAAAAATGTTGAATGTGCCATTAAATGTCCTCATACAAAATTTCATTGAGATCCGAGCATTACTGTTCAAGTTATGACCTGAACAGACATCTGATGGACCAAACAGCCAACATGTCCAGATAAACAAACTTGAATAACTCTAGAATGGAAAAGCCAAACAGAACAATGGAACCCTCTATTGAATGTCCTCACAGTGGTGAACATCTATACCAAATTTCATTGAGATCCCAGTACAACTGTTTAAGTTACGACATGAACAGACACCAGACGGACCAAAAAGCCAACATTACTAGATAAATAAAAGGTCAGCAGACCACAGTGTCCCCCGACAACATG
Organism: Siphonodentalium dalli; assembly: GCA_032622095.1. Classification (NCBI taxonomy): domain Eukaryota; kingdom Metazoa; phylum Mollusca; class Scaphopoda; order Gadilida; family Siphonodentaliidae; genus Siphonodentalium; species Siphonodentalium dalli. Next base: position 161,159,585 of record CP136061.1, on the reverse strand, counting down.
GCAAGTCGATGCCGCTTTGTTAAAGAAATTAAAAAAAAATGTTGAAATTTTCTAAGTCGAAAAGGGTTAATAACTCCATAAAAAAAATATTAGCTATATAGATGTTGCAAATCACCAACATGTTAGGAACAATATCCCAAAGTTTCAAATCTCTACATTTAAAACTGTAGGAGGAGTTGATTACACCATGAAGGTACCCAATCTCATCCAAAAGGCAAAAATGTTCCAAATTTTCTATGTCGAAAACCCCCCAAAAATATGGAAAAAATTATATTTTTTATTAGCTATATAGATGTTGCAAATCACCAACATGTTAGGAACAATACCCCAGAGTTTCAAATCTCTACATTTACAAGACAGTCAATGACTGTGGGGTCGCTCACCAGACTGCAAAGACTGATAAGACTGGGACTCTGGAGACCAAAACAGTCAGCACTTTTCATAATCACTTTAAAAGAAGTAGATTTAAACAGGATATGTGGCTAGAGAGACTGTAAGTATGTAGATTGGTGAAAATCCACATTGAAATTGCCAACTGTACACTACTGATCACCCCCCATTTAAAAACAAATCTGAATTGCAGTCAAGGAAGAACATTCCATTCTATATAAGCCAAATAGTTCTTGCAAAACATATTTTAAGAATTACTAGGCAGTGAAATAGTTAAGTCTCTGGCTCTGCCCTTATTTGACTTTGTGATCCCATTTTCACAAATCTGATAAGGTTAAGATTTAAGTTCCCCAGTTGAAGTTGGTGATATTCACCCATTGGGCACCTCATTTATGAATTTTATCTTCTGCAAGTTAGGGGATATAGAAACTTCCTAGAAGGGAAATTTAACTAACAACAATGTAAATTTGATACTGTAGATACTTCCCAGAAGATGAGGCCTAAGCAGAATGAGGTCTCCAGAAGGTGAATTTGGTTATGCTAGCCCGCTGTGTGGGATAGCATCACAAAAAGCGTGTATGTTCCTACATTGTGCATGCCTGGCCTCAAGCAACACAATGTATTATACAATCAAGCCTTGAAATAGTGTGAAAGTGTGTCTGTCATTTGCAGAATGAGGTCCCCAGAGGGTGAATTTAGTGATGCTATCCCGCACAGCGGGCTAGCATCACTAAATTCACCCTCTGGGGACCTCATTCTGCTAGGGCCCCCAACTGCTATGGCAGACCTAGGATAAGATTGAAGTTCCCCAGTTGAAGTTGGTGATGTTCACCCATTGGGCACCTCAATTAGGAATTTATCTTCTGCAAATTAGGGGATATAGAAACTTCCTAGAAGGGAAATGTAACTAACAATGTTAATTTGATACTATAGATACTTCCCAGAAGATGAGGCCTAAGCAGAATGAGGTCTCCAGAGGGTGAATTTGGTGATGCTAGGCCGCTGTGTGGGATAGCATCACTAAATTCACCCTCTGGGGACCTCATTCTGCAAATGACATTAGTCCTGATATGAACAATACATGAGAGATTGGGAATTAATGACATCTAGCAAATCTGCAGGAATGTTTATAAACATATCAAGATTGACATGATTGTGTCAGCATACCCAGCATATATACAGTTACAGCCAAAGTAAATGCTTCTTATTAATGATTCTGTCAAGAATTTGAGTAAATTTTATTTTTGAGACCAGGCCAGGGTGGCAGAAGCAGTGCACTTGAATGAAGGGCCAGGGGCCACAACCTACAGAAATGTAATGGCATTAGTTTTTCAATTATCAAAAAATGTTAAACAATATATATATATATTAAATTGACCATGGAGTTAAATACACTTTTTTTTTTTTTTTTTTTTAAATATTCTAATAAAAAAAAACAATTCCAGTTTTTTTTAAATATTCTTTTATTTTTTAATATATCATTTCTTTTCTATTCTTTTCTTTTTTGGTTAAAGAGTTTAATCTGATTTTTTTTTTTCTGAGTTATGTCCCTGGCCCCACCCACATTTGACCCAGTGACCTCATTTGAACAAATCTGAACCCCAGTCAACCAATGATCCTTCATACCAAATATGAACCCATTTGGCCTGATGGTATTCGAGAAGAAGATGTTTAAAAGAATTACTATGGAGGGAAAGAGTTATGGCCCTGGTTTCTCAACTAATCAACCTGGTGACCTCATTTGAACAAATCTGGATGTGAGTCACCTAGGGAACATCCACACCAAATATGAACCCATTAGGCCTTATGGTGCTGGAAAAGAAGTCGTTATAAGAATTACTATGAAGGAATAGAGTTGTGGCCCTGCTTTCGCAACTATTTGACCCAGTGACCTCATTTGAACAAATCTGAATGAGAGTCACCTAGGGAACATCCACACCAAATATGAACCAATTCGGTCCAATGGAACTTTAGAAGAAGATGTTCAAAGAATTGTTGACGGACGGATGGACGGAAGGACGGACGGATGGACGGACGGACGACGGACGAGGAGTGATGACTATAGCTCCACCGGAGACTTCGTCTCAGGTGAGCTAAAAACTGTAGGAGGAGTTGATTACACCATGAAGGTACCCAATCTCATCCAAAAGGCAAAAATGTTCCAAATTTTCTAAGTCGAAAACCCCCAAAAATATGGAAAAAATGATATTTTTTATTAGCTATATAGATGTTGCAAATCACCAACATGTTAGGAACAATATCCCAGAGTTTCAAATCTCTACATTTAAAACTGTAGGAGGAGTTGATTACACCATGAAGGTACCCAATCTCATCCAAAAGGCAAAAATGTTCCAAATTTTCTAAGTCGAAAACCCCCCAAAAATATGGAAAAAATGATATTTTTTATTAGTTATATAGATGTTGCAAATCACCAACATGTTAGGAACAATATCCCAGAGTTTCAAATCTCTACGTTTAAAACTGTAGGAGGAGTTGATTACACCATGAAGGTACCCGATCTCGGACGCACGGACACACGGACGGACGTACCAACAAATGGGTAGATATGTGGCTTCGACCTATGTGGCTAGAAATGGTAATGTGGCTTTAGTTTTTATGTGGCTTCTCAAGTAGCCATAAAATTTTAAGTGGCTATCAAGTAGTAGATAGTGATAAAACTCCAGATTATGGATTCATAACATGTTGGAATTATAGCAGAAGCTGATTAAAACTAAAAAACTTGCTCACAGCAACTGGGACAGTGGAATAGGAGAAACTGACAGGTCCGTGATTGGGTGGCTAGCCACATAAATGTCTTGTCAGTGTCCGACATCTCCTATTGACAGCCTAATAATGACAGGTCATGGATGTCTAAATCGATGGACTTTTTTTTCCAAATTTTGAGTGACTACAAAATTAAATAAGCTGATTAGGCCAAATAGATCATTTTAGAACGTCCATCTGAAAGCTGTTACGTGGCTAGCCACGCAACGGAAGTTATGCACATAAATATCCATTTTACACAATCTTAGCCACATAAGTAGTCATTAGTAAACACGGACGCACGGACGGACGGACGGACGAGGGTCATTTCTATAGTCCTCAGACGGAAACGTCGGGGGACAACAAAGATGTATAACTCTAGAATGGAAAATCCGAACAAAACGATGGAACCCTCTTTTTAATGTCCTCATATAGTGAACATCCATACCAAATTTCATTGAGATTCCAGCACAACTGTTGAAGTTACGACATGAACAGACACCAGACAGACCAAAAAGACAACATTTCCAGATAAACAAAGATGAATAACTCTAGAATGGAAAATCCGAACAAAACGATGGAACCCTCTTTTTAATGTCCTCATAGTAGTGAACATCCATACCAAATTTTATTGAGATTCCAGCCCAACAGTTGAAAGTTACGACATGAACAGACACCAGATGGACCAAAAATCCAACATTTCCAGATAAACAAAGATGAATAACTCTAGAATGGAAAATCCGAACAAAACGATGGAACCCTCTATTTAATGTCCTCATAGTAGTGACTAGTGAACATCCATACCGATTGAGTATCCGAGCACTATTGTTCAAGTTATGACATGAACAGACATCGTACGGACGGATGGGTGCAAAACAGTATACCCCCTTTTTAAAAAACAAGACAGTCAATGACTGTGGGGTCGCTCACCAGACTGCAAAGACTGATAAGACTGGGACTCTGGAGACCACAACAGTCAGAACTTTTCATAATCACTTTAAAAGAAGTAGATATCTAAAGAGTTAAATCTAAAACAAAAAATTTGGAGTTATGTCCCTGGCCCCGCCCACATTTGACCCAGTGACCTGATTTGAACAAATCTGAACCCCAGTCACCCAAGGATCCTTCATACCAAATACGAACCCATATAGCCTGATGGTATTTGAGAAGAAGTCACTTTAAGAATACTATGGAGGGAAAGAGTTATGGCCCTGGCTTCGCAACTATTTCAAGTGAACTCATTTGAACAAATCTGAATGTGAGTCACCTAGGGAACATCCACACCAAATATGAAACCATTCGGTCTTATTGTTCTGAAGATGTTTAAAAGAATTACTATGGTGGGAAAGAGTTATGGCCCTGGCTTCGCAACTATTTGACCCAGTGACCGCATTTGAACAAATCTGAATGAGAATCACCTAGGGAACATCCACACCAAATATGAACCCATTTGGTCTTATGGTTCCAGAGGAGAAGATGTTCAAATAATTGTTGTCGGACGGATGGACGGACAGATGATGGACGGACGAGGAGTGATGACTATAGCTCCGCTGGAGCACAGGTAGGGTGGCTGGTTGATAATTAAATCTCTTATCTCTGCCCCTATTTGAACAAACGTGAATCCCCATCTATGAGATCCATTCATTTGGTAATTTCAGACATTATATTTTAAGAGTTGAACTGAACTGATTTTCCTAAAATGACCCCAAATCTGAAAAAATCTAAACCCCAGTCACCGAAGGGCCCTCCATACCAAACATAATCTAAATAGTCCAGATGGTTCTTGAGAAGAAATTGTTTTAAGAATTACTATGAAAGGAAAGAGTTATGGCCCTGACTTCTCACCTATTTGACCTGATGAACTCATTTGAACAAATCTGAATGCGAGTCACCTGGGGGACATCCACACCTAAATATATAAACCCATTTGGTCTTTAATATGTATCTGGAGAAGAAAACAATTGATGGATGGATAGAGACATAATGACAGGTGGATGGATGGGAGAACAGTCTGACATAGAGACTGACAAATTCAATCCAATATACCCCCCAAGTTTTCTTTGCAAAATCAGGGTATAATGAGTTCAACTGGATACTGGTGGTTAAGAACATAATATTCGAACAGACAAGCCTGAACATAGTGTCTGACATTTGCAGAATGAGGTCCACAAAGGGTGAATTTAATGACACAATCCTGCAATGTGGGCTAGCATCACCAAATTCACCCTCTGGGGACCTCATTCTGTGTAGGCCTCAACTGCTATGGGAGACATGGCATTAAATTGAAGTTCTCCAGTTAAAGTTGGTGATGTGCACCCATTGGGGGGGGGGGGGTGCTTTCACATAAAGGGTTGCTTTTTTTATTGAGCAGATTTTCTGCCTATAAGATAGAGGGAACATACTATGATATGCTAAATCTTACTCAGAATTACAGTTTGGTGGCTAGATATCCTACAAAAATTGCATCAATACTTTGCACTCAATTATTCTGCTAAAGGAGCTCTTATCAACCCTATTTTAACAATTTTTCAGTGGACACAGAAATTTTCTATCTTTTCACAGAATTGTTATTCATTAGTCTTTTGAGGTTTCCATGTATCCTCTGCATATTGTGTGAGAGAGATCTAGCATCTAGCAACTGTGAAAATTTCATGAGTCTATCATTGTCAGTTCTGGAGATATTCAGCATTATGTGTCACAAATTAGATTCCGTCCAATCTTTTCCACGACCTCCTCGTTCCAAATGCAGCACCACAGTTACAAATTAGGGAAATATATAACCCATTTTGGTAGGCAAAATTCAGAACTTGAATGCAAATACGTTTAAACATAAATTTGGCTTGAGAGATGAGCTGTTTAGATACTATCTGTCCTCGACTGTCAGGCTAAAATTTTCCGTCCAAATGTGTCCTGTCCAGAACTATTGGAAAATTTCAATCTAAAGCAGAGCGGTTCGTGAGCTGTTTTACTGGAGATCCATTTAGTCGATGGATATATATATATGTAAAATTACGCACCGTTTTAACAATAGAGGCGTGTCATAAGTTAATTTCTTAATAGGACATCATAATTAATTTTTGGTTAGCCATAGCATCCCTATTCGATTGGCTTGACCATCCATTGCTAGCTGTTGGTTGGTTATTGTCTTTAATATCTGTCAGATTGGTGTCCAAAACATATGTCCTCTCCAGAACCTATTTCATGACTGACATATCAAGAGCTATAGTTTTATGGAATTCATAGAAAATAATGTTTTATCCCACCCAGAATGTGGATATGACCCAGTAATCCTTATTTCTGGTCTTAATACATAATTTCAGCACCATAATCTAATGAAATCTTCTCCCAACCAGAAAATTATAATTCAAATGAGGAGTTAAGTTGGACAAATGAAGGTGAATGTTGGTCCATATGACATTAGAGCATTAGCAAAATACACAGAAATAACTTACCTGGAGTATATGGCCTTATTACAGTAATACGTGATTGTCATCTAACTGATGTCCAATATTATTATGATATAGTACAAAGTTCTGGAGAGGACACTTTTTTGGACAATGATTGAATTGACTAATGTCACCCTTCTTAATTCTGAAAGCATGAGCGAGATGATCTATCCAATTTAGATGAATTATGATTATATGATTCATGATTATATGCGATTCAGTATTCCTCACTGTAAACCTCACTGTAAATCTATTAGCCAAGCAGGGTTGGGTGATTTAAATCAAAATTTTGAAATGATTGCACATGTCAAGAATTTGCAATATCTAACAAGGTTTTTTGTAAACTATAACATGATTATGATTAAACAATATACAAAATTGGATAATAGATATGAAATTGTGCAGTAATTGTCAACCCTATAGAAACAGGCATACTGCATGGTTCTGTGATTACTGCTCCAGCAACGGCCTGTTCGGGTTATTTGTAACTACAATCAGATTCAGCACTCCTCATTACACTATTAAATTTCTTTTCCTTTTCTGATTGCCATAATTGTAAATGCCAACCAAGTAATTCTACCATATACTCTGCCATCATCTAGTTGTCTAATGTCCATACTTGATATATGGTGTGATTACATGTAGGTCCTCAAGTCACCGAGGAGCAAAGGTGATTGATAATATATTCAGTTCTCAGCTAAAATTTACTAAATTTATCAGAATTTATAAGTAAATCTTTAAGCACAGGTTTACCTATCCAGATATCACAACATTGGAACTTACATGGACCTAAGTGTATGCATAATTAAAGTACATGGTCGCTATATCTGTTCTACCATGTTATTTGTGCTTGATACATGTAGTTATACAAAAAATAATAAATAATAAAAAAAATTTGATTAATCCAGCCTTGGATATAATAAGCAACACCTTTTAAAACCTTCATTTATCAAAGACATTGCACAATTGCATATTTTCATAACAATTAGAAAAAAATCCAAAAAATCGATTTAAATCAAATAAATCACCAACCCTGTAGCCAAGCCATATTTCCAAAATGAATTCTGAATTTGGAAATGTTAACCCCAGAAATTACCTCAGACAACTTGATAAGGTATAGGTGGTGACATCAAGAACTAAGGTACCGGTATGTTTTTCTAAAGTTTAACTTTTTTTGGGTGGTGAGGGGGGGGGGGGGGGGGGGGGGGGGGGCTCACTAATTTGTCATGCCAAGAACGAGATGAGGTGCAAAGTGCCCATTGGTTGCACACACAGGCAACTCTACATCCAATCATGTTCTATGTAAATGCATCTGATACTTCAGGAAAGATTACCAACATTATATCATATGTTTTCGTGTCCGATGACTTAACCAACGACTGATGCCGTACATCATTTCCTGAAGCTTTCTTTAAAGGAATACGGTCCTGAAAAAACAATATTATTTTCTTTCAATATACCGATAATATATATATAAAATGTCCATTGGGTGCATATAATCTAATATTCGGCCGCCAATCGTTATTTTTATAACGATTAAAAAAAATTCCGAAGTTAGCCGAAGATTTTGTTGTAGACGAAGTCACGTGATCATCAGCCCGATCACGTGATTGTCACATGTAAACAGAAGCATAGCACGTGATCGATCACGTGGTAACTCATTGACAACGCATAGATACGCGACGGCGGTATTTTAAGTTTGCATGTAGTCGATCGCGGCCTTTGAAGATTGTCGCGTTATCACACTGCGAATGCAAAACTTCGCCGAAAACACCGCCTTTCTCGTAATTAAATGTCTTTATCGTGTTATTATTACTATTATTATATGTATCGCGATGTGTTGTTACTATAAAGCCATGCCCGTATATTATTCAGTTTTGCGCGCATTTATCTATATAAACGCGTGCTCGTGTTCATATATATTTTTTCGTTACCGGAATAGTCCAAGTTATATTATATATGCATATCAAGATTGCATATATACGCGAAGACTTGCACAGTTATTAGGCAATTATCATCTCGTAAACATTCCAATTTCCAGATGCCATTAGTCGTGTGTCAATAAAGAGCGTTTCGTTTTAATTTATCGTAACGCGGTAAAACAACACAAAATTGGTTTATTGCTGTCGGATTTAATCAATTATAATCAAGTCATTCAATATGATATGATAAGTTCATTTTTCCTTGGTTATGAATCATGTATATATTTGGGCAATATGGTGTTTATATATATTTCGGAATATTGCTTCCCCACACCCCAAAACAATCTAGCAGACTGTCACTGATGGAAATTCACTGCATCTATGCATGGTTATTGGCCTATAAAATTAGCACTCTAGCGATGCGGTCTATTGAATAAGGTCATAAATCGACCTCTATGTGTCAATTACGCATAACAATAGGGTTATAAAATATATAAATGTTCGCCGTGGTTCGTTTAAACATCCAATCATATATAACACTTTTTGAAGGAGGGATAATAATCCGGTTTAATATGGAATCACATATTCAAGTGCTCTTTATTCGCAATATATCGTAATAGTGAACGCTCTTTATTGCGTCAAGGTAAAGGGACTCGACTTAGAACAGTTGTTCTAGTGATTGTTTACTGATTACAACAATACAGGTCAATACATGTACATGAACTTCCGATATGCATGCTTTATATATCCTTCCATCATTGTCATAGCAATTTCCGCTTTATTAAACTCTTTTTATTCGTACCATATTAGGAAAACTCTTAACATGGAACGCTCTTTATTGAGCCATGGTGAAGGAAATGGGGACTCGACTTAGAATAGTTGTCATCGTGAATTATTCATCAACATACTCCCCACTTTAACTGCAATTGTATGTATTCGTAACCATGACTGACTCGTCAAATTAAACGCTCTTTATTTGGTATATGTAATCGGTTTCTGATTTTGCGCAACGGGTTTCCCACAGAAATCCTGCCAAATGTCACGTAAACGAACATCGGTTGGAAATGAATACAGCATATGCCTAACTGAGAGTCACTAGAATGAATGAATGATTGTAAATAGAGAGTGAGTAGATGGGCGCTTCGCGCCCGGGATAGTCAAAAAGATCGAGTGATCTTCTCCTTCACCCCAATGATTGTAAATACGGGACACTCGGGGCATATATACGGAAAATTAAAACAACATCGCGAACACGCACCCGAATAAAGTTCACATGCCGGCTCGTGTTTTTATAAGCTTTATACGAAAGTGTTATCTACCCCGCTCAATGGTCCCTCTATATTTTTTGTCAAAACAATACCGTAACTTTCCAAAGAGCACTTAAGACAAATCACAAGTGAAGATAACTCACCGCGCGATGACAATTCACCATATAGGTAGACATAATTAACTCCGACTCCGATTCCCTGTTTTTAATTAGTTTACCTCGCTTGACGTCATGCGAGGTTTTGCGACGGAGATTGCCGACAAGCGGTGGTGGTATTATTTATTTATTTCTCGGCTTATTTATTACGCGATTTTTATGGGACTTGGATCATTGTGATCACAATAGGGGTGGCTTTCCGATAGAGTTTTGTTGTTTCATGAGGATAGTAATCCTTTAATATGCTGACCTAAACAACAATATGCAAACCAGCATGTTGATGAAATTTTGAACTGTTGTGCAGTACAGATCAAAGAGATCATTCTATTTTCTATCAAGAAGGCCATCTGAATGTGAACTCACTATAGCCATAACTATTTTGAGGCCTCTAATGGGAACAATGTTTCTAATGGTCTTGGTGCCATGGTTAAATACCACAGGGGCTATAACGTGCTCCGCTGTCCACCCCCTTTTTGCATTGCCCCTATATGCCAATGCTATACATGCCTGCTTCATGTTAATAGTACTACATAAAGTACTTTGTATAGTACTATTAACATGAAGAAGGCGCATATAGCATTGGCATATAGGGGAATGCAGAAGGGGGTGGACAGCGTAGCGCGTTACAGGCCCCTGTGATTCAAAAACATTAAATACTGGAAGTCTGACAGGAAATTCTATTATGCATTGAAATAAATTGTAACATTAAGCCAGTTAAGGGAACCATGACCACGCACAATATTAAGGTTTTACATATGCATCATCCATCAAAGTCAGAGACCTTTCATGTTTCTATGTAGCTTGTTTACAAAGTGATTCGAAATCTTGTGAATAGGTTAACACCATTAGTAAATGGAAAATTGCATCACTGGAAATAGAAAAGGACACTAGTGACAAACACAAAATTGAAGTTACTGATGATCTAATTGATGAACATGACAATGATATTTCTGATGAACATGCTATGTGTACTCTAGAAAACATTGAACCAGGACCCAATTGCTGGGTTGCCGCCATATATGATGACATGTGGTCTACAGGAGATGTGAAGGAAAAGAGTGATGAAAATCGAGATGTGTTGATAAATTTCATGAAAAATGCTGGTTCTAATAAGTTTGTCTGGACATCAAAATCAGACATGTGCTATGTAGAAGAAAACAAGATAATTTCTTCAATAAGTCCACCTTCCCTTGAGTCGGGCTCAGGAGAAAGTTGTCCAAAAAATGTCCTCTCCATAAACATAAATTCCAATGTGTTGTACAATGTACACATTATAAATGCTTGAAATAAGACATAGTTATCAACTAGAACTGCTAATATGTTAAATGTATAGAAATGTAAGAGAATTTATTGCCTGTTCAATGTATATGCCTATCAAATACTTACAAGATGGAGGTCAGCGTTTGGTATGTTTCAAATCCACGCCTCAGTCTTTTCTGAGGAATCCTTGTCTATTCAAACCAATATTTATATGAGCACTATGTGTGTGCAACAATTGAACTACATTTATACTGTATGACATGTCGACTGTTCATTTTAGGCCTCATTTTGATTGTCCAAAAATATGTCCCCTCCAGAACCTAACACTTAAAAAGGACTGCCCATATCTCGAGAGGATACAATTGGATCAAGATTATTTTACTTTCACATCTGTCCCATACACTGCTCTTCACTCAGAAGACATAATGTGTACAATAGGTTGCATTTTGCAAAAACTGTTGAGAACTATTGGTGGTAGATATGTGTTGTAAGAATTTTTTTTTCATTTATGGGCTTCAATAGTGATTATTTTTCAAAATAAATCTGAAGAGCGGGTCGACAATTGTATAGCCCAATGTTAGTTTTAAGTAATATCCTGTTCCATTTTATGAAAATTGTTGTATTTTTATGTTCAGAAAATTCTTAACTAAAGTTTGGTTTCAATAATTTTTATTTATTTCTAATGCGAATATGACCAGAACAAAAACAATGTGTTATTTGTAGCCCTGAAACAATCTGAATATGATCTTTCAATGTTGGCTCCATCAAAAAATCCAGAGAAAGTTTCCAAACTAGGAAGTTTATTTTCACCCCATGTGGTCAGATTTTAGCAACCCTTTGTGTGAAAGCACCCTGGGCACCTCAATTAAGCATTTTATATTCACAAATTAGGGGATATAGAAACTAAACAGAAGGGGTAAAGTAAGTAAAAATGTCAATTTAAGTGCCTATATACTTCCCAGAAGATGAGGCCTAAGCAGAATGAGGACCCTGGCTAGTGTATTTGGTGATGCTAGACTGCTGTGCAGGGTAGCATAACTAAATTCACCCTCTGGGGACCTCATTCTGCAAATGCCAGATAGAAGACAAATTTAATCCAATATATATCCCCCCCCGCCATTTTTCTTTGAATATTAGTCGTATGATTTCATCTGGATAAGTGGTGATTAAAACAATAATATGAAATGGCCAAACCTGAATTTAGTATGTCTGACATTTGCAGAATTAGGTCCCAAAAATGTGGATTTAATGACAATATTCTGTAAGGCAGGCTAGCATCACCAAATTCATCCTCAATCTGATTAGGCCTCAATGGCCAATAAAACCAAGGAACAGATTGAAGTCCTACAGTTGAAGTTGGTGATACACACCCATTGAGCACCTCAATTATGCATTTTATCTTCTGAAAATTAGGGGGACATTGAAACTGAACAGGTGGAAAAAAGTGACTAAATCAATGAAGTCCTACAGTTGAAGTTGGTGATACACACCCATTGAGCACCTCAATTATGCATTTTATCTTCTGCAAATTAGGGGGACATTGAAACTGAACAGGTGGAAAAAGTGACTAAATCAAACTGTCAATTTGATACTTAGGATACTTCCAAGAAGATGAAGACTAAGCAGAATTAGGTCCCTGACGGGTGTATTTGGTGATGCTAGCATGCTATATGGGGTAGCAACACTAAATTCACCATCTGGGGACCTCACTATGTAAATGTCAGACACACTATTTCCAGACTTTAAGAAATCAAAGCCATTCACAGTATCATTGAATGTCAGTCATCACCTAACAATGGAAGCACCAGTTTGTTGTTAAATTGCTACAGATATGTTTAGATTAGAATAATACATGTCATCTGGCCAGTTTATATAATTAATGACCTGTACCTTTACAGATATATATGCCTCTGTGGTGAGAAGAGGTATTAAATTGAGAGGTGATATGGCTTGGAAGGGATGTTGGTTGATGGCAGGGTTGGGCCTGGGCCATGTGGGAGGGGGTGGGTGGAATGTTTCCATAATTTCATTAAAGAGTAAAGTTTCATAACTCTGCAGATGTTATATATAATGGTGTCACTTTTTTTCAAAAATTGTCCCAGAAGATGAGGCCTAAGCAGAATAAGGTAATTGAGGGTGTATTTGGTGATGCTAGCCTGTTGTATGGGGTAGCAACACTAAATTCACCATCTGGGGACTTCATTCTGCAAATGTCAGACACACTATGTCCAGGCTTGGAGAAATGAACAATGGACTATTCCTTGTAGACTCTGGTAGAATAGTTGTTTAGCTAATGTCATGTCTTGTAATGACAGATGGTAAACTGGTCTGAAGCAAGCAGTCTTCAGCAGAGTATCGGGTGACCACACTATGATAAATTGGCTTTTTCAATAATACAGGCTTCAGTGTTCTCTTAAAAATTAATAGTGCATAGCAAAGAGGTGTGAATTATAAAGGGCCATAACTCTGTTAAAATATATCGGATCTGTATATAAGTGTCAAAAATTCATATACCAAATTTGGTGTTGATCAGATGAAAAATGTTTTGAGTACCGTAATCCCGTCTTGGATGAATTCTATATCAAAACAAGAGTGGAAGGGGTTAAATAAACAATACCAAAATCCATACAGATGAAGAACATGCTAAGAAAAATCTAGGTAAGAAATATGAGGCTGTGATGTGTCCTAAACAAAAATTAAAGGTCAAAATGCAAAAATTAAATTTTTTGTTTTTAAAGTTATGTCCCTGGCTCTGCCCCTATTCGACCCAGTGACCCCATTTGAACAAATCTGAACCCCAGTCACCCAAGGTATCTCTGTACCAAATATAAGCTAAATCGGCCAAATATTTTTTTTAGAAGAAGTCATTGTAAGAATTACTATGAGTTATGGCCCTGGTTTCTCAACTAATTGACCGGGTGACCTCATTTGAACAAATCTGAACACCAGTGACCCAAGGACCCTCCATACCAAATATTAGCTAAATCGGCCCAATGATTCTGAACAAGAAGTCGTTGTAAGAATTACTATGGAGGAATAGAGTTATGGCCCTGGCTTCGCAACTATTTGACCCAGTGACCTCATTTGAACAAATCTGAATGAGAGTCACCTAGGGAACATCCACACCAAATATGAACCAATTCGGTCTACCGGTTTCAGAGAAGATGTTCAAAGAATTGTTGACGGACGGATGGACGGACGGATGGATGGACGACGGGTGATGACTATAGCTCCACCGAAGACTTCGTCTCAGGTGAGCTAAAAAGGGGGTATAATGAGACATATCAGATGAAAGTATCAGGAATGTTGAGAAGTGTCAATTTTTAGCTACAGAAATCCATGCAAGTGAATGAGGAGATATAATAGAAGAATGATTAATTGAAAAATATTGCAGTTAAGCTTGTATTACTGGTAATTTATAGTAAGCTACTTTGGTTATTATCAAACCTCAAATCTGTTCCAATTCTTAGTTGAAAAAGGGCCATAACTCTTAGAGCTGGGACGGTTATGGGTTTTTCGCGACCGGTTATGAACGGCAAAAAACCACGATTAACCGGTTAACCACATATTATAGGTACTATTATGGGTGGGTAAGCCCAGTATGCAGAACGGCGATGATTGTGATGCTCACTGACATGGTAAGTTTGAGAACGGCTCCTGCCCATTATACAAAGAAGTTGTCACCCATGACACACATAATCACATATATCTAATTAAGTACTGTATACACCCCGTCAGTAAGCCCAGGGGGCACGTGCATGTTTTTGTCAAAAAAGTGGGTACTGCATGGGCTTACTCACGGGGATCCCCCCGTGCAAAATCTCAGTTAGCCTTGAGATGCTGGTTTACCATCGTATTTTATACTGATACCAAGAGTAGTTGCGTTATATAAAGAGAATGATGCGTTTTATTAAGATAAAATCATATAATAACAAGATATAGATGTCGACAGGTAAAACACAAAATACAATTTATACGTTGTAAACATGCGTATGGAACGGTTAATAGCGCACATAAATAGCACAAAGTTCAGAAGACGACAAGTCCATCGTCGCCGAAACCATCGAACTCCAGGTCGTCGTCAGAATCTTCCTCGAAGAAGAAAAAATTTATGAATTTCGCAGTAATCGACGAAACGTATTATGTACGTTCTGCAACAAGAACAATAACTCTATAAATTCGAGGTGGATTAATATTCGAATGGAAAAACTCATTATCTGATACTATTTTAAATGTAATGGTTCAAAAATGATTTAATATAAATATTAGCTGCTCTGATATATATATTGCCTCATGTTAAAATGAAATAATCCAAGATTAATTAACGGCAATTGAGCCACAAAGATTGTAAACGAATTAACACCAGAGAACGTGGCAACTTTTAAAAGTATATCATAGAAAGCAGGACTGCTCGTGGAAATTATTGGGCTCAATTTATATTTTCTTGGGATCAATTTGAAAACACAATAGTTGTGTAATGAGTTCACACCCAAATTTAGTTGGAGTAATGCTAATTAAATGCTAATTAATCAAGCCTTCAAAGAGCCGACACACCGCGTTTGATGTTGTTCCCTCAATCTCGGATTCATTTTAATTGACGGAGACAGATTAACCCTCTTATAGCCAGTTATAGCTGACCATCACAGTGATCATACACTATAATAGTGATGTTACGGTTAACCGACCACGGCAAATCCGTGACCGGTCACGGCCATAGTTGGTGGTTAACCGCATAACCGTCCCAGCTCTAACAACTCTGGTGTAACAAATGGATCTAACCCATATTCAAACTCGATCTGTGTTTTGAGTTGAGAAACTCATATACCAAATTTGGTTCATTTATCGAAGCATGTGTGAATTCTGTGTCAAAGGGCCATAACTCCATTAAAAATTCCAGATCAAACCCATATTCGAACTTGAACTGTATGTTGGGCTGAGAAACTCATATACCAATCATATAAAAAATGTTTGAGTTATGGCAGAATGATTAAATTCTAATTTGAAAAGGGCCATAACTCTTAAAAAAAACTCTGATCAAACCTATATACAAAATTTCGTTTCGATCAGATAGAAAATGTTTGAGTTATCGCATTATGCGTAAAGTGTCTACAGACAGACAGATGGACAAACAATGAGTGGTCAATCTGGACGTTGACACTGTGTACCATACTATGGTATGGGTACACATAAAAAGGGGCATAACTCAGTCAAAATCATGCGAACTTGATCTGTATTTTGGAGTGGTAAACTAATACCAAATTTGTTTAAGTTCACTTGATTCAATCTAAAGTTATCTGGAAACCGCAAATCAGGTAAAATCTAAGTCGAAATAAAAGGTCGGTAGACCTCATGTCCGCCTCAAAAGTGTCGGCTTGATACGACCGTTGTTTGCGCATAAAAACCTGTCTTTAGTGCTAGTAAACCTACATACCAAATTTAATTTCATTCAGTACACATTTACTAAAGTTATCATACGAAACCTCAAATTGGCAAACATTCTAAGTAGACAAGACAGTCAAAGACTGTGGGGTCGCTCACCAGACTGCAAAGACTGATAAGACTGGGACTTTGGAGACCACAACAGTCAGAACTTTTCATAATCACTTTAAAAGAAGTAGATCTAAACAGGATATGTGGCTAGAGAGGCTTCATGAATGTAGATCGGTGAATATCAAATTACCAAATCTCCCAAATCTACCTTGAAATTACCAAATCTAACTTGAAATTACCAATTGTACACAAGTGATCACCCCCTCCTCCAGCTCAAGAAGTCCCCTCTCGCCTGGGCTCCAGACTCCCAAGTCTTAGGTTGAAATTTCACAACCGACATCTCAAACTTTCTCAATTGTTGGAAATTTCACAATCTCACAAGCGCTTTATATAAAACCATTTAGACATGTTTAAAGCCCAATTATCCATGGACCCAAAAACACTATATGTATGTCAGAGTAATCAGTCAGGTAGTTCCAAGGTAGACGTTTTAATGAATTTTGTATTTTAATGATTTTTAGACACAAAAGTCGTACCGGTAAGTCCCCATAGTCCCGTCATTTCTTAACCGGTTGACCTCATGTTACAGGGTATCTGCCCATTTCTGGTGAATGAATTCAAGGAGTTTCAAGGAGGTTCCAGTAGTCAATTCAAGGATTTTCAAGGACTGCCCCGACAATTTTCAAGGAGTTTCCAGGAACCAACTGTTGAACATTTAATACATGTGATACCACGTTTTCCACCATAATTTTAGCATTTTTAGCTTTTTAGGCCTTTATGGGTAATTGCATTACCATAATTTAAATTAATGGGAACATTTAACTAATACATGTAGTGTGATGACAGTAGACACCAGTTGAATATCACTGCCCCTATCGGCCTATGCTATTCCATAAATGGTGCTTCAAACTTTTTGCATGTGACACCAGGGCACTTTCGCCCATGTTTGCGACGTCAAATATTTTCTTGCATAACTGACATCTAGCGTTATATGTGTTGTTCTCAACCGCCTCCACCCATTTGAATTTGGCGCCCCATTGCGTCTGGTATTTGCATTTACCACCGGGCATGTTATTTAAAATACTCGTAAACAGGAAATGAAGGTCATCGGAAGCGGATGTGATTTTTTTGTTTCGGTTTCGTTTTTGTTAATTTGTACGTTTTTATGTAAAACACGGGTTTCTAATGTCGAATGTCTATATAATATACAAATTACCTCAATCCGATACAATAAAAATACACTAATTACGCTACCTGGGTTTGAAAAGCTCGGAACTATTTTTTATCGTGTTCAATTTTATGATACTTCATAGGGGGGTCACATAATTGAAATAGACTCGCGAGTATTGGTGTTTTGCGGGAAATGGAGTTACATCCCATGCTTCATTGGGGGGGTCACACAATTACAATTGACTCGAGATAATTGCCGCCAGCGGAAATTCAAAATGGGGTTACTTCCCATATACCAACAACGCGTTCGGAACTAAACTATCTATATTTATTGACTCCCGATGAATCGATATACCTGGGTTTAAGGGCTACATAGAATTCCAGGGTTTTCAAGGAGTGGGCATTCAATTCAAGGGTTTCAAGGGCCCTGGAAAATTGATTTTCCAAATCAAGGAGTTTCAAGGAATTCAAGGAGCCGCGGATACCCTGTGTTAACAGATCTGAATCTCAAGTCACTAAAGGATCCTCCATACTATATGTTCCAACCTCTCTTGAGAAGACATTACAAGAAAACCATAGTCAGAAATGGTAATGCCACCAGGATCATATTATTAGCCATAAATATAAATTATAATATAATTATAATATAAAATATTATTCATTAGTTAGCGCTAATATAGGCGCTAACTAATGACTTGTTAAATACCATCTAATAAATATTCATCTTATTCACAACTTTAAGGAGTCCTTCTGGCACACGAGAATATTTATCGCCGTTTGATTTGCACCAAGTGAACTCGGCGCATATATAATTGATAG
The DNA here is from genome assembly GCA_032622095.1 of Siphonodentalium dalli. NCBI lineage: Eukaryota > Metazoa > Mollusca > Scaphopoda > Gadilida > Siphonodentaliidae > Siphonodentalium > Siphonodentalium dalli. The sequence goes on along the minus strand of CP136061.1, from coordinate 161,140,902 downwards.
AACTGACCTTTATTATGATGATCGTGTCGTTATTTGTTTAAGATACGTATCAATTGACTTATACGCACCCGTTCCCTATTTAAAATCTATATATATCGCCCATTTTAGAGGACCTCCGCGAATTCGGGGACTTCCGCAAAGTGATCTCCACAAATCGGGACCTACTGCAAATCGTCGCACCCAATGCAATTTGTAAACAAATACGATTGACATGCGTTTTAACGAGGTGAGCTTTAATTAAACGAAAGAAGCATTCTACATAAACTATTTGTCATGGACTCAGCCAGTGTGCCATATATATGTGTCAACTAAGGTCGCTTTGCGTGGTAAAAGTGAAAAGTGAAAGTGGAAAATCCTATTGAAAATGAAAGTAGCCTACAATTTTGGGAAATTCCGCGGCAGATTGCAGTGAATCTATACTATTGGAAGTGAATGTACAATTCCTGGAATTCTATCAGATATCCCGACTCTGCTCGTTTTCGTGATCATAGTAGTCGGGGAGCCAATAAGGTCCACCTGGCACCTGCACCCCCCCGATGATTACAAATAACCTTATTTTTATTGTTCCCTATGGTATCCAGATAAAGAATCCGGAATTCACCGAAAAATAAAGGTGGCCCTACTAGGTGCTAGAGCCATTTGAATCCAAGATGGCCGCCATTTCCTCTAATTCCGACCAGCTGTATTTAATCGTTGTAATAGATCGGTTGTTAGCAAAAGACACAGACAAAATATATGCCATTTGTTGGTATGATGTCCTTCTTCAAAATGACGGCAAAAAATTTCGAAAAAATTCAAAATGGCGGCCGAAAAATGACGTCATCTGCACGAAAATAGGAAATTTAATATTTCACCATATCTTCCATTTTTCTTCACATTAATTATTAGTAAATGGCAATGTTTTTGAGACAGTCATCAAGCGTGATATTATAGCGTCATTTTAAGACATTTGCCATTGACGAGGGTTCCGTAATAGATACAGAAAGAGGATTTGAAAAAGAGGGGTAAAATTTTCGATTTTTTTGCCAGACGATTTTAATAGTCATTTTATCGACAAACCACACAGGCTGTTAATAGAATGTCAACAACTATGTGCTTTATTTTATTGGACGGATGTTTTACTTCAATGGGAATGAAATTGGTGTAGAAAATTTCCAAAATGGCCGCCGAAAATATGAAAAATGGTAAATATTGCCCCAGGGTGTCCTGCAATGGCTTACAAGTTGTGGTTAATATATAAAATTGGCTAATCTGTATTATATACATTGCATACTAACATGTCTGATGCACCATGGATCATTGTTTCTATTGTCACCACTGACATCACCAGAAATATTGGATTTTCTCTCACAAACTTGACATAAATTTCGGCAAAAATTCACTTTTCAGGGTTGGACAATTGTTTTAAGTAAAATGCAACTATCATTGGTATCAAAGGTATTTATTATTTTGGTCTATCTTAAATGTGTCACACTACGGTGTTTATAGACCAAATTGCTCAAGATGGCTTCCAAAATGGCAACCAAATTTGTAAAAAGTTAATTTTTTACATATATCCCGAACATTATTCTCTGCGTTATCCGACAAGGTAGTAAATTGTGACTCACTTGGTTATTGTACGTGTTAGTCAATTAACTGACAACTACGTTCTATTATGTTTGTCCCAGTTCCGTATGGGGCATGACAAATTCATTTTAAAGTTGCAGTATGGAATTTTTCGGAGAACCTCTTTTGTGTTTCTTGCCATATTATTGAAAGGAAATGGGCAGAACTTTGAAACGGAACTGAGATGAACCATAATATGTGGCTATTCTGGTCCATTATGATAAAACATATCAACTGGATACAGGGTGGATGCCAAGATGGTAGCCAGGGACTTACTATATGATCATAGGTGAGGTGAATAGGTATACAGGGAGTTATTGTATGGTCAACGGTGAGATGAGTACATGTATGTATACAATTAGTGACTGTATGATCATAAATGTAATGAATAGCTATACAGGGAGTGACTAAATGGTCATGTGTCAGGTGTATGAGTATACCCGGTGTTCCTGCTTGGTGATGTGGCGGTATGGTCATGTGTAGGTTATACGGGTATACACACGTGTTGCTATATGGTCATGGGCGAGGGGTATGTGTATATAGCGAGCGGCTATATGGGCATGGATGATGTGCATATGCATACATGGAGTGAATATACCGACATGGCTGGGGAGTATTAGTATATCTTGAGTGGCTATTCTGCTATGGTGTGACAATAGGGATACGGGGAGTGACATGGCCAAGGGTGAGGTGAATATATATATACAGGGAGTTACTGTATGGGCATGAATGGTGTGAATATGTATACAAGGAGTGACTATATGGTTATGAGTGGGGTGTCCATGGTGAGATGCATAGGAATATAAGGAGTGGCTGTATGGGCATGTGTGAGGTGAATCGGTATACATGTAGTGACTGTACGGTGTATTGTTGTGTGTGGCCGTTGTGACCGTATGGGCATTGCTGTGGTGTATAGATATAACGAGAGTAGCTACATGGTCATCTGTGAGTTGTTTATGTATATATGGAGTGACTGTAATGTCGTGGTGGGATGTATATGTGTACCGTGTGTGGCTGTATTGTGACATGTGGGTGTATATGTATATTTGTGCTGTCTGTATGATCATGGATGGAGTGCGTAGATAAATAGGGAGTGGTTTTATGGTTATGGGTAATGTGTATAGGTGCACCTGGTATGCCTGTACGGTCAAGATTGAAGTTATATGCATACCTGTGGCTATATAGGGAGTGGCCTTTTGGTAACGGGTGGATCGTATATTGATATATGTTGTGGATGTATTATCATCGGTGGTGTATAGGGTGTAGATGAATGATTATGGATGGCGTGTATAAGTATACATTGAGTTGCTGAATTGTCATGAGCGAGGTGTATATGCAAGTATTAAACTTATGAGTGGTCGTGTGTGCGGGTATTGGTATATTTGGAAGGGCTCACCATTGAGGTGTATATGTATATCTGGATTGACTCTATGGTCATGGGTATGGCGAATAGATATACATGTAGTGGCTGTATGGTCCACGGTGAGGTGAATAGGTATACAATGAGTGACTTTATGATCGTTAATGTGGTGAATATGTATACACATAGTGACTATATGGTCAGGTGTAGGAGTATACCTGGTGTTCATGCACCAGTATAACCAAATATGGCTGTATGGTCAGGTGTATGTGTATAGAGTGGGTGACTATATTGTCATTGGTGTGGTGTTTATGTACATATGAGGTCATGGGTGGGTTGTACATGTGTAATTTGGGTGGCTATCGCTTTCCACAATAACGCAAGGATATGTTAATCAATAGAGAGGTCATATCAAAGAGTTCTCCACCATGATAGTGTTTGTGTACATGGGGGAACTTTAAACGTGAAAAGCGATAGCCACCCATTACCACACAGTCATTCCATATATACATAAACACTACAGACATAACAATATAGTGACCAACTGTATAAACGTACACCTGACCCATGACCATGGATGGCCATACAGCCATGAGTCACAATGCAGTCACACCGGGTATAATCCTAAACATGACCCATAACCATAGAGTCACTCCTTGTATACCCATTCACCTCACTATTGGCCATACGGTCATCCCATGTATATCTATTCTCCACACACACATGGTCAAATAGACATTCAATATATACATCAACACCACAACAATGACCATAGAGTCACCCCGGGTATACATATCCACCTCACCAATGGTCATATAGCCACTCGCTTCATACACATACCCTCACCCATGGCACCTGGTATACTCCTTCATCTGACCTATGGCCATATAGTCACACCGTGTGTACCTATTCAAAACATTCGTACATGATCATGGTCAATCATTGTATATATATTCACCTCACCCTTGGCCATGTCACTCCCCGTATCCCCATTTGTCACACCATAGCAGAATAGCCACTCAAGATATACTAATACTCCCCAGCCATGTCAGTATATTCACTCCATGTATGCATATGCACATCATCCATGGCCATATAGCCGCTCGCTATATACACATACCCCTCGCCCATGACCATATAGCAACACATGTGTATACCCGTATAACCTACACGTCACCAAGCAGGAACACCGGGTATACTCATACACCTGACACATGACCATTTAGTCACTCCCTGTATAGCTATTCATTACATTTATGATCATACAGTCACTAATTGTATACATACATGTACTCATCTCACCGTTGACCATACAATAACTCCCTGTATACCTATTCACCTCATCTATGACCATATAGTAACTCCCTGGCTACCATCTTGGCATCCACCCTGTATCCAGTTGATATGTTTTATCATAATGGACCAGAATAGCCACATATTATGGTTCATCTCAGTTCCGTTTCAAAGTTCTGCCCATTTCCTTTCAATAATATGGCAAGAAACACAAAAGAGGTTCTCCGCAAAATTCCATACTGCAACTTTAAAATGAATTTGTCATGCCCCATACGGAACTGGAACAAACATAATAGAACGTAGTTGTCAGTTAATTAACTAACACGTACAATAACCAAGTGAGTCACAATTTACTACCTTGTCGGATAACGCAGAGAATAATGTTCGGGATATATGTAAAAAATTAACTTTTTACAAATTTGGTTGCCATTTTGGAAGCCATCTTGAGCAATTTGGTCTATAAACACCGTAGTGTGACACATTTAAGATAGACCAATACAATAAATACCTTTGATACCAATGATAGTTGCATTTTACTTAAAACAATTGTCCAACCCTGAAAAGTGAATTTTTGCCGAAATTTATGTCAAGTTTGTGAGAAAAATCCAATATTTCTGGTGATGTCAGTGGTGACAATAGAAACAATGATCCATGGTGCATCAGACATGTTAGTATGCAATGTATATAATACAGATTAGCCAATTTTATATATTAACCACAACTTGTAAGCCATTGCAGGACACCCTGGGGCAATATTTACCATTTTTCATATTTTCGGCGGCCATTTTGGAAATTTTCTACACCAATTTCATTCCCATTGAAGTAAAACATCCGTCCAATAAAATAAAGCACATAGTTGTTGACATTCTATTAACAGCCTGTGTGGTTTGTCGATAAAATGACTATCAAAATCGTCTGGCAAAAAATCGAAAATTTTACCCCTCTTTTTCAAATCCTCTTTCTGTATCTATTACGGAACCCCCGTCAATGGCAAATGTCTTAAAATGACGCTATAATATCACGCTTGATGACTGTCTCAAAAACATTGCCATTTACTAATGATTAATGTGAAGAAAAATGGAAGATATGGTGAAATATTAATTAAATTTCCTATTTTCGTGCAGATGACGTCATTTTTCGGCGGCCATTTTGAATTTTTTTCGAATTTTTTTGCCGTCATTTTGAAGAAGGACATCACACCAACAAATGGCATATATTTTGTCTGTGTCTTTTGCTAACAACCGATCTATTACAACGATTAAATACAGCTGGTCGGAATTAGAGGAAATGGCGGCCATCTTGGATTCAAATGGCTCTAGCATTCCGGATTCTTTATCTGGATACCATAGGGAACAATAAAAATAAGGTTATTTGTAATCATCGGGGGGGGGGGGGGGGGGGGGGGGGGGGGGGGGGGGGGGGGTGCAGGTGGACCTTATTGGCTCCCCGACTATAGGTTATATAGGTCCTATATGACCACAAAAACGAGTCGAGTCGCGATACATCCATCAGTACAAACACATTGTGTATACGATACAATTTTGACTTGATGACCAGAAAATAAAAGATAGCGGTTAATCCAAGTCTCCAACAGAACAGACATGCGCGCTCCAATTAAAATTACCCATAATTCACTTCACTACACAGGGGTTCCCAAAGGGTTATACATTATTTTCAGGCTATCAGAGTATTTATGTTTTCAACAACATATTATTACACCGGTGACTTTAAGTTTACAATTTCAGCCTGTCCTGACCCTATGGATACGATTTATGATATTTTCAAAAACGTATTATACACCGGTGCCGTTAACTTTACAATTTCAGCATATACGTGATTCTATTGGTACGATTGAGTAAGGTACAAAAAAAAATATCCAAGAATATATTTCTCCATTCGACCACGAGTCTATACAGATCTGTACACTAGTGTCCACCCACTTCGTGGCGGGAATAAGTATTACTATAGAGACATACAGTTATGTCCCTGGTGCCACCCTATTTAACCTGGTGACCCCATCTGCATAAATTTGAATCCCAGACACCAAAGAACCCTTCATACTAAATATCAGTAAAATAAACCTGACGGTCCGTGTAAAGGAAGCATATTAAGAGGAAAACTGTCCTTTGCTTGGCCCCTATTTGACCAGGTGACCCCATTTGAACAAATCTGAACTACAGTCACCAAAGGACCCTTCATACCAAATATGAACCCATTCAACCTGATGGTACACGAGAAGTCGTTTTTAAGAATTACTATGGAGGGTAAGAGTTATGGCCCTGGCTTCACAACCATTCGACAGAGTGACCTCATTTGAACAAATCTGAATGTGAGTCACCTATGGAACATCCACACCAAATATGAACCCATTCAGTCTTATGATCTAGAGATGTTCAAAGAATTGATGACAGATGGATGGACGGACAGACAGATGAACAGGTGACAGATGAGAAGTGATGATATAGCTTCTTCTCAGGTGAGCTTCAAATTTACATTTCATTGAACAAATCTGTCAAGTCACCCCCCCCCCCCCCCCCCCCCCCCAAACACTGTGGGGACATCCCTGTGAGAATATGACATACAACATTTATTTGAATGCCAGACTACACTAGCTTAACAAAATTCCTATGACCTTGAGAGCAAGTGCATTCTCTGAGAATTATATTCCATTCATGAAACCATCAGCTACCAGTGTCTTGAGGAGAGGTGTTGACATAGATAATTAGGTTTTAACCACTGCACACACAGCTTTGTGATACTCCTACAGCTGTGATCAAAACAAGGATTTTAATGGGGTGAACAAGAGATAATATGGTATTATACAGTGTGGTGTGGCAGGGACAGGAGGTGGGGTTGGGTAGCTGTGATATGTCTAAAAAAATCAAAGGTCAAAATGCAAAAATGTTATTTTTTTTTAGAGTTATGTCCCAGGCTCTGCCCCTATTTGACCCATTGACAGGGTCCCTGCAGCTTTTTGGAAACAAAATTCCATGACTTTTCCATGACTTTCAATGACCTTTTTATCAAAATTCCATGACTTTTTTTATAGTGAATAGGGGTGGTGCAATACCGAAAACTAGATGTGTCCAGGCCGCTGTTAAACAGTTAGACATTAGAAGTTATAAATCTAATACTCACATTAGCATTGTCTTCGAATTAAAGCTGATACTAGTATTTAAAGGAATCAAAATCTACTGTTGATACAAGTTTTTTTTACACAATCATCTAAGTCCAATGCATGTGAATTGAATTATAATACAGTATCTAACATTTGTACACCATCACGACAAACAGTCTGAATTTACTGTGCATTTTCCGACAACTTCTGCTGAAGTTTTTCCAACTGCTTGTCAATGAGCACAACATCCCCTTTCTTTTCTCTGCAGGATTTTCTCAAGGCATTAGACTCCAATATAAGGTTGATCTTTCTTTTAGATTCTGCCTCCATTGCAAGATCATCAGCCTTATCAGATAGTCCTTTGATATCAGTGTCCAATATCTGTTTCTTCCTGCCTAACTCCCTTATCTCATCCTGAATATATTTTCTTTTCTGGGCCCTGGTTGATAATGAGTTAGCTTTCTTCAGCTCATCCAGATGGTTCCTATACTTTTGTCTGGCAGCTGATGCATATTTTAACAATGATGTTGTTACCACAAAGCTTTCAAGACCTCCAATGTGGCTGATGTGGTCTATGATGATTCGCTGTGAAACCAATGACAGCTCTTGCATATTAGCTGCCATCACCTCCTTGTTTATGGAAAATCCACGCTCTACGGTGCCTTGACCATGTGACATGGTCAACAACAGTTTCACCACCTTCCACAGTGAAGAGAAATTTGATGATTTTACACACATGTGTTCATGGAATAACTTGTCTGGTCTCACAAAGTCCTCTGCTGCCATTGTTGATATGTCATAATTTTTGAATAGACTTCTCAACTCAACATCCATTGAATCCAAGAATTCGTTATACAATCTCAGCAGATTATCGCAGTCACCTTTTTCTACTCGATTCGACTCGACAAGCTTTTGCAGAACAATCTTGAACTGCGCAGCCGATCCAAGTGGGTCATTCACCATGTGCTTTGGATTCAAACAGCGCATGTTTCTAGCCAGTGTATACGCCATTGGTGTCTTATCCATCAAATGTTCTGCGATTTTTGATAGATATGCCATACAACTCATTCGGAAATCCATGGATTCTCTGTCAGAAATTGTTTTGTTATCCAGGAGTTTCTTGACCTCTATTTCAGCCTTGAAACCTACATCAACTTTCCTGTACCCAACTCTATTTTCAGCTTTCTTCACATCAATCTTCATTAGCTTTAAAATGCCATGAGCATTTGACAGAATATCTGGCTTAATGAACCTCTTCATTATTCCTCTCGTCATTTTTTCCAGATGCTCACATAAGAATGGAACCAGAGGAATGTCGGTCTGAAATAGGGTAAGGAACGGCCTCAGTTGGTTTGCTATACTTTCAAACACCATCATTTGTGATATAAACAGTTTATCATCTGTGGCCTTAACAATGTCCTGATATGATTTGGATTTTGGCGTGTCATAATCTTTGCTGACTTTCACTTTCTTGACATACATCTGTACTGCTGGCCAGATTTGCTGTGCTCGCTGGACCACTGGTACGTTCTCAATCCATCGATGTCCACAGAACGGCATTCCAAAAACTGATGTATTCGTTATATCAGTGAAGTCATCTCGTCTGGCAGGGGCATCAAGGAAAAGGTAGTGCAAAGCTTTTAGCACACTGCTTACATAGAATTGAGAACTTGTGTGTCCATGCTTAAAAGCATTATGCACAGTATGCAAGCCGCATGATCCAATATTTAATAGCTCTGGGGCATCTTCACTGGCAAGTTCCTTCTGCATCAGCTCAAACAGTTTCCAGTTCACATTCGGGCCATCCATCGAAACCTGGAATTTATCAAATTGATTCATATTTAGTACAGTCAAGTGATTATATTTTGAACATCTTTGTAGCCAGGCTACACAGCTAACAGTATAAGATAATAGAGATTGTTGATGTAATTAACCAGGCTGAAATTGTGAAGGGAGTTATCCCTCTTGCATAATCACACAAGTTGAAAACAAAGTCATTAACAATATATTATATTTACACGTATATTGGTAGCAAGAAGTATGAGAATGTTGGTGTAATTTACTAATTTAATAAGGTAATATAGTTATCCCTCTTGCATATTGCATAACCACACAACACATAGTTATACATGTATAGATAGCAAACTGTATGGCAATGCTGAGCCCGATGTAACTTAATTAAGGTAACTAGAGTTATCCATCTTACATAAACAGTCATATACGGTAGGTACGGTACGGTACATGTAGAAAAAAGTACCAGAATGTTGATTTAATTAAAGTAGTTATCCCTCTTGTATAAATATGGTCATATATATTAATTTAGGTAAATAAAGTTATCCCTCTTGCATATACATGTAAACAGTCATATAGGTAGAAATGTTGATGTAATTTAATTAAGGTAAATAGAGTTATCCATCTTGCATATAAACAGACAAATAAACATTTACCTGCATACAGTATATGAGACTGTTGAATCAGTGTTGATGTAATTGAATGGAGCTGAATAGAGTTACCGGTACATGTATACCGCTTGCATAACAACACGAGATAAAGCCACCAATATTATAATAAGGCAGGTTTGGGCAGAAACAGTATTAGTATGAAAACTGTAATTAATATTTATGATGATTAATTTAATCTTACCTGAATAACGTTTTGAATTCCATATCGATTGATAGCCTTCATGGTCACAGGTAATAAATCATACGCCCGAGCATGACCCAAGAACTCGGATGTTATGTATCGGGTCACCACACAGTTTGAAGTGTTATCCCAAAATCTCAAATGCATGTCCATTTGTTTCTTTTGCATCACTGAATTCTCTGATTCATCAAACAACAAGACAAACTGTTCATTCGAGTCTTTGAGAGTTTCCGACAACAGGTTTTCAAAATACGGTTTGAGTCCAAAACAGACCAGGTAAGATATTTTGTTGTCGCCACATGTGAAATTTTTTGCAATGTTACTATCTGGAAACATCCGTGCAAACAACATTTTAACATCCTTACAGCTGGAGTAACTATAATGTGCCACAATACACTTGAGTGCCCATAGTATTTCAGCTGACATTATAGCATTGTTTGTTGCACTTGAAGCTGCTATTTACAGTATTGTTGAAGTTGAGTTAGAGTCTGGTGTTGAAGGTTGGACAGACGGTATTAAGACGTCTGCATTAGTGCCATTGCAACTGGACGAAGTCTCGTTTTGTGAAAAAAACTGTCGCATTGTTCCCATGCTCGCTCGTAACATCGTCGTGTTTATTTCCAGCCATGTGCGATTTTACGGCTCGAATTCCCATGTTTCCGATGTCAAATTCTTTGATGCACAATTTACATTTGGCCTTGAATTTGTTTGCGGGAACATTCACAAGCCACGCCTTCATATCTTCGTCGGCTAACCAAGCGTCATTGAATTTACAATGACCCGGCATTATTTAATAATAGAATAGAATATAATTATCCGGTTCGATGAAGCGCAAATATTTTCTTTTGTGTGTTCAGTAAACAGGAAGCATGCGTGCGCGCGCGCTCTCATTCAAACCTTCTTTCAAACGGTATCGCTAATTGGTTGAAATAACGAGTCAAGGTTATCGAGCAGCCAATCATTGATGATGTTTCAGTTTGATCACGCACTGCTCGCATGCATTACCGTAAATAACGATACCGAGTATATAGCATAGACTGATTGCATCACGCCAGGCAGCTTTTGTTTTCCATGACTTTCCATGACATTTATGGACACATGTATTTTTCCATACGTTTCAAGGGCCTGGAATTTATCTCAATAAAATTCCATGACTTTCCATACATTCCATGACCAGCGGGGACCCTGATTGACCCCCATTTGAACAAATCTGAACCCCAGTCACCCAAGGTCTCTCCGTGCCAAATATAAGCTAAATCGGCCCAATATTTTTTTAGAAGAAGTCATTGTAAGAATGAGTTATTGCCCTGGTTTCTCAACTAATTGACTGGGTGACCTCATTTGAACAAATCTGAACACCAGTCACCCAAGGACCCTCCATACCAAATATTAGCTAAATCGGCCCAATGGTTCTGAACAAGAAGTTGTAAGAATTACTATGGCGGAATAGAGTTATGGCCCTGGTTTCGCAACTATTTGACCCAGTGACCTCATTTGAACAAATCTTAATGAGAGTCACCTAGGGAACATCCACACTAAATATGAACCAATTCGGTCCGATGGAACTTTAGAAGATGTTCAAAGAATTGTTGACGGACGGATGGACGGAAACCAAAAATGTTAACCGACGGTCAAATTCTAAGTCGAAAGGCCGTAACTCATGTAAAAATAATTGGACGGAACCCATATTCGAACTTGGCCTGTATCTTTAGCTGGGAAATACACATACCAACTTTGGTTCAGATCAAATAATCCAAACTGGAGTTATCGGTCGGAAACCAAAAATGTTAACAGACGGTCAAATTCTAAGACGAAAAAGGGGCATAACTCTGGTGAAATTTGGCGGACGGAACCAGAATTCGAACTTGACCTGTCTTTTCTGCTAGTAAACCCACATACCAAATTTAATTTAATTTGGTTCACTCTAACTAAAGTTATCATCCGGAAACCTCGGACGCACGCACACGCTGATTATAATAGTCCTCCGAACCCGTTGGGTCGGCGGACAAAAAGGGACATAACTTAGTCAAAATCATGGGGACGAAACCCATATTCGAACTTGAACTGTATTTTAGTGTGGTAAACTAACATACCAAATTTGGTTTAGTTCCCAAGGTTCAATCTAAAGTTATCATCCGGAAACCAAAAGCGGACGGACGGATTACAGACAACCAATTTACATAATACAACCGTTTCTTCAAACGGGCGTCTAAAAATGACCCAATGATTTCACCCCTGTACACTCATTTAATTTTGAAGAAATCCCCCTGTACTATTACCCCCCTCCCCCTGTTCATTTGGATCCCAAGAGTACAAAGTGCTGAAGAATTTAGTCATGCAAATAGTACAATCCATGTCGGCTGCCGGTGGAAATGTTAGTGATTGAAAATTTATCAGAGCAAGCTATGTTACTTGTGAAACAAAGCATTTTTGAAAGATTGTATAAATACCGTATGGCTTGTTCTCTCTGAGCCTTTCTTACTTCAGGCTTCTGATTCCTTTTTGCCATGATATCACTCAAAGTGGCTCCAGTAATAGCTCGAGCAAATTTTTGTGTTCGCCTCGTTCTCTTCTTTTGCACTTCTTCTTGCATACCCTTCTTATGTTTTCGTCTGTACAAGACAGTCCAGTTGATATTTCTCGGGTTGCGTTTCATATCCTGTGATCTCTGACATTTTTTACTGAGGAAGTGATATACCTGAAAGAGGATCAGTCAGAATGGCAAATGATTAATCTACATTCCACTTAAGCATTGAAAAGTTTGGTACATGGAAATGCTTTAATACTCTCGAGTGCCTAATAGTCATACATGTAATTTTTTCCTCATGAAATTCGCACCTGTACAATCCTCATTTGGCCCTGCACGTTTATTAGTTTTCGCCATGTCCAATATGTGAACGGTTCACCTGCCCGCTTCTTGGATTGTTCAATTTTCGGTATGAACTGCTCAAAAATATAAGTATATACTGCAGTTAAAGATACGGGCGGCGTTGGCGGTGGGTATGGTGTTAAATTATTCAGCTCAGTCAAAAGCTGCCATAAACAGAAAGCATAGTACAATATAAGACAGACTTTGCACTTATACCAATAAGAAATATGGCATGAACAGTATGGTAAGCGTCTGCGGGTTATGCATGTATGGGACCCCTTCTCCTATGGTGTGTGTATGTCTATGCCCCTATAGGTTACACTGGTGTAAATAAGGTTCGGAGAGACCTCTAGCGGATGCGGGAGGAATATATAGGAGAGAATAAAATAGACACTGGGCCCTGATTGGTCAATAGCCTTGTGTGCTTTTTGCATAACAAAATCATCACACCTCTTCCCTATGATTTCCCATAGGTAAGATAGCCATTGGCACAGGAATTAACCCTTTGTAGTGAAGTTTGAATTTGTTGGTGTGGTCTAAAATATGACAGTATTTTTTTATGCGGATCTGACACTAGTTACGAAAACACAAGATTTAAAGGCGAATTCCCTGCTAGACAGATATGATTTTTTTGTGTAAAAAGTTTCCCGAAATGTCAATTTTTCAGATTAAAAAAAAAAATTGGACCCATGGTTCATATAGCCAACAGCATACGCTAAAACGTTAGCACTAAGGCCTATGGAAAACATTTACACCAGTGTAACCTAAAGGGAAAAATGAGCTTTTTGGCATTTTTGATTCCTGGGAGTCACTTTAAAGTATTTTAATGCATTTTTCACAGCCTGGTCTTTCAGTCCAATGAATCTCCCATGCATGGTGTGGCTATTCTTGCTGCTGATGTCTTCTTTCACTTACATCGGCCAAAAAAATGGTATGATTTTTCATAAAAAATGCCAATTTTTCAAGGTATTTTCAAAAAAATTCAAGGTGGTAATTGTCACATGATAATGCAAATTACCCATAACATGAGCATGTCAATGACACACATATCAATTGTTATAAGAAGCTAATCTAACAAGTATTTTGGATTTTATAGCCAGTGATATACAGATATATATAATAAAAGTGTCTCATTTTCACTGGTGGGTATGGCCATTTGAAGGTTAATAGCACTAAAACTTGGACACATTTAAGAAAATGCTTCAGCATTTCAAAGAGAGCATATCTTTGTTCAACTAATTCAATATACACCCACATCCAGTTATCTTGGATCACCCTTGCAGACCTGAAAATGTCATATTTTAGTCTTCCATGTGCTGATAAAGTCATGTGCTTGATGCTCAGCTGATCAGATCTGGACTCAATGACCTCACATCACCAGAAGTTCTCTCATGGAAAGGATCTTGTACAGTCTTCCATAGCTGATCCAAGTTTGCAACACCAGACCCCAAAAACTGTGTGAAAATGGGGCCTGAATATGACTTGTGGTGGAAAAATGTGCTTTTTTGATGAATAATGTGTTACAGAGAGTGGGGTTAAATTGTGTGTGATAAATAAAGAACCACAGAAGTGATATTATTTTTGAACACATTTTTTTCATTCATGGGCAATTCTGAAAAAATGTAGGGTCTTACAATTATTCCGCGAAAAAGCGGGCTATCGCTTTATGTTACACTGGTGTAAATAAGGTTCGGAGAGACCTCTAGCGGATGCGGGAGGAATATATAGGAGAGAATAAAATAGACACTGGGCCCTGATTGGTCAATAGCCTTGTGTGCTTTTTGCATAACAAAATCATCACACCTCTTCCCTATGATTTCCCATAGGTAAGATAGCCATTGGCACAGGAATTAACCCTTTGTAGTGAAGTTTGAATTTGTTGGTGTGGTCTAAAATATGACAGTATTTTTTTATGCGGATCTGACACTAGTTACGAAAACACAAGATTTAAAGGCGAATTCCCTGCTAGACAGATATGATTTTTTTGTGTAAAAAGTTTCCCGAAATGTCAATTTTTCAGATTAAAAAAAAAAATTGGACCCATGGTTCATATAGCCAACAGCATACGCTAAAACGTTAGCACTGAGGCCTATGGAAAACATTTACACCAGTGTAACCTATAGTATGGCAACGCCCCCTTTCCTATGCTTTGTATGTGTTTATCTATGGGTCCATAGTCTTACAAACTCCTCCTTTTTATGCATTAATTTTATAGGTTTAATTATTATAGATCGCTCCTCCTTTTTCTTAATTCCCTCCTTCCCACGCAATTTTATCTTCTGAAACAATCTAGTAAAATATTCCCACGCAATTTTTTTGTTTCTGGAAAATTCTAGAAATTTTTTGTTTCTGGAAAATTCTAGTAAAAATCCATAATGTATTCGTGTAAGAAAATTCATACTTGTATCGTATATGGCCCTTTATGGATTTGTGTAACAAAATTCATACTTGTATCGTATATGGCCCTTTAACCCTTTACCCAACAGAACGGCCCTGTGCCAATGCATTCTCTTATATATGCGAGTCGACCATAGGTCGCCTCGCATATATAAGAGAATACATTGGCTTAAGACATTAAAAATTATAAAATTGTTAAAGAATGTAAGAAAAAATGGTAAAAAGTGTTAAAAAATGAATTTTTTTTAGGCCAATGCATTCTCTTGTATATGCGAGGCGACCTATAGTCGACTCGCATATATGAGGGAATGCATTGGCACAGGGCATAACTGTAACTATCACAATGTGGTCAATGAGCCGGTTCCAATGATATCCATATTTGTATGGTTCTATTGAGACAGACCGAAGATATTTTAGGCTGTTGAAGCTTTATTTGGCCGGTTTTGGCCGGTTTGTTGGGTAAAGGGTTAAACCAACGATGCTGAAGGTAGATGCACTTTTGTCTGTTAATTAACTTCTAAGCATGTTGTATTCTGCACCTACTGGTAGGCACAGAGCTCTCAAGCTAATAACACAACATATAACCATTTCTGGAACATTCTCCATATGGACGGGAATAAAGCGGTGAAACAGATTATGCATACCACAGTTACCACTAGGTGATAAAACATTTAAGCCAGCACTAATTTGAATAAAAACCATTCAGGGGCCCGTATTATTTGCACATATTGGCTAAGAAAAATAAAAAGCCTTTCCAGCTGCCTCAAAAAATCTCAACACGTGGTAGACCATCTAGGTATTAAAACACATCTAATACAAGCAGCCAACAGATGCTTACAGAGCATAACCCATGCATAACAGCCAATGCATTTTATGTTCTCGAAACTTCCATAATAACATCAAATCAAAGAGCACTAGGCAAAAACATGCCAATATTGCAGGTTCCAATAATGCAAATACACAGGTGTAAGCTATTAACTGCCAGGAATCTGGCTTCTGTGAATATGTGTGTAATCCCCTGATTGTGGACAGAACATCAGGCTTATTATCACCTTACGCCATAGATCCATAGCGCAGTGGCTCAAAACATTCGACTCTAGTCACCCTTTCATATATGTTCTGCAGGATTGTATGTTACACGACAACAACATTGTAACAGATTGGCGACTTACCTTCAAGTTAGATGTCACATATTATGCATGTACATTCGATGCACGAATCAACACTGTAGGAAATGAAGGTATTGATTTGTTATTACTTCAAAATGGTTCATATAGCATACAACGCATTTGGGTCACATGGCTTCTGTGCAAGGGGGTTTGTGAATAGATTGAAAATGAGCGTATATGTGACCATCACTTCATAGATTTACCTATCTATCCAACTTAAAGCATTTATGAAGAATGTAGGCACACCAAGCATTATACAATTTCACAAACAGATGGGCACTAAACAGACCAGCGAGGGACTTGCTCTCACAAAAGCTAATAACACAGCATCTATCCATTTCTGGAAAATTCTTGGCCCGTGTGAGTTAGCAGTATAGCGTATTAAACTCGAAGCAGCCAATACGAATTATACAACAGATGCTTACATACCCCGCTGGACAAAACAAGTGTCCACTTAACCACGGTGCGGTTTGGGTTGCCACCGCGGCCGAACTGCAACTACACCGTGGCTCCACCAGCCGCAGTGTACTTGCCATTCGGCCGCGGTGTACTTGCCGTTCGGCCGCGGTGTACTTGCAATCTTTTAAGTAGTCAACGTCCCACCAGTAAACTGTCATAAAATCAAAGTGTCATAATCCACCCTGATTAGAAAAGGCTCCCGCTGATAATTATTAGGCGACACGGAAGTGTGATGTTGCCGACAACAGACTCCATCTAGATTTGGCAGCACGTGTCTTTTTGAGAAATAAGCATTGGAATGCCGTGCACACGTGGCAGCCTCATCATTAGAGAATTGAATCACCATCCTGTCATTTAAGACTGATTATAAAATAAGGATTATGGTTTGTTGTCGCATCCTACTTTGAACTGTTTGTTTGCCCATGTTTAAATATTTGTTATTGTGATGTGTTGTTTTCTCTTGTTCAAATATATTTTTTTTACATTAATTATTAACTATTATTTGGTTTGAATTAAAAACTGACTACATCCACCCATGTGGACCTCCTTTTGGAATTTACTGCCGTCCATTGAATGTATAAAAATCTGTGCCAGAATTTTCTTCAGAATGAACAATAAAGAGTGTTTGTGCGTGATAAGGTATTTTTCGCCTGCGAAGATTTTATGCACCTAAATATTCAAATCCTTTCAACACCGTAGTTACTTTAAAGACAAGACCACTGCAGCATGCCAGTTGACCTTTGATAAAACTTGAAAGGGAATATCGAGGAGAAAGTGACATGTCACAATCACGATTGCTACAGTCCTCGCACCCAATTTCTGAATAATTCTGATGTAATTGTAATTCGCGTGCACCTGGCATTTGAGATATACAGATGTGCGCAAAATTAACGGCGATCATCAACCTCCCAATCAATTTTAGGGTTTCACTCACTTTTTTGTGGAAATATACGTAAATACGTAAACAATACTTTATAATGGATATATAACAAAATAAAAATTTAATGATGCATGGTTTATACATCTATTGAATAAAAGAGACCACGTGGTTCGTTTATGTGGATTTGCAATAGATCGGATATGGGAAATCATGGGATGATTAGAATTGTACTAAATTAATCGGCTTTCCGGGAAACACGGCACCAGAGCGCATCACTTCAACGAAACGGGAATATCTGAGAATGTACTTCCGTTGCGAAAACAAAAGTAACGTGGTTCCCCGTTTTTTTCATTGGCGTATACGGGGCCGCTGTGTATTCCAATGTTTATTTATTTACGAAACTCTATTTCTCTTTCACCCTTGAATGAAGTAATTACAGCAAGCATGTTTGTTGAGATACTATACTTGTCAATATATGTCATAGCTGTCCAGATTCCTACATAAATTATACCAGCAATATATAGACACATGCATGCATGACGTATTGACCGCGTGGTTGCACATTTTCTGATCAGGGCTAGCGGTTTTTATAACTTGTCAACATGACAATTTTTATTTGAATATGATGACTAAAATCTTATCTGTAGGAATGTTGGTATAGAATATACAATAAATGGTGTATTTTCAATAGCTTGTTAATGCATAATAAAACGGAAAAATTATATGAATTGAAAAGCAAACCGGTCGCCCCTATTAATTTTGGGGTGTCCGTTCGGGGAAACGTGTGCATTATTCCTTTTGACCTTAAACACGTGTCCCATCACAATTCTAACAAATTTTTCAACACACATTGTTTGTGTAATCTTTATTCAGTACATCCTCGGGTGGCAAATACCGTGGAATTATAGAGCAAAGCGTAAAATGTCGCGTATTTCCAGTTTCTGACGCTGGTAGTTAATTTTCACTTGGCAATGGATTTGCCACAGATATGGATTGAGAATATTACACTTTTATTCAATATGCTCATTTGACCATATTTTTTTTTTAAATAATAGAAAAACATGGGACTAATTGTATTTACTTATTCTCGGTTATGGTGTCAAAGCATACCACATTAGAACAAAATATCGGTAAGCTCCTCCCACAGCCAACCAATTAAAGCAGAGAATAGAATCTCACAAACTAATCCTGGATGATTGACAGGTGTATGTCGACGTGATAGCATGCACGGGATCGACGCATGACTAAGTTTTTTTTATATTTGACAAAGTTCCATTAAAATCATCGTTAGATCGTTGAAACAGTGGGGTTAAATATAAATGTGATTCGTCATAATGACCTTAAAGTCGATATTATGTACGGATTTAAATTTCCTTTAATTAAAAATACTAACCTTCGTATATTTCTACTAATAAAAAACATGTTTTAAACTCGAGAAAAAAAGATGATACAAACCAGAAATCTAACCCCGGTGTACTTGCCTTTCGACCGCGGTTACACAAAGTGACACCCCGGCCGAACGGCAAGTACACCGCGGTGGCAGTGGACACTTGTTTTGTCCAGCGGGGTACCTAACCCATGCAATTTCTCTCACAAAAGCTATACCGCGAGCGGAATGAACCCTGAATACAGACTGACTCCCCGCTCTGTATCCCTCCTAATGGTCAACTGTTATGGTAAAATTGATTAAATCATCTCTAACATTAGTTTAGCTTTTTCTCTAAATACCCCTATATCGGTGATCATAACTTTGCCCGCTTCGCTGAATACCGTAGCACGGTTTTTAATGACTATAGTTTGAAATTCGAAGAAGTTACATCAATTTATGGTTACATTATTATGAGGGAACCTTGTCCTATTTTCACGATTGAAAAGATGTTTAATGAACAACTAGTTTTGGATTACATTGTAAGCACAACTAAACCTATTTCAGAATTAAATAGTGAATTAGTTTGGACATTCGGAGCTATGGTGACTATGCGCTTACAACTAAAAAGGGTGAACATGGGACCCAATCGTAATAACAAAAATATCCAGACAGAGGTGTCAATTACCGGCGTTTGATGAACATAACCAAACGCCAAATAGACTACACGTAAGAAGTTGACAAAACCCATGGTTTGTGTGTTTAAGCTTGTATAGCGTTATTCCTTTTAAATAATAAAGTGCAATTTACCTCATTTCCTATAACCGATTTGGTCATAAATGTATCCCATATGCTAAAAATAACTTACCATTGGGAATATTGGCCTTCGGTGATTTAACCACCCACTAGTTTTTTTTTTATAGTGGTGCGTATGACCATGCCCAACAAAAATATATCCAATAATTGGTTGCCGATTAAAAAACCTTGAAATATACCTTTGATACATTTATAGTTTGCTTCTTTAGTAATCTTTACCTTAATGTGTCTAGTCAATTACGTAAACATAGTGTATCGTTACCACTAGCTTTCTCTGTACAGATGGCTATGATTGGAATTCCGATAAATTACATCGGAATGGTTCAGATTCGTACCCGTATGCCGATTCAAAACTCATTAAGAGCGCGCTGATGAAGGTGTATAACTTTAATACTTTATGTGTGTAGGCCAGTAACGGGAACCCATTGCAGTCAGTGTATGTATATCATATATATATATATATTGATATAGGCAGTGGGTCTACCTAGCTCTCGGCCTGCCTAACTAGCTCTCTCTACCATTACCATCGCTATCATATACACACGGGTTCGAGTATGAACGATGGTCGGTTAGAACCTATGACAAAAAAAAGCCCTGGGGACCGAGCATATTCAAGTTACATATAATCTACATTTGAAGCATAGTTTTAATGGGGTTATAACTTGAAAGGCAATTGGCCATATATAGCTAAATACGACTGACTTAGACCATATTTTGACATTCTAAATGATACAATGCTTACATATTAGTCTACGTGAAGAGTGAGTACGCATTTTGTCTGTGACATAAACTGGCATATTGATATAAAATAACAACCATTTCTAAGCTAAATAACACTGTAAATAATTAACAAAAATACCCAATTCCATTCGAAATGCAGATAATTGAGTTATATCATCTGCTCATGTAATTCACACGAAACGTTATGTGCACCAATGGGGTACAATAGTATGCTATAGGTACCATTTCTAAAGTATACAACCATAACTCATTACTAGAAGACCTTAATCCCGAGTAATTGTGATGTGTGTAACAGCGGGACTCAGTAATGGGTGTTCGTTGCTTTTGGATGTGGTTGCTTCGGTGACCATGTTGAACCCTATGTGTAATGTATTGTGTGATTATTGAGTTTACAAAAGTGACGTGTACCTTTAAGGTAAGGGACCCCAAGCCGGCCAAGGGTACAACACTATGCTATTGGAACCATTTCTGAAGTAAATAAGATTACTACGGTGGACATGTTCAACCCTACGTGTAATGTATTGTCTGATTATAGACAAAAGTGACGTGTACCTTTAAGGTAAGGGACCACACGGGTACAATACTATGTTATTGGAACCATTTCTGAAGTAAATAAGCTTAGTACGGTGGACATGTTCAACCCTACGTGTAATGTATTGTATGATTATAGCCAGAAGTGACATGTACCTTTAATGTAGATGACCCCACGGGTACAATACTATGCTATTGGAACAATTTCTGGAGTAAATAAGCTTACTACGGTGGACATGTTCAACCCTATGTGTAATGTATCGTCTGATTACAGACAAAAGTGACGTGTACCTTTAAGGCATGTGACCAAAATACGGTCAATTGTAAGAACCATTTCTGAAGTAATGACAAATCAATACCTTCATTTTTTACAGGGTTGCTTCGTGCATCGAATGTACATGCATATGTAACTTGAAGGCCAATATGTTATAATGTTGTTGTCCAACATACATTGCAGCATTTTTATATGAATGAAAGCATGTAGATTGCAAAAATCTTTGTTAAAACTATGGACATTTTTGAAAATAAAGTACATTTTTTATTTATGGATACGATGAATTATGTTTAAATACTTGATTTTAAATGTAAATTTAGTACAACGATGAGGCATTCAGACAAATTTGAAAATAAAGAGCGTTTTATTGATTGATACGCTGAGTTCGGTTTAAATGCTTAAGTGACGTGTACATTTAAGGTATGTGACCACGGGTACAATAGTATGCTATAGGAATCATTTCTGAAGTAATGACACCTTATTATTAACAGTATTAAACATTGTGCCAATGCATTCTCTTACAGGCTAATATGACCTATAACTTGAAGGTTAGTGGCCAATCTGTTACAATGTTGCTGTCGTTTAACATACATTTCGTCAATTTTATATGAATGAAAGCATGCAGATTGGAAAAAATCTTTGTTAAAACTAGGGACATTCAAACAATTTTGAAAATAAAGAGCGTTTTTATTGATGTATACGCGGAATTAGGTTTAAATGCTTAAGTGACGTGTACCTTTAACCCTTTACCCAACAAACCGGCCAAATAAAGCTTCAACAGCCTAAAATATCTTCGGTCTGTCTCAATAGAATCATACAAATATGGATATCATTGGAACCGGCTCCTTGACCACATTGTGATAGTTACAGTTATGCCCTGTGCCAATGCATTCTCTTATATATGCGAGTCGACCATATAAGAGAATGCATTGGCCTAAAAAAAATCTTTTTTTTAACACTTTTTACCATTTTTTCTTACATTCTTTAACAATTTTAAAAATTTTAATGTGTTAAGCCAATGCATTCTCTTATATATGCGAGGCGACCTATGGTCGACTCGCATATATAAGAGAATGCATTGGCACAGGGCCCTTCTGTTGGGTAAAGGGTTAAGGTATGTGACCAAAATGCGGTCAAATGTATGAACCATTTCTAAACTAAATAACACCTTATTATTAACAGTAACATTGTGCCAATGCATTATCTTATATGTGAGTAACCAATAAATATACATGCAAATATGATGTATAATTTGAAGGTAAGTGGCCAATCTGTTACAATGCTGTTGTCATAACACGATTGGCCCTCTGCTTATAACATCGTGTAGAGGGCTACGAAGAAGAATCAACAAGTGCCAAGGAATGAGCCCGGTTGATAAGTTCGGGCGAGGTTTTGTCGTTTTCCGGAATGTTGAATCATTTATATATAATAGGCCAAAACAAATTAAATGCGTGTTTCCCGTAACCCGACCGACAGTCTTCAAAACCCCCCGACCCAAGTTCATTTTATTGGTTTTAAATAAAAAAAAAAAAAATCTATAAACCAACCGACCGCACTGTTAACCAAACTGTACGCGTGGTTCCATTTGATCTTATTCACCTCACGCGATAAATGATATCTTTGATATATTTATATATTTTTCACAAAGTCACATTATCACTCTTCAAACGGAAAGTCAAATTACGACCGGACGCTATACCGGAAGATCACGAGTTATCGTTCCTCTTCGCTGACCGGAAGCACGTGTTTGTGTTGATATGGAGTATTTATAACATGGATGTTCTCCGAGGTTGATTCAAACCGAAATTCAAACGCGAGAATAAGTTCTTTTCAACGATGGCGGTCGCACATGGGCCAATTCCCATTTGCATAATTCACGACTGCTGTGGCATAAAACCCCGCATTTTAAAGATAATAGAAATCTGTTTTATATATTTCACCTCAATATATCAGTTTTATCACCAATTTGTTGGTTGCTCTGGGTCATTGTATGGTGTTTGATGGTGGTTAGTCAATGGAGCGATTAGGAATGTGGAAAGTTGAATGTCTAATACTAGTTTATAGACATAAAGAGAAAAGTAAAGTCCAAGATGGCTGCTGGCTAGAGCTGGGACGGTTATGCGGTTAACCGGTTAACCACCAACTATGGCCGTGACCGGTCACGGATTTGCCGTGGTCGGTTAACCGTAACATCACTATTATAGTGTATGATCACTGTGATGGTCAGCTATAACTGGCTACAAGAGGGTTAATCTGTCTCCGTCAATTAAAATGAATCCGAGATTGACGGAACAACATCAAACGCGGTGTGTCGGCTCTTTGAAGGCTACATTTAACAGCCTGCCGACGTCAAAACGAAACATCAAAGGGTCAGCACACGTGTGATCTTACAACATTGTCACATCGCATGACTCGTATTCAGTGCCACGCCGGCATCCATGGCATGTCGTTTTCACTTTGATATGAAGCCGACGGAGTTGTCTGCTTGGGACTCCCGGCCCTTCAATTCATCCCCCATCCCCCCCCCCCCCCCGGACAACATCACATACCAACGTATATGTAAGTATTTCATTAAGAATAAATAATAATTGTTCGCCCACCCAGCTACCGGAAATTGCGGAATAATCAATAAAATATTCCGGAATGTATATTAAACCTTTCTAGTCGTCACTTCCGTGTCGGTTGTGTTCAGCTTCCCGCCCGATCACATATCCCGATGGCGATGGAGTAATTTTACAAGGACAATAAATGAACACAACACAGCCTCACAGGGGAATGACATTGTATATTTATTTTATTCAGTAATAAATTGAAGATGTGTACTTAATTAGATATGTGATTATGTGTGACAACTTCTTTGTATAATGGGCAGGAGACGTTCTCAAACTTACCATGTCAGTGAGCATCACAATCATCGCCGTTCTGCATACTGGGCTTACCCACCCATAATAGTACCTATAATATGTGGTTAACCGGTTAATCGCGGTTTTTTGCCGTTCATAACCCATAACCGTCCCAGCTCTACTGCTGGCGGCCATTTTTTTGGCCGAATGACCACAAAATGACTCGTTCCCATCTACATGTCATTATTAACATTCATGACAAATTTTATGATGATCAGACTAAAGGTACGACATGTAGCCCGTGCTAAAGAATTTAGTCGTACAAAGAGTAAAATCCAAGATGGCTGCTGACGGCTATGTTTTTTGGCCGAATGACCCCAAAATGACTCGTTCCCATCTACATGTCATTATTAACATTCATGACAAATTTTATGATGATCAGACTAAAGGTACGACCTGTAGCCCGTGCTAAAGGATTTAGTCATACAAACAGTAAAATGTAAGATGGCTGCTGGCGACCATGTTTTTTGGCCGAATGACCCCAAAATTACTCGTTCCCATCTACATGTCATTGTTAACATCCATGACAAATTTTATGATCAGACTAAAGGTACGACCTGCAGCCCATGCTAAAGAATTTAGTCATACCAAGAGTAAAATACAAGATGGCTGCTGGTGGCCATGTTTTTTGGCCGAATGACCCCAAAATGACTCGTTCCCATCTACATGTCAATATTATCATCCATGACAAATTTCATGATGATCAGACAAACAGTACGAGCTGTGGCCTGTGCTAATGGATTAAATTTTTAAATCCAAGATGGCCGCTGGCGGCCATGTTTTTGGTCCGAATGACCCCAAAATGACTCGCTCCCATCTACATTCCAATATCAACAGCCATGACAAATTTTATGATGATCAGACTAAAAGTAGGACCTGTAGCCCGTGTTAAAGGATTTAGTCATACAAAGAGTAAAATCAAAGATGGCTGCTGGGGACCATGTTTTTTGGCCGAATGACCCCAAAATTACTCGTTCCCATCTACATGTCATCGTTGACATCCATGACAAATTTTATGATGATCAGACTAAAGGTACGACCTGCAGCCCGTGCTAAAGAATTTAGTCATACAAAGAGTAAAATCCAAGATGGCTGCTGGCGGCCATGTCTTTTGACCGAATGACCCCAAAATTACTCGTTCCCATCTACATGTCAATATTATCATCCATGACAAATTTCATGATGATCAGACAAACAGTACGACCTGTGGCCCGTGCTAATGGATTAAATTTTGAAATCCAAGATGGCCACCATGTTTTTTGTCTGAATGACCCCAAAATGACTCGTTCCCATCTACATTCCAATATCAACAGCCATGACAAATTTTATGATGATCAGACTAAAGGTACGACATGTAGCCTGTTCTAAAGGATTTAGTCATACAAAGAGTAAAATCCAAGATGGCTGCTGGCGGCCATGTTTTTTGGCCGAATGACCCCAAAATGACTCGTTCCCATCTACATGTCATTATTAACATTCTTGACAAATTTTATGATGATCAGACTAAAAGTACGACCTGTAGCCCGTGCTAAAGAATTTAATCATACAAAGAGTAAAATCTAAGATGGCTGCTGGCGGCCATGTTTTTTGGCCGAATGACCCTAAAATATTAACATCCATGACAAATTTCATGACAATAAGACAAACAGTACGGCCTGTAGCCCGTGCTAATGGATTGAATTTTGAAATCCAAAATGGCCACTGGCGGCCATGTTTTTCGGCCGAATGCCCCAAAATGACTCGTTCCCATCTACATGTCAATGTCAACATCCATGACAAATTTCATAATAATCGGACCAAAGGTACGAACTGTAGCCCGTGCTAAAGGAAATTGTTGACGAATCACGCACACACGCACGACTGATACCAAGCCATGGCAATAGCTCAAAGTTCAAACTTTACAAAGTAAAGTTGAGCTAAAAATGAAAAAATAAAATGAAAAGCCTACCGCCCGCCCCTATTTTTTTGGGGCTTGTTACGGGAAACACGCGTTCAATTTGTTTTGGCCTTATTCTTCCATTTCGATCGATTCCACTGTTGCATTACTCTATACACATTGACTGCGCATGCCTGAACCCGTTGTCATGGGTTCTTCCGCCCAAAATATGGCGAACGCATCCTCTCGGAATGTGTAGATTTTAATCAAGTTATTTCTTCCAAGATACACACAGAATTTGTCAGAAACACATCCCATGGTTTTGTTTCAATATTATTTGAGATTAATACAAGTCACTGATGATATAAATGATATGCGGCGTGAGCGTATTTATAGATGCATATGTCTATATGATCTACGCTATACATCATGTAGCTTAGCCTCTGGCAGGGAGTGGAGCGAACCAGTCATAATTGCTTTGGCTGCATTAGTTCCTTTCTGTCAGAGCGTTGGCACGAGTGAGTCGTGTGGACTGTAACCTTAGGGAAGCATCCACCCTCGTGCTAACGCCGGTGAGTGAGATGGTTTGGGATTACCGGTAGGCTCAGGACGGATTATGAACTTAATCCCCCGACGCCGCGTTAGCTGCAATACAAAGAAGTCGGATAGTTGACACTGTTAGTGCCACCGCAGACGCTACGATTAAAATCGCAAGTGGGGAAAATCGTAGGTGGAGAAATCGTAGCTTGCCCGCAGACGCTACGGTGCTGCGATCTTTGCAGCTACGATTTTATCAACGTGATCGATCACGTGATCGATCACATGATAGAAAAATGTTATACCACATTCTCCGCATTATGTAACTGAATACATATGGTATGTATCTCAATGTTCTAAACTAACAAGTTGATGTTGAAAGATCAAGTGAAATTGAATATTTTTTTAATTTTGACATTTTTGTACCTGTCAACTCAACAGGCTCAGCTGCCCCAATTGAATTTCAACAATTGCGGCAGCCCTCTACTCCTTGCCTGATATGTGGTATAGGCCTGCACTCCCTGCCGTGCCACATATTCACCAATGTGGCCTCGTTTTTGTAAGTGCAAGAAGTTTGTAAACTTTGCGCCATTTTTGAATGTTTTCTTTTCGTGGTATTTACAACATGACCAGTTCGACAGTGGTCATGTGACACGCCATGATTTTCCTGGTAAAATCAAACAGTGCTTGATTCAATGATTTCTACGATTTGGCTACGATATTGTCGTGGGCATGCGCATTGGATGCTTCCTCCTGCGATTTTCCCCACTTACGATTTTAATCGCAGCGTGAGCCCCCCCCCAACCACCACTTAGTGTACTCCCCGATTGACAACTCGCGTGACCCGTACACCACAAGTTATTTGACGGAGGTACGCGGAAGGTTTACTTTCATGCTATTAATTTTCTTTGGTCGGAATCGGTCCACCAACTACTCAATTGTGTTCTAATTAAAGAAACTTTAAAACGTGAGAGCCCCAGACGTTGATTAACTTCTTAGTTAATAACGTGTCAATTGTAAAAAAAAACAGACATAACGCGTTGTCACCTTTGTTCGCCTCACTGAACGATAAACAATACCCGCAGAGGGGGGGGGGGGGGGGGGGGGGTCTGTCTATTGCAATAGGATCGCACGAATTGCAAAATAGCGACACGTGCGAGGATGGAGTTACTTCCCATGGATCAAATCATTGATTATATTGCGATGCCAGACGGTTGCGCGAATTCTTTGAACGTATTCCGTTTCATGCATGCCATTTGATTAAAAACTACGAATAATGCGATCATTCATGGAGTATGGGTGATCAAAATTAAATAATCGTAGGGGCTTGAATAAGAATCGTAGGGGGTGGATTTTTTCTCCAAAATTAACAATCGTACGGGTACGGTTATTCGGATCACTAGAGTAACCAGGATGGGGGAGAAGATGGGTCCACATCTAAGAAGAAGAGATTCCGGGAACCTGGAGGTGGAAGAAAACGCAAAGCTGAGAGCATAAGGCAAGGGCTTTTTGACTGGTTTGTGGATGTCAGGGGCACTCTAAAGGGACGCCTTCCCATCAAAATGTTTCGTGCTAAAGCTCAAGAATTATATGAGAGATGGTTGGAGCAGAACCCTGATGAGATCAGCGACCCCTTGGAATTCTCTAGTAGCTGGATTCGCCAATGGATGATTGAATACAATGTATGTTTGAGGAAACCAAACAAACGATTCATAGTTTCAAAGGAAAAAAGGGTACACAGGATAATTGAGTTCATTAAAAATGTGTATCGGGTTAGACATTTCTTCCTCACCATTTATAACAAAGAACCCATCCTGATAAACGGAGACCAGATGCCGTTACACAGAAATGAGTCTAGTAATCAAAAGACACTGAGTCTTAAAGGCGAACCAGTCTTTGTAAAGGAAAACTATATGCTTTCCAGGGAGAGGTGCACAGTGTATACCCAAATTTCTACGGATCCACAGAACCCTTTACCCAAACCAGAGTTTGTATTTAAAGGGAAAGGAGTGCGAGTGAAGTTGACTAACAAACACAATCTTAATATACACTGGTCCGAAAAGGGGTCATATCGACTCCAAACGATGCTTGACACTATAGACTGTTTAAAAAACCGTTTCAACATGTTTACACAGAAAGATTATGTGATGTACATGTATGTACTTGATGACTATTCCGTGCATTGCACAGAGGAAGTACGAAAAAAACTGTTACAGAAAGGATATAT
Organism: Siphonodentalium dalli; assembly: GCA_032622095.1. NCBI lineage: Eukaryota > Metazoa > Mollusca > Scaphopoda > Gadilida > Siphonodentaliidae > Siphonodentalium > Siphonodentalium dalli. The sequence goes on along the minus strand of CP136061.1, from coordinate 161,111,838 downwards.
TCTCATAATTATTGGCGGTGGGATCACCGGCGATGTTCAGATAAATGACACACATGTACATCACCGCCTGAAGTCTATATATCGTGATTTGGAATGCGCAAAAATGCTACAACAACTCCGTGATGATCCAAACAAAGTTCCAGCGCCATCCCGAGATATAATGATGGACATGTTATTTCAAAGTTGGAAAACACTTAATTTTGAAACCACTGAAATCCGGAAAACTAACTTTCTATTGAATGCTTTTAATGGGACAGAGGACTACAAAGTTTCGGACAAATTGTTTAGTCTTGTAGGTGTTGAAATAAAGAAATTTCGAGAGGAACTGCTCAGGTCGACAGCGCCAAAAGATCTCAAATCGTTGCTGAAATTAATAACAAAACCAGAAGGTGTTGTTCTTAAAGGACAATCTGCCGATGTGCCCAATGATGAGGGCTCTGAACTTTTAGAGCATGATTCAACCAATAATGATGCAGATGAATTGCAAGAAGATGATTTTGAAATTCTTTCTGATGAGGAGACTACTTGTACTGACTCACCTGACACTGTGGCTTCATCACAAGAAACACTTACTGGTACTAAAAGTAGTTCATGTAGTAGTGTCAGCGAAAATGTAGTGCTTTCAGAACCAGTCCTGCCCTTAATCGGGGATAGTTCTACAGACTGACTCTAAATTCCTAAATGAAATAGGCAGTGTCATACAGAGGTACGACACATCAAGACTGTTCTTACCATATATTTGTCAATTTAAAGACACATACTCTAAAGCTCGTCGTAGCATGAAGAAGCGCATTACGAGTATCTCTGCAGCCAGTACTAGTACTACCAGTAGTAGCACAAATGAAGTTGAATCAACCCAAAAGTCATCAACAAGTATGGCTAGGAGTCAGGAGTGTGAGCCTCAAGGAGTTCAAAATCACCACGTTTATACAAACCAACATACTACCAGTAGTACTACAGACGAAACTTATAAAACTGGGTGTTATGTTCTGATAAGAAAGGGACACCATACCCTTCCCGCATGTGTTACCGCTCAGGATCCCCCGAGTGTTAGATTTTTCGAGCCTTGTGCTGGAACTGAAAATTCGTATAAAAGTGTTGACGCAGTGTTCTCCGTTCAAATCAATGACATTGAAAAGGTTCTGCAAGAACCAGACGTTGTCCGTGCTGGGTCGAGGAGTGTTTATTATAAGTTTTTGATAATTAAATCAGTGTTCTTCAATGATCTCCTTTTTCATTGACATTTCCACCCCCTACTATTAGGCACTTCCAACGTACGACGTAATCTGTTGTAAATTCGTAAAAAAACGATGTTTTGGACAAACAATCGCTTCGTATAAAAAATAAACAAAAGGAAACTTCATAATTCTTTCTGTGTTGTGTTCATTTGGACTTTATCTTTCATTTGATATATAATTTGTGTGATATTCTTGGGATTTGTTGGCGATAATTGCGTTTGAGTGGTGTGTCGGCATGAAAAGCGACGTAACGGCATGGCGGACCGGCTTTTTTGGCTGTTCCATCAATTGCGTTTTGTAAACAAGTTAAAACCCGGAGGGGCAAATCTTATTCTCATTGGCCGAAATGTATGTCATCAGACAGAGGAGATTGCACTCTTCATTTTTATCGGGTATACTTTTTTTCTAATCGATTTTAAAGATTTTTATGGCTTTTTGAAGTTTTAATTGAAGAAAATTCGACACAAAATGGACTTTAGAAAAAAAGTATACCCGAAAATTAGATAGAGCACGGTCTCGGCAATCTAAAACGCATCACACCCGCTTCCTATATTTTAGTTTGCCCCTCCGGACATTTACCTAAACAAACACCACCCCCGAAATTAGGGCGTAAAACTAGGTCAAACACAGTTATATCCGGTTACGTGACCTCTGACGTCGTTGCGAAATGCATTGAATTCTGAACGTAATTTGACAAATGTCTTCGTTTAAAGCGTCTATTTAAACACAATTAGGTTTGGTTATAACTAAAATTACATTTAAAATTGTTTAGTTTTGATAATACCAATATTTAAAGAGTATTTGGGCAAATATTTATGATTTTTCTCTGCCAATTAAATTGGGTTTCTACTTTCACTTTGTCCCCGCGGTGACTTACCGTTCTGAATATAGCATGTCAACACTGATAGAAATTTTTACAAAACAGACATGTGCATGTAGTATGTGGACCTTTCTGCTGCAGGAATCGTTTTCTTGATAATGTAGTATGTGGACCTTTCTGCTGCAGGAATCGTTTTCTTGATAATTGTCATGTGCAAAAGTCAACTTCAACATACATTTAATTTTATTACATTACATATCTGATTTAATTCATGTAAACAAACAATTACAAGTCAATCAATTTAACACACTGACAATTGACATGTGCTCAGGTGCTGGCTGCATAGTAGTAGTATAATTTTATTACATTACATATCTGATTTAATTCATGTAAACAAACAATTACAAGTCAATCAATTTAACACACTGACAATTGACATGTGCTCAGGTGCTGGCTGCATAGTAGTAGTAGTTACTCAAAACCATCTCAACTGCTCAAGTTGAACACCCTTGACTATTGTATGTGGATCTCCTTTGTCAAATTAATTATGGGGTGAAATAAATATTGTGTCCACATTGAGCAACATAAAAAAAACATTTAAACATGCATGAGTTGCGCCATGAATCAATCAATAATTTGTCTAGATAACAATTCTGGAGCGCAGTCACTGACTAGTTCGATTTGGATTATCCATACTCCAATAGTGGTTATGTACTTATAACATCTTTCTTACTAATAATTAATCAGACATTGAATCAAGATTTGAATGTGCCTGCTAATGTCAATGTTCATTGTAAGTAATCTGTAGGTACATGCAGATTCATAGACTCCCAACGATAAGTACTGTGTCTTTTTATGATATGACCTCATTAGTATGCAATATAAATATGCGAATAGTAATTGCTGTAAATTCTAATACATTTACAAAATATTTGGCCCAGTGGGGACATGGTATAATTTAGAATAATATAATCGCACTATAATATGACAGTCTTCGGTTATTTTTATAGTTGGTTTTTATAACCCCCCACGCAGCCAACATTACCTACGAATACACACATGTTTCGACCAGAAAGGGGTGTGGCTATTCATAACATCTAATTTGCATACTACTGAACCCATGGTCATCTATGGTTGGTCATGATGGACCAATAACAACACCATTGACATATTCTTAATGCAAAACATAAATTTTCCCATTTTTTGGGTATAAATTCCCTGAAAAGTAACTTTTTCGCTGATTTTTAGTCCAATTTCCTCATTAAATATGCAAATTATATGCAAATTAGTCAAAGTCTGAGTAACTAATTTGCATATTGGTCCAGTCAACGCGTGAACATATATTTCCCCGAGGACACGTGGCAAGTTTCATGCACATCGGTCGAGTAATTTCAGAGTTAGAATAATTTTACTGTAATTTTATTATGAAAATCAACAAAAATCAACCTGAAAAAAGGTCATTTTGGGTCCATCCCATACTTTGGAGATTAGTCATAAAGCACTGGGAGCCGATTACCAAAAAAACACCTAGTTTTTTCACCTTTAAATGACCATAACTCCAAAACTATAAGGAATTTTTCAATTCTGTAAACAGTTTTATGTATTGTTTTCATGGCCCTTTAAAACGACACCAGTTTTAGTGCAAGCACATCAGTTAGAAATTTTGAGTGGAAGTGCCTACTACTATTAGGGATGTTCATGAAAAATTCAAATTGTTATAATCTATTCATTTTTGTGCTTATTTTGTAGATCTCACCATGCTGGTTACAGAACCGAAATCCTTTTTCAGATTCGTCAAATATTTTTTGAGTTACGGAGATTTTAGTACCCCAAAAATGGGTCGTTTTTAAGATTTCCGAGTCCCTAATTTTGCCATATTGTCAAAATACGATAAAAAGCAGATTTTAGGGTCAATTATTTTTAAAAATAGACAATAATTTTGTTTTTTTTTCACTAAATAAGTGGTTAACCTACTGGGTAGAGCACAATAATACACTATTTCATACCTTAATGGTCAAGAACGAAAAAAATTCTACCAACGAAATGTGTGTTCCGTAACATGGACTTAGTCAAATTTGGCTTTGTGACATGGGGTTTTGTGACGAAATGCCATATTTGAGGTCTGGTAACTCAGTAAATTGATATCCATACATCTTGATGTTTTCACAACATATTCTATATGTTTGACTAACTATATTGTGAGAAAATTTCTATTATTGGATGCGAAATATTTTCGTTATGGCCCTATGGGTTATTGAAAATCTCTTATATTCAAAATTGTTTTTTTGTGTGCATTTTTTGCCATTTTTCTTGGTTTTTTGTGTATAAAAAATAAAAAAGTGATCATAAGTTGTTAAAACTAGTTGAACTTCATCTGAAATCATATTTTAGTTAAAACTAAGTCATATTGTTGATTATTCTATTGTAAGTTTATGGATTTCGTCACTTTTTGTTGTCAACTGACCACAAATTTGACTGCTGTTATAGGGGTAGGGCAAACCAGAAAAATTATCCATGATCTAATATTAGACATATTGGAGACAAAAGGTTGTTTTTTTATGCTTGGTTACACTATTATTGTTTTATATAAAACATACTAAACATCATCTCAGGTTTATTTGGATATTTAAGGCTATATGATCAGTATATGTTGTTGAAAAGTAGCCAAAACACCAAATTGCCATTTCGCGTCCGAAACGGAGTAAAATTTGTCATAACTTGGAGACCGTACATCGAAAATGGATGGGGTATGGTTTGTTAGGTAGAAAAATGTATGCTTGGTTTGTTTATTACAAAGCATTATGCTTTGTGATTTAATATTTATAAGTTATTCTCATTAAGCTTACCCTCCCCCTATATTTTGCAATCTCATCAAATATCGTCGGTACACCGGGAGTCACATACAAGTGACCAAGGTTCAGAAGGCAACCCTTACGATCTCTCCAGGGAAGAAAAATAACACAGCAGATAGATTGTTTAGTATATATTTTGATATTTAGAAATATTTACATCGAGATGATACGAAAGTACGAACCAAATCGTAACGTTAAGTTTGATTGGTTAGTTTAAATGGGTTAGGGTGTGTGGCCTCCAACCTCCCCTTACAGCCACAGCCTTACCACCTCTCAGGGGACGAAAAACAATACTTCAGATACATGATTGTTTAATATATATTTTTGATATTGAGAAATAGTTACATCGAGATGATACGAAAGTACGAACCTCAACAATTACTCCACCTAATCGTAACGTTTACTTTGATTGGTTAGTTTAAATGGGTTAGGGTGTGTGGCCTCCAACCTCCCATTAAACCCACAGCCTTGCCACCTCTCAGGAGAAGAAAAACAACACTTCATATACGTGATTGTTTAATATATATTTTTGATATTTAGAATTTACATCGAGATGATACAAAAGTATGAACCTTTACAATTCCTCCACCTAATTGTAACGTTAACTTTGATTGGTTAATTTGATTGGTTAATCAACTAGAACCATCTTATTAAAATATATTAGAATCATGATAAGCATTAACATAATTTAAAGAATTGTTAATATTATCAGCAGAACAATCAAACATTACAGCCTACATAACCCGTACCACTTATCAACTAAGTTTTCACCTGGTATAGCCTGGAACACCCTTGCTGACCAAGGTTACTCACTAACGTTGCTCTGAGAGAAATGTTCCCTACTTATAAAATATTATAACATTTACATGTATATAATAAACAACAAGTTTGTTAGAAATCAATGGAATCATCAATATCATCAACAGCTAATCAAATATAGGGTACAGCTTACATACCTTTTATCAACAAAAGTTTTCACTTGGGATAGCCTGGAAAACCCTTGCTGACCGTTACTCACTAACGTTGCTCCATCCATCCATCTCCATCCATCCATCCATCTCCATCCATACCAATCTCCATCCATCCATCCATCTCCATCCATCCATACCCATCCATCCATCTCCATCCATCCATCTCCATCCATCCATCCATCTCCATTCATCCATCTCCATCATACCTATCCATCCATCTCCATCCATATCCATTCATCCATCTCCATCATACCTATCCATCCATACCCATCTCCATCCATCCATCTCCATCCATACCCATCTCCATCCATACCCATCTTCATCCATACCCATACATCCATCTCCATCCATCCATCTCCACCCACCATACCCATCCATCCATCCATACCCATCCACCCATACCCATCCATCCATACCCATCCACCCATCTCCATCCATACATATCCATCAACCCATACCCATCCATCCATCTCCATCCATACCAATCCATCCATCCATCCATCCCCATCCACCCATACCCATCCATCTCCATCCACCCATACCATGGTCATGGTGGTCCTAATTTACTCTGAACAGCTCATGACAGACTAACTGCTTGGTCCTTCCAGGAACTGGAAATCACTCTTCAAATCAGAACACTGAGATTAAGGTATTATATCTGGGGTAGGCTATTTGATTGCACTATTTTGAAAACTTGGGAATAGAAATAGTTGTATAACAAGAGCATCGCTAGGGCGTGGCAAAATACGCCCTTTAGCTATTTCGAATTGTACTACCGCAAAATAAAATAATACTTTGGGCTTACATTTGAAGAATATCTGATATATCCCTAATTTCAATGCCAAAATGCGGTCAAATTCGAAGTCGAAAAATGGCTGTAACTCATGTAAAAATAATTAGACAGAACCTATATTCGAACTTGGCCTGTAGTTTTAGCCGGGAAATACACATACCAGCTTTGGTTCAGATCAAAACTGGAGTTATCGGTCGGAAACCAAAATGTTATGAAATTGGTCAAATTCTAAGTTGAAAAAGGGCTGTAACTCACACTAAAATAACTGGACGGAACCCATACTCGAACTTGGTCTGTATCGTTAGCTGGGAAATACATATACCAACTTTGGTTCAGATCAAATAATCCAAACTGGAGTTATCGGTCGGAAACCAAAAATGTTAACAGATGGTCAATTTCTAAGTCGAAAAAGGGCCGTAACTCATGTAAAAATAATTGGACGGAACCCATATTCGAACTTGGCCTGTAGTTTTAGCTGGGAAATACACATACCAACTTAAGGCAACTTTGGTTCAGATCAAATAATCCAAACTGGAGTTATCGGTCGGAAACCAAAAATATTAACATACGGTCAAATTCTAAGTCGAAAAAGGGCCGTAACTCATGTAAAAATAATTGGACGGAACCCATATTCGAACTTGACCTGTATCTTTAGCTGGGAAATACACATACCAACTTTGGTTCAGATCAAATAATCCAAACTGGAGTTATCGATCGGAAACCAAAAATGTTAACGGACGGACAGACAGACGGACGGTGGACAGACTGATTACATAATACGACCTTTTTCAAAAAGGGCGTATAAAAACCTAGAGAATAAAATACTTCTTTGATTCATAGAAAATTAGAAATAATGGATAAAAGTGTCAATCTTAAAAATAAAAGGCTATCAATCACCCAACCCCACACAATTTTGAACTCTCATTTATACATCCCTGCATCATATATATTCCACACCACTGCCAAATTCCCACCACCACCAAAATAAATAAAATTAATTAAATTAAATACAAAAATATTATATCTATTTGGTAAATAACTATTTAAAATAAACAATACATGTAGCTGTTGAATCCACTGACTAATTTAATTGATGCCCCCCTCCCCAAATAAGAAAATAAAACAATAGCCAAGCATTCAACAAAGCTCGCTGTGTAAACAATCACACGTGTTTTTTTGTTTATTAGCACCATGCATGTTTACATCGACGTCGATGGGGAGGAGTTTGGAACAGCCGGTTCAACAGCCAACACAATCAAATGCACTGTGTGACTGTGTCACATTATTGCATCAGATATAACTATTTATTTCAATTAAAAGAGCTTGGTTGACGCGCACGATATTCTTTCGAATTGTAGGCAAAATCAACTTAAAATTTATTTGAAGTTGTCAAAAGTTTGAGACCGCTACTTCGACCAGCTTGCCGAGTCGCTGTCGGAACACTCCAGAGTAATCGGCCAAAGGTCACCGCGGTCATTTGCTTGGTTGAGTGACAAAACATATATTTAATCCTCGACCTCGGAATCTTTTTCTTTTAGTAATTTGAGATGAATAATGATGACTCCGGGAAATGCGTATACGTTGACGCATAATCACTGAAACTGGCATTTATGATTTAGTTTGACGTCGCATACTCAGTGATCTAAATAACGGCGTCGGGTAACAGGCATATTACTGGAACAGCGTTATTTTAAGCAGCGAATGAGGGAGGCGCGTTTTGATAGGTCATTTCCGTATGACTAATCTGATTCCCAGCCAATCAGGAATTGTTTTATTCAATAGATGGGAATCCCCTATTGTCGATACCGAGTGATACTTAAGGAAATCTCGAATGATGCTTCTGGGGCGTGACTTAGAAGTGTTTATACTTTTCAAAATGCTATTTATAATTTATGGATCCAAAAGTATCAATAACCATTAGAAAGGTCTGATTGTGATCTAATTTGAATTACTGACCTGTTATTGATGACATGAAGTATCCCCCTCCGGATTTTTATTCAAAAACATATGTCAAAAAGTCACAAAGATTTTTTACGCATAAAATACGTCGAAATTCGGAAACTTCGACGTCGCCGAAAAAATACTTAAAAACAAAAACTCGATATTTTTTTTATAACGTCAGCATGGTGAGATCAATTCCTATTAAAGTCCCAATTGCCATTTTGTTAAGACAATAAAATCTGGAGATATGATTAAATAAAAAGTGTCCACTTTTGTGATTTTTTACCAAAATCTTAATTTTACGTCGTGACGTTGGTACATCCCTACTACTATTAGTATTATTCCGACCCCTACTATTATTAACCCTTTATCTGCTATACGCGACATAAGTCGCGCTAACGTCATGACGTACGTAATGCTAATCGCGACATTTGTCGTCCCAACAATGGTCTATAACGGCATTCCGTTTGGTGGTCTATACTGGTATCTTGAAGTGTTATACAGGGTTGCTATACGCTGTTTTATTGCAAGAGGATCATTCATTGGTCAATAGAATGCAAGGGAGATAATTCAATACCGATTAGACCAATCAGAATCTGTTTAACAAACAGGTGTATACTGTCTGACCTTGAATTTGAAAGTAAACAAAATGGATGTCGATGTCAATTCGCTTTCGTCATCGTCAGATTCTGACACAGATTACGAGTTTGAGGGTTTTCCTGAGGCATCATTGAGGGGAAAACTTTTGCGAGAGGTAGACATGATACAAATTCCGACGGACATTGATATTCAAAGCGATGTGGAGATGGGTTGGAATTCAAGTACATCCGAATTTGCCCCCGTAGACATTCCAGTAAACGCGCCATTCACCGGGTGCGCAAAACTGAATGTTGAACTGGACCACACAGAGCCTTTACAATTCTTCAAACTATTCCTGTCGGACAGTTTTATTGAGGAAATATCCTGCCAAACAAATGACTATGCCAATTTGAAGATAGAAAAGATGAATTTAAAACCTCACAGTAGGATGAATAAATGGACTGATGTGACTTCTGATGAGATGAAAATGTTCTTTGCGTTGGTGATAGCAATGGGACTAGTCAGAAAAAGTGAAATTAGTAACTACTGGTCTTCTCATGCTATCACAAATACTCCATTCTTTGGACACACAATGACCAGGGATCGGTTCATGATTATTCTCTCGAACTTTCACATTGCGGACAATAACAGTTCTTCGGCAAGTCATGATCGACTCTATAAAATAAGACCTATGATTGAACAAACATTGAATGCATTTCAAACCGTGTACAATCCTGGACAGGATCTTAGTGTTGATGAAGCAACATGCCCATGGAAGGGAAGGCTAAGATTCAAAGTATATAATCCAAACAAGCCCAATAAGTTTGGGATAAAACTGTATCAGGTGTGTGAATCCAGTACCGGTTACTGCATGGGTTACGATGTGTATTCTGGAGACAGTTCTTCTAACGATGTTTATGTTGAAGCTCTGGGCTTAGACACTGAGAAAATCACGACAACCAGTAAGGTCGTTATAGGACTATTGACCAAATGTGGCCTATTGGACCAAGGACATCGAGTATATATGGACAACTATTACACATCACCAGAACTTTATGACATTTTGGATGCATACAATACATATGCTTGTGGAACTCTTCGGTTAAACAGAAAAGGTGTACCAGAGGCTCTAAAAATAAAACAAAAGTTGGAAGTAGGGGAATGCATCTTCAGGCGGAGAGAAAACTTGCTCAGTGTAAAATTCCATGACAAGCGAGATGTTTCAATGCTGACTAATTTCCATGAGGCAAAGATGTCTGTGTTGTACAAGGAATTTTCTAAAGATCACACACCAACTGTCAAACCATCATGTGTTGTTGATTATGTGAAACACATGGGTGGGGTTGATCTCAGTGACCAATTTAGTGCATACAACACTGTCTTGAGGAAATCTAAGAAATGGTGGCGCAAACTATTTTTCCATCTTTTCAATTTATCGATCATCAATGCTTTCACATTGTATAAACAGTTTGCAGATTCTACTAAATTGAAGAACCACCATGATTTTCGCCTAGCTCTGGCAAATGAATTGCTATTAGATATAGATGATGTACCTCAACCATCCAGGAAAGGTCGGAAAATTCTAGGTGAAATTCCTCAAAGACTTACCGGACGACACTTTCCAGAATATATACCACATAAAGCAGGTTCCAAACGTGCTCATCCAGCCAGAGACTGTGTTGCATGTAATAAACCAAAAGCTGATCGATCTGGTTTCAAAAGGAAACAGACCACATATCAATGTGACACATGTGATGTTGCATTGTGCATACCTGAATGCTTCAAAGAGTATCACAGTCGTGTAAATTACAAGCTTGGTAGTGCATCAGGTGCTGACAGTCCTTGAAACTAGAGGATATAAACTGGTGCACATGTATTTACTGACTGCCTTTGCATCCAAGATTGTCCTAACTGTTATGTTGCTATTATTACAAAATTGTTATTGTTATGAAGTTTTATTTATTTATTTATCACATAAATTGTTATTCAAAGTTCAAAGTCATGACTCAAATTGTATCCATTTGTAACATTGGGGAGGAGTTCCATTCTACAGAACCGAATTCACTTCAAAGGCAACATGCTCAGAGCTCACCTGTATTTACACCATACATGTTCTGGTATATGGTACCATGTATAAACATCCACATATCTTATATAATAATTAATTCTGTGAATTTATTATTTCACTTTATATACAGGTAACAATGTACATTACTGTCATTCGATTAATCAGTCTTGAAAGTTTGTGGTGTATAATTATCTCAGGCAATTACAACAGAGAGGAATTTGACAGTTACCAAAAAAAAGATAAAAAATATTACATAATCGGCTATTTATTACTGATTTTTAGCAATTTTCACCTGTATATGTAACAATACATGTACCTTACCTTCAGTAGATTATTCTCTTATGAATGATATGCTGCTATTGAGTTTTGTGGTATATAAGGTAATTTTATTATCACCATAAACACTGCCATAAATGGATGTTATATGCATTTATATGTGGATTTTTCCTATATTTTACATCAATTTACCTGTATTTTTACCTGTACAGGTGTGCTAACGAGCACCTTACCTTGGTGCAATGTTCAATTTTTAAGGTCAAGCATGATTTCCCATACAACATGATAATACTTGTATATACATGTATAAACATGGTACCTATGGAACATTGTACATGTACATGAAATATTACAGATAAATGGATGCTATATGCAGTAAAATGTTGATTTTTCTGATATTTTACATCAATTTACCTGTATTTTTACATGTACAGGTGAGCTAATGAGCACCTTACCTTTGGTGCAATGTTTGATTTTAAAGGTTAAGTTGGAATGCTGTGCTACTACTGAAGTTGGTGGTACATATTTACTTTTATCATCATCATAAACAGATGTCATATACAATTATAAGTGGATTTTTCTTACATTTTACATCAATTTACCTGTATTTTTACCTATACAGGTGAGTTAACGAGCACCTTACCTTTAGTGTAATGTTTAATTTTAAAGGTCAAGTCTGGTTTTCCCAAAAGGTATACGTATTAGTGTCCCCTGTGTGTCACAATTCGATGTGACCATGGTCAAATATACTGCAACAATTTAGTTGATATTATACTGATATTACAGCAATTAACTCAGCATTACATGTCTGAGTGATGTTCTATATATATAGCAGATAAAGGGTTAAAATTTGGCAAATTTTCCACCCCTACTATTATTCCGACCCCTACTATTATTCGGATCACTAGAGTATCTTAGCGCTAACTCTCACAAGCTGTTGCTTCGTCATACTGTCAATGTAATTAGACAGTATGTATTCAGACTAATCATCTAATGCTTACCCTGCCATCGATCTTTACGTATCGCTTTCCATGGCCTGGGTATATTTTCAACCCGCTGTACGAACAGAGTTCTAACCTGCAACAATATGAAGAATTATAATATTAAACTGTAAATATTGACGGTTTACAACAAGATGACCAGAAATTCGTTGTAAATAAAATGGATATTGGTATCGGAAAATGAAACGCGTCAACATACTTCATGATGATAACCGGAAAAGAACCTTGTGAAATCGAAACGGCGCGGAGTGAATGTATTTTCGCTATTTAAAAAGTTCCAAAATATTAACCAATAATCGTTTACTAATTAACAACCACTGATCAAATTGTCCCGAAATTGTTCACTTTTATATTTTTTTTATCAATGATATGTTTCTTGACTGTTAATGATAACCAACCACTGTTGTTAAATATATTTGCACCGAAACCAAAAGTTGGACAAGATGGACGACTTCGGTGTGTTTACTACTTCTAATTTCCGTTTATCTCATGATATTATGTACACACAGTGGGGCTTATATCTGCCATTACGATATTTAAACTCAGTATCATTTTATTTTTTATTTTCTTGCATAATAATGCGTACATATATGTAACTTTTTTCGTATTACAAGAATTGAAACGTGGTTGTCAATGACTCGACAACTTCGGACAAGGCTGATCATATCAATTATCATATGCGATATGGTGTCTGTGAAAGTCTATCCAGAATTACCTGTCAACTCCCCTTTCGGGTATTACAGACAGGGTCCAGGTCTCGACTGTGGTCGGTTTTTTGGTGGGCTACTCTAACCTACAGCCGGGTTCTTTAACGTGCACATAGTCACCCATGTAGTATGACTTATTGACTATGATCATGATGTACACTACTCACTAGTAATAGTATTAGTAATATTAATGCGGAGCGGACCGCTTTGGTCCGGTCGGTGGTCCGGTCCGGACCGGGTGTCACTGGACCGGACCGCTTTTTGCCGCTATTTTACTTCCCGAAAACAATGTATAGATGTACTTTGACTGTCTTTTAGAGATGGGCGGTTAACCGTGGAATCAGTTCGGTTTCGGTTGTCGGGAAAAACCGGAAATGACAACCGTGGTAAGTTGGGAAAACCCGTAGTTTCGGTTGTCACAACTTCCTGTAATCATGGCAGAACACGACGAACAAACGAGTCCTGTGTGGAAATATTTTTCAAAGAAAGATAAGAAATCTAAGTGTGCCGCCTGTATTAGGCTGTAATATATGCAGAAAGGAGTTCGCATGGTGAAATCGCGCGACGAATTAATTACGTTGCTTCCGTGTACACCTATTTTCGCCGTAGTAAATACAACACAAGTCAGTTTATTTCTCATGTTATTTTAATCATTAAGGCCGTACAAATACTCTGAAAGGTGAATTTGATAACGAGGATACGATATCAAAAGGTATCAATGATTGTTACCTGCATTCCCTATTAGTTTTTATCACTGTTTGGATGTTAAATCGTCAAATATATTTGTGCGCCGTTGATTAAAAATGTTATGCCGGAATCGGAGCCGGAATGAATTATACCGTTTGTTGGTAAACTGTTGTCAGTGTTGAGAAATAGCACTCATTCAGGTGACTTGTATTGGATGCATGTATACTGTATAGTGTGTACAATATTATGTTCCCTAAATATGGTAATAGGCATATAGCCAGATAATGTGATTGAGAGATTCTAGTCATGTTTTATTTTCATTTTGTTGTTTATTTCAAATTTTATTTTTCAAATCATAACTATACACATATATCTAGTCACACACATTAGTTTTATGCCAATATAAATGATCATTATATTATTTCACACTTATGATCATATGATGCTGAATTGCAGTCATACACAATACACAGACTCACTTGCATTCTAGCACTGCCACTCGACATGGACATTAACAATATACATGTAATAGTAACAATATGATACATAATTTAATATTATAAAAGGACATGTACCTCACAAGTTATGGTGATACAATTGGTGTGTTTTCTTTGTAATATGATGAAGCATAATTAGATTTTGTTCACATTAGTAATTTTTATTAATAAAAACCGAAACCGAGACTCAACTCTTTTTCTTTTTCCACAACCGAAACCGAAACCGAGGCAAATTTTCACAACCGTCCATGTCTACTGTCTTTGTACATGTCAATTTCCTTATACCGGTACCGTAATGAAAGACAAAGACAGAACACAACGCGCATCTTAATCGAGACTCTTTTATCGAATGAGTTGCGGATGGCGCAAGGATATATTTCGCGAGAGCGTAGCTCGAGCGAAATATAACTTTGCGCCGTCCGCAACGAGTTCAATAAAAGATTCGAGATTATGATGCAAGTTGTGTTCTGTATTTATTCTACACCGTTCAGTCAGATAAGTTCAATCCATGAATGTCACCTTCATTGTTACTATAGCTACCTTTATAGTGATTTAAGTCTGACAAATAACCAGTAATTATGGGGGGAATCACCGGAAGCGGATGATCGACGTAAAGTACGTCATCTTCCTTGGCGACAAAGTAAACAAGAATAGTTCTGGCTTGTATTCCACTAGAGGTATACACTAATATGTATTCAATGGCTGGGATTCCGTTGAATACAAGTGACTCACGCCAATGGGTGTGGAATAAAAGACAGTCACATTAATCAGGTCGGACAATTCCCAGATATAACTACAATAGCCATATATAGCTATTGTAGCTACATTTGACTATCACTTTTTGCAAATTGTCCGATTACTTCGACAAAACCAACAATATCAACAAAAATGACTTCCGCGCGTACCTAGGCTATAGAATGTTTTTGCATCTGCAGCCAATGCTTTAAGTGACACGTTGCGCATCTAAATCGTTAAAAATATAAGTTTGTCAGTTTTTTACTTTATACTCTCATTCGTTGTGCCTCTTGCAAAACGTTGAAATTGAGGATTTTCTAAAAGATTCACGAGCAAATTGTGCGCATGGCCATATCTTTAAAGCGTTGGCGACATACCTGTGATGTAAGATGCATTTTCATTGGCTGCATTTAACGGTGTTTTGACTAATAAAACACCTACCTGCATATTTAAAAAAAAGTACGGAAACACATATTGACAATACTTTGGTTTTTTAAAAGTAGCGGGAATTTCAAATATGTTACGAAAAAAGACTATATCTACACGTTTTAAAGTAAATATAAAATAACCATCATAAAAGATTTACCTCATAATAAGATGTGATTATGTGTTTAGTAGTGTTGAAACGATTAATCGACTAGTTGAAATCGACGCGATTATTGAATTAGTCGATCCCAAAATCTGCTAGTTGACTAGTCGGGAAAAAGCACTACCTATCTGCTATCATGACAGCAGTGCCATTGCATGGCCATATTATCACATAATCTGTAACAGTTAACACATATTAACTTTTTAAAGCCTTATTGTATTGTTCCTTTAACGATGCCACTGCCAGTCATGCACGGGCGGTGAACTCCATGGCATGAAGTTTTGAACTGAACCCAATGTATGCAAGTGTAGGCGCGGTTTCTTTTATGTTGATCATCAAAGACATGAAGTGTAGCTGACGACTGAACACTGTCTAGTTCGATGGGATGCAATTGACCAGTGATAACTTCTCACTGTGGCACGTGTAATACTAGAGTAATGATGCAACACAATGGCTTCAATGATATACGAAACATAATTCGCGACAAGTCAAGCTGGTAAATTCAACTCAGTAACTGAATAGATTCTAGATCATTATAATACCCACATACCCTCCCCCCGCGACATGCATGAGGCTCCAATTCAGAAATACAATAGAACACACCCGACATCTCGTTAGCGAGACTTGCCTATTTATTTCCTGGTTACCGGCGACAATTTTGTTTAAATAAAATGTTTTTATTACCTGCATTCCCCAAAACGTGAGATTATATGGAGGTTGCAGGAGAGCCGCGTTTAAGACATCAAATTGGGAGACTAATGGGCAAAACGGGAGATTATATCGTTCACGTGCTTTTCGTTTGAACGTTCTGAAATGAAGAGTTGGATACCGGTACTCAAAACTGCGATGCCACATGGCTCATTTTATACGTCATATGGGCATAGAAACGGGAACTCTTAGAAGGGTTCAGACTAGTCGACTAGTAGTCGATTACCTCTGGCGACTAGTCGATTCCTTAAAATCGCTAATCGTTTCAACACTAGTGTTTAGACATTAATGGTAAGTGGTGATTGTGGTATACCCATTAATGGTTCGGGGTGACTCCCTAGTAGTAGTCCAGCAGATACGGTACATGCACGGACCCCAGTACATGTATATGTACTTGCCTGCACTAAAATGTACTAAAATAGCGCAAACTCAGGCAAATTAGAATTGAGCAAACTTAGCCGAATTATAATTTGGACCGGTCGGCACAGTGCTTTTATAAATTGTCAACACAAATGGAAGAATATATACCGTAGATAAAAGCTGGTAATGTATTTGCAAATATAATAATAAGATTCGGGGTGTTGATAAAATAAAAGGTCGTCACCGGAAGATGCCTGACTCATCCGAAACCGCTGAATTTCCATTATACTTTTGAGATGCCGTGTTGTTTGCTATATATGTGTCGTCGGCTTTTATGTAAGGTGTAAATGTGCCAGTATACGCCGTCACTAACTCGCGGCCATATTGGATTCACGGTCCACCAGGTACGGTTCCATGGTTTTAGTGCTACTGCCAAAGTTCTGGAGTTGCATTTTCAGATATGGAAGTCATGTATATTCAAAAGCTTCATATATGGAAATGCTACTCAGAACTTTGACCTGTAACTGTAAAACCAGCTGGCTGAGTCTCAGTAACCTTATAGTTTGTACTATTCAGAGTAAAACAGAGAATTCATTAACATACATGTATAGCCTATTATAGGTGTACGGACCATTTTGGACCGGTCCAGGCATGTGTACCGGACCGGAATGGACCTCCTTGGCAGTGGACCGGTCCGGTCTGCATCACTAATGTACACGGGTCAGCCATTTATGTCGGCTCCCGATCCGACAGCGTACCACACTCAATACAACATACCTGGTCAGTTTTGTATTTGGATATATATTGTGTGATCACGAATGAGACTTTTCAGTCATACAACGTGGTAATCTGACAAAGTTTGGATTTTTGTCAGAATACCCGACCGGGAATCGATCCCCGGACCTTTAGCACGAGAGACCAGTACGATATCCACTCGGTCACTGACTTCCCTTAATATGTGATGAGTGAATCAGTGATGCTAATGGGGTCGTTGTCATAACGTTTTATACATAAATGCACACCGTAAATAATTGTCGTCTGCTTCAATTCATAACTATTTTTCTTCCGAAGTTCTGATAAAGGCATTCTTTTATCACAATTATCAAAACTGCAATAAAATTGGTCATCGGTCGCATATTTTTCTTAGTATTAAACAGGGACCGAAAGAACTGCATGGTTGTTTGGTCGATGAACGGAAGAAAATGAACTTACAAAAAATATCAAAACGTGTGCATTTACCGGTATGTAGAAAACACTACGACAATGACCCCTGTCACATGACACTACGCGAGACTGGTGTGCATCTATGTATAAAATATTACGACAAAGACCCCATTAGCATCAGTGATGGCATGAATCGACTCATTATCGTAACGTTTTATACATAGAATAGATGCGCACCTTGTGCATTTATGTGCATTTATGTATACATAAATGCACACCAGTCTCGAGTAATTTCCTGTGACAGTTGTCATTGTCATAAATGACGAAATGTTTTCTACATAATTTGTCAAAAATGCGGTTGGTCCTTCATGTAAGAATACACGAAATCATATATCTTTCTCCATATATATTAATCGACATGGATATGTAAACATATGTATTTGATTTGTTGTCTAATGTATATATGTACATGTATATACATGTATACCCTGCTGGACAAAACAAGTGTTCACTAAACCGCGGTGCGGTTTGTGTTGCCACATTGGCCGAACTGTAACTACACTGCGGCTCCACCGGCTGACTGCAGTTGGGCCGCGGTGTACTTGCCATTCGGCTGTGGTGTAGTTGCCATTCGGCTGTGGTGTACTTGCCGTTCGGCCGCGGTGTACTTGCCGTTTGGCCGCAGTGTACTTGCCGTTTTAGAATGATGTTGAAAAACACAAAGAGTGCACCATAAATGTGCTTTGATTGAGCCATTGTTTAAATACCATCAGTCAGACGATCTATTATGTTTGAGATCTAATCCGTCTGGTGACAAGGTGTGATAATCTTGTAAGTAGTCAACGTCCCACCCGTATACTGTCATAAAATCAAGGTGTCATAATCCATCCTGATTAGAAGAGGTCCCCTGGTTATTATTAGGTGGCACGGATGTGTGATGATGCCGACAACAAGCTCCCTATAGATTTGATAACACGTGTCTAATTGAGAAGTAGCATTGGAATGCCCGTGCACAAGTGACAGCTTCATCAGTGGAGAATTGACCCATCAGCCTTTCATTTAAGAGCCTGTCATTTAAGACTGATTATAAAATAAGGATTATGGCTTGTTGTCGCATACTCCTTTGAACTGTTTGTTTGTCCATGTTTAAATATTTAATGTGATGTTCTATTTTCTCTTGTTCAAATACCATTTTTTACGACTAATTTAAAATATTATTTGGTATGAAATTACACTGACTGCATCCACCCACCCACCTTTTGGAATTTACTGCCGGTCATTGAATGTCTAAAAATCAGGACCAGAATTTTCTTCAGAATGAAAAATAAAGAGCATGACAAATTTCATAATGATCCGACCAAAGGTACGACCTGTAGCCCGTGCTAAAGGAAATTGTTGACGAGTCACACGCACACATGCACGGACGACGGATACCAAGCCATGGCAATAGCTCAAACTTTACAAAGTAAAGTTGAGCTAAAAAGCGGCACAATTCGTGCATCTAGTCAAAAGTAGAATAATGTGTCAACATAGAATATACATGTTATATGCAATTAACCTATAAAAGCTAAATCGGCCAACTACAACAGGCTCAACAGCTGTGACCCCGGAATCAACTCTTAGACTCAAAAAAGTTTATTGCCACGCATGCATAGTCTTCATGTCCTTTCTTGTGTGCACATTCAACCTGTGTGCATTCACCTACATATATACTTCAAAGTGCACATCGTATTCCCCACAAAGTGCTTATAAATCAGTCTGGTACCGCTGACCACAAATAGCTGGGCATCTATCAGTATCAATTTGAGTCACGTGTTGAGACTTCAGTAATGCTCTAATTAATCGACTCCTTAAACACAGTTACCCATAATTCTGCTGTGTTTAAGGAGTCGATTAATTAGAGCATTACTGTATATTGCAATATATTCGTCAAATATTCTATTATTTAGTGGACCCCTTCTGTATTCCAACTATACAACAAATTGGGGAGTTCCAATTTTGCCCTAAAAATGTGCCAAAGAGACACACTTACTGTATATATGCCTAATATTAAATCGCAGATTCCATGGTAAGATTAATTGTGACATTTAATAAATTATATAAACACGAAACGCTCTTTAAATTCGGAAAACCTCATAAAAGAGGGGTTAAAGTGAAATTTCAGCGTGGTTCCATATATAATATCAATAGGTACAGTATGTATGTGAATATGTACATGTGTGCAAAATTTCATGCTTTAGTCGCGAAGTGAACAATTGTACCAGACTGATTTAAAAGCACTTTGTGGGGAATACATGTACGCGCATGGCAATAAACTTTTCTGAGTCTAAGAGTTGATCCGGCTGTTGTAATTGGCCGATTTAGCTTTTTAGCTCACCTGAGACGAAGTCTCCGGTGGAGCAATAGTCATCACTCCTCGTCCATCGTCCGTCAGTCCATCAAGAATCATCTTCTCGTCCCGAACCGTAATACGTAACGTGTTCATATTTGGTGTGGATGTTCCCTAGGTGAATCACATTCAGATTTGTTCAAATGAGGTCACTGGGTGAAATAGTTGTGAAAGCAGGGCCATAACTCTATTCCTCCATAGTAATTCTTAGAACGACTTCTTTTACTGAACTATATTTGGTGTGGATGTTCCCTAGTTGACTCAAATTCAGATTTGTTAAAATGAGGTCACCAGGTTGATTAGTTGAGAAAGCAAGGCCATAACTCTATTCCTCCATAGTAATTCTTAGAATGACTTCTTCTTTTGAACCATTTGACCGATTTAGCTTACATTTGGTATGGAGAGTCCTTGTGTGACTGGTGTTCAGATTTGTTCAAATGGGGTCACTGGGTCAAATAGGGGCAGAGCCAGGGCCCAGGGACATAACTCTTTAAAAAAATTAATTCAAATCCTTGTTTTAAACCCTTGCACCCCCCCCCCCCACCTCCCCCACCACCACCACTGCATGTCCCTGCCACCCCATACCAGATCCATGCAAGGTTCACCCCATTAAAAGCCTTACACTTTAGTTATATGCCATACCAGGAACTGATCAGCCTTAATTATCACAGTGCTCACAGCTGTGTGTCCAGTCATTATAAAGTAATTAACTTTTATCTCAATGTCCACATTTATCAGGCTAAGAGAGACAGAGGTGTGTGAATGAAATTTAATCCTATGTGTTTACAACAATCTCAAATACAACTCTAACTGTTTGACAGTTTACACATTTTATAATAGTATTAATATTAACCATTTCATTACCAGAGCTATGCTGGTACAGCAATAAAGACCCTGCACCAGTGTATTCTCCTATATATAAGAGAATACACTGGGGTTCAAGATCAAGGAAATATTGTTAGGCCAATATAGTCAGACATACAAATAAATCACACATGTCCTATTCTCGCAGAGATGTCCCCACACATGTTTGGGGAGGGGGCAAATTTCTCAGATTTGTTCATTGAGATGTAATTTTTTTTCCAAAACCAATTACATATATTAAAATAAAATGAATATAAAATAATAGACCATTGATCAAGAGAAATGAGCTCCTAGTTTTAATATTTGTCCAATATTTATTATTTTATAACAAGGTACTAGTATCATGCCAGTGCATTGTCTTATATATGTGAGTGTCCCATAGGTAGCCTCACCTAAGAGAATGCACTGGCTTTCAAGGTTAAGGAAATATTGTTAGGCAAATGTAGACAAGCATCCAATAAATCACAGATTTCCTATTCTTGCAGGGATGTCCCCATGGGTTGAGGGGGTGGAATTAGCAGATTTGTTCAATGAGATGTAATTTGTTTTCTCAAAATTAATTATTTAGACTAAAATGAATATAAAATAGTAAACTACTTAATTTTTTAACCCCCAGATTACATTATATAAAATATATGCCATATTATATACCATTTGAAAGAGCAAGCTCCAAAATATTGTATTATCAACTTATCCAGTATAATAAACTGTGGACATGTTGTTTTTATTGAGTTGCCAAAGAGTTTTGTCATCTAGATTGCAGTAAAAAGCAAAATTATTTTCAGTGGAGGGGGAATAACTCTATATATTAAAGATGGAGTTCTTCCCCTTCCATTAAAAAAGTTTGAATTCTGTTGTATTTTGGGATCCAAAGGGGGGGGGGGGGGGGGAGTCATTCTATAATTTCAATAGTTTTTGGCTCACGGTCACCTGAGACAAAGTCTCTGATGGAGCTATAGACATCACTCCTCGTCCGTCCGTCAACACTTCTTTAAACTTCTCCTCTGGAACCATAAGACCGTATGGGTTCATAGTTGGATATTGCCTAGGTGACTCACATTCAGATTTGTTCAAATGAGGTCACTGGGTCAAATGTGGGCAGGGCCAGGGACATAAATCCAAAAAATATTAAAAATTGCAAGTGAAGTCTGACATTTTTATAAACATTTCCTGGAGATCTGCTGGAGGTATTTATTCCCAATTACAACATCAATCTATCATATGTATTGTTCAAATCTTTCAACAGGACATTTAACTCGCCCACACCCACCACTTCACCAGAACATATTTGGCAAACTTGAAAAAAGTGTTCTTTGAAAGAACCACCAGCTCTATTTAGTTCACTTTTAATATTGAGGCTCCTTTGGTGATGTGTGCTTCAGATTTGTTTAATCAGGGTCACCAGGTCAAGTAGGTGCAAGGCCAGCTACATTACTCTTTCTCTCCATAGTAATTCATGATACGTCTTCTATGCAAGAATGAAATGGCCTATTTTGCTTATATTTGGTAGGAAATTACCTTGGGTGACAGATTTATGAAAATGGCATCACAAAGTCGAATAAGGGCATTGCCAGAGACATAAGTATTTCACAACATAGTAATTCTTAAAATATGTATGGAAGAGCCAAGAACTAGTTGGCTTATTTAGCATGGAATGTTCTTGTTTGACTGCAATACAGATATTTTTAATGGGGTAACCTGGAAAAATAGGACAGTTTCCTTCTTAATATGCTTCCTTCACAAGGACATCAGGTCTATTTTATAAAAAAGGCGCTTGTGAGATTGAAAATTTCCAACAATTGGGAAAGTTTGAGATGTCAATTGTGTAATTCCAACCTAAGACTTGGGAGTCTGGAGCCCAGTCGGGAGGGGACTTGTGGGGGGGGGGGGGGGGGTGGGGGGGGGGGGGGGGGGGGGTTATCAGTAGTGTACAGTTGGTAATTTGGCCACATATCCTGTTTAGATCTACTTCTTTTAAAGTGATTATGAAAAGTTCTGACTGTTGTGGTCTCAAGAGTCCCAGTCTAATCAGTCTTTGCAGTCTGGTGATCGACCCCACAGTCATTGACTGTCTTGTATAGGTTAATTGCATATAACGTGGATATTCTATGTTGACAGATTATTCTACTTATGACTAGATGCACGAATTGTGCCGCTTTTTAGCTCAACTTTACTTTGTAAAGTTTGAGCTATTGCCATGGCTTGGTATCCGTCATCCGTGTGTGTGCATGTGTGCGGCGTGTGACTCGTCAACATTTCCTTTAGCATGGGCTACAGGTCGTACCTTTGGTCTGATTATTATGAAATTTGTCATGGCTATTGACATGTAGATGGGAACGAGTCATTTTGGGGTCATTCGGCAAAAAAACATGGCCACCAGTGGCCATCTTGTATTTCCAAATTCAATCCATTAGCACGGCTACAGGTCGTACTGTTCATCTGATCATCATGAAATTTGTCATGGATGTTAATATTGACATGTAGATGGGAACGAGTCATTCTGGGGTTGTTCTGCCAAAAAACATTGCCGCCAGCAGCCATCTTGGATTTTACTCTTTGCATGACTAAATTCTTTGGCACGGGCTACAGGTCGTAGCTTTGGTCGGATCTTCATGAAATTTGTCATGGATGTTAACAATGACATGTAGATGGGAACGAATCATTATTGGGTCATTTGGCAAAAAAATATGTCCGCCAGCGGCCATCTTGGATTTCAAAATTCAACCCATTAGCACAGGCTACAGGTCGTACTGTTCGTCTGATCATCATGAAATTTGTCATGGATGTTAATATTGACATGTAGATGGGAACGAGTTTTTGGGGTCATTCGGCCAAAAAACATGGCCACCGGCAGCCATCTTGGATTTTACTCTTTGCATGACTAAATCCTTTGGCACGGGCGACAGGTCGTATCTTTTGCCGGATCATCATGAAATTTGTGATGGATGTTAACAATGACATGTAAATGGGAACGAGACTTTTTGGGGTCATTCGGCAAAAAAACATGGTTGCCACCAGCCATATTGGATTTTACTCTTTGCATAACTGGGCCTTTCAATTTTTGACATTCCTAATCACTCCATTGACTGTAACACATGAAATTATTCCCTTTCCAAGTTGAGCTACAGTGTCATTGACACTTTCATGAATTTAAAGTCGGAATATGTGCCTAAATGCAGCCGTTCTAAATCGTTCTACATCCCTGCATATGGTTTGAACATATTCTCAGAAAAAAAATCACATGTGTACCATATCAACACTATATATTTGTTTATAGAACTCACATTTTTCAAACAAGTGTGGAGAATAAAACATGACCACAAAATTGTGGGCCTCTTAGAAAACAATTTTGTACCTTTGCCACGTGTGTCATAACCAGTTGCATATTGATAAGTATTTAGAATTAGAACACAATCAAACTGTACATTGCAAGACATTTAAGACTTCACTGTCTGCATATTAGCACATTTCTTATAGTCCAGGAGATCGACCCCAAGAAATAACAAATGTTGCTCATTTTGACGGACAAGTGCTATCCAGTCTAATTTTGTAGTAAAATATATGTAGATTACGAAAATCCATGATAGCAGTGGTGAATTTGTAGCTTAATTGGCGAAAAACATGTTTTTATTGACCTACCCGACGACCGAAAATAGAAGAATTTTCCAGCGACGCCATAGTACTACTAGTATTCCGGGAGCTAATATTGGTACCATTGCACCCCTTGGGACTTAACTTCTCCCCACTCATTTTGTTCCTTATTATGTCCTTCAACTTTTAAGCAATGTTAACAAGAAAAAAAAGTGGCCATATAGACTCCAGACAAAATGGCGTCCATCATGGCCGCTGTTTTTCAGACCAGACTCCAAGTCAGTTTTATGCAAATTATAGTGGTAAAAATCTTGTAAAATGTATACAAATGTATATATTTTCGTTAAGGTAAAACATAATGTCACTTTTTTGGGGCAAAATTGAAACTCACCATCCAAGATGGCCACCAAAATGGCCACCGGAAGTTGAAAATATTACTTTTTTTTACAAATATCTTCTAGATCGATTCATGCTATTTGGAACTGGTTGAGTAATGTGACTTTATTTTGTATATTAACTGATCATTGGGGCAATTCAATATGCACTTTTTGGGGTCCTAACCCCTTCCGTTCCCTCAAAAATACGAATTTATAGAATGCGGTATAAAATTTCACACAAAAACATCACAATTGGGATTCTAGTCATATTTTAACAAGAAATGAACATAACTTTGTAATGTCAGTGATGCACATGATTACCTATGAATATTCCAACTCAATGGACCCAAAATTATTACTTTGGCTCAAAATGGCCGCCAAAATATGGAAAAATGGTAAATATTGCCCCAGCATGTCCTGCAATCGATTACAAGTTGTGGATGATGTACAAAATTGGCTATTCTGCCTTCTATTCATTGAATATTAATATGTCTGATGTACCATGGTTATTGTTACTATTGTCACCACTGACATCACCAAAAATATTAGTCCAAGTCTTCTCGTACTAAAACCGGCTAAGATATTGGGATGGAGGTGCCGGTCTTTAGTCCGAGTTCCAGGCCCATGCATTCTTATGACACGACTTAAGCGTTAGTGACCCGCTCAAATAAAACCACAATTATATGAAATAAAATATCACAATTGCGACAATAAACGGATATTTTCCGCAGAAGACATGCTATTTGATCTGAAACCCACATCAGTTGTGAATTGAAAGCGGTAATTTAATGCGAAAAGAGACATTTACCGCAATGTTTAAAAATTTTTAAAAGTATGCGAACTCAGTTGACCTCGCGAACTGTGTTCGGCATTTTCCGTTGAAAATATTCCGTAGATTTTCTACTGACAACGCAAATTACGATGAATTCTCCATTGTAATCGTAATTATGTGTGTCAATAAATAAAAAATAAATAGATTAATTAAACATTGAAGATATAAATGTAATACATTAAATAAATTACGGGGAATTACAACCCTCTCAAAGTTTAAAACAGTGTAAACACAACGACCATTATAATAAATAATATGGTGCTACATTTCCCACATTTGGTGGACTTCAGCGAAATTAAGATATATACATACTAAGCGAACAGAGCAATATACTGCTCTTGTTAAGCACACAAAAAATCAAACAAAATTTGTATAAATTTTTAACCTTAAGTTTGAAAAGTCCCACTAAAACGGAAGAACTATATTTCGAAACTGTGTGATTCGGTTCTCCGATTATTTTATCAACACAAAAGTCAAAATGCACATGGATGAAAATCACACGCATGGCAAGTCAGACACAAGAGTTCTAATTTGCTCCAATTTTGACAAGTTGCTTGCGAAAATTGTCAACAAAACTACCTTTCTGATCCTCCATTATGTCATTAAGTTTTTAGTGCGGGAATTGTTCTCAAAGCACATTGGAAACTGGACTTTGCGGCGATCGGTTTTCGCTATTTTGTTTGGAAAACCCCGCGCTATATAGAAACGGAAACTAGAATACTCAGAACAAACACCGGACAATGCCGAAGTTCTTCGGAACCTGAGTTCGGCTTTCAGTTAAGTAAACAAACAGAAAAAACAGCGATGTTGGTGACAATCAACCGGAATATTCTATGCGTAATTTAACATGAAAGTTAGATTATTATACACCATTATGACCATAAGATGTCTCTCTTTCCGATGTATATAGCATCATGTATTGATTCATTAGGTAAATCGAGTAAAATACACCACAGATTCCCGCCACAGATCGTGGGCGTAACTCGTGTGATAGGATTGGTATAGAAGCGGGCTTGGACTAAAGACCGGCACCTCCATCCCAATATCTTAGCCGGTTTTAGTACGAGAAGACTTGGACTACAAAAATATTGGACTTTTCTCTCAAAAATTTGACTTAAATATCGGCAAAAATTAACTTTTCATGTTTGGACTATTTTTTCAATTAAAATGTAACTATCTTTGGGTTGAAAGGTGTTTATTGTTTTAGTCTATCTTAAATGTGTCACACTGCGGTATTTATAGACCAAATTGTTCGCCCGATTTTGACAGAACTGTATACTCTCATTAAGTAGACATGGATAAACTTTTTATATGCAGCCTGTGTCAGGGAGGGCGCAGTTATATAAGAGTGGGTGTAATATAGTGTGTCATGTTGACGTATTTCTCGATGGGTTAATATATAATGCTATGCTAATTATGGTCTGAAATGACTAATATCGAGATTTCTGGTGACCATTCAACGTTTGATACCATTTGATGTCCCAATGGGGTATATTCTTGGAGTTCTGACATGTCACGAAGCTTCGGTACATGTCACGAAGCTTCAGTACATAGGATGAAAAACCGCCACAGATTTGGGGTTAATGATGCAAGGTCACATTTTTCGCCAGATTTCGACAGAACTATATACTTTCATTAAGTAGACATGGATAAATCTCTGGTATGTAGCACTGTGTCAGGGCTGAAGTAAAGCAGTTATATAGGGTGGGTGTAATATAGTGTGTCATTTAAAACTCATTTTGACATAATTACACCATGGATTAATATATATTTCTATGATAGTTACTATCTGAAATGACTGATATCGAAGTTTATGGTGACCATTCAACCTTTGATGCCATTTGACGGTACGTGTCACGAAGCTTCGGTAAATTGGATGAAAAATCGCCACAGATTTGGGGTTGTCACATTTTTCACCAGATTTTGATGGAACTGTATAGTTTCATTAAGTAGACATCGATAATCTTCTTACATGTAGCCCTGTGTCAGAGAGGGGGCAGTTATATAGGGGTGGGTGTAATATAGTGTGTCATTATGACATATTCCTCGATGGGTTAATATCAATGCTAATTATGATCTGAAATTATTAATATCCGGGTTTCTGGTCACCATTCAACGTTTGTCATCGGTGCCATATGATGTCCCGTGGTGGTATATTCCTGGAGTTCTGACACGTCACAAAGCTTCGGTACATGGCACGAAGCTTCGGTACATTGGATGAAAAACCGCCACAGGTTTGGGTTTAAGAATACATTGTCAATTTTGTTGCCACAGCGCTGGGGGATAAGTACCCAGGGCCACATGATTCTTATTATTTCGATATTACTGTATACTGTTATAAATAACGACACACCTTGATTAACTTCATGTTGAATGAAGCAGTCACAGTATAATTTTCTATTATTGAACATTTAACTTGATTGTCAGGAATAATCGGTACATTCGTGTTTTTGTTTCGACTCCGACTGTATGCATACACTGATTTAAATATAGTAATATATGAATAATAATTAATGTACCGAAGCTTCGTATCTATAGGTTACAAACACCTAATTATTTTCCATAGATGACAGTGTCAACTAAAAGTCCCTCCGGCCATGGATTAAGCCTATTTGAACTTCAAGTGGTCAATTTTTCCTTAGAACGTCATCCGTTGCACCAGTATG
The DNA here is from genome assembly GCA_032622095.1 of Siphonodentalium dalli. NCBI lineage: Eukaryota > Metazoa > Mollusca > Scaphopoda > Gadilida > Siphonodentaliidae > Siphonodentalium > Siphonodentalium dalli. The sequence goes on along the minus strand of CP136061.1, from coordinate 161,083,133 downwards.
TGACAACAAACGCGCCCTTTTCGGTATTTTTTTTCAAACGATAATCTTGCATTTCTATAACTACTCCATTTACTGCACATAAATCAGCAGCATAAAAATATCCAGACCCCTTCCATATTTCCCTCAATGATAATCAACCAATCAGCAGCCAGATTTTTTTGTTATGCTAACTCGAGTTTCCCTACACAAATTCAAGAAGCGTAACTCTATATAATTAGTTGCTTGTAACATATTGTAAAGAAAATCGAACTTTGATCGTGTAAACCGCGCCAATTTTACAAAAACAGCTTTACTGTGATACGATAGAAATATAGGAGTCATTGGACATCCTATTATCTCCCAGTGGTCCTTTAACCCACATACCCCGTTTAAAAATTTATTTGGGTAAGAAATAACACCGATACTCTATTCCTGATAACTCTGGAAGCACAGTTTAGTAGAAAGATACTAATGTCTCATGTCATGCTTGTCATATACATATATACTGCACAGTGCTGCACAGTGCCGCATGCCCCATGTCCATCCACTCTCTAATGGGAATATTATGACCACAAATGTGATCACTCCCAAAATTCAGGGTTTTTCCTGGTTTCTCATCATAATTTAATTTGTAAAATCCGACTCGCGTGCATAACGCACATGCTAGAAAGGCATATGTATAAGTTTTGAAAACTAGTTACGTATATCTATCATACGCCTTAAGAAATTAATCTAATTTTGAACAGTACAATGTTTAATTGGATTTGAATTAGACCCCCTCAACTTAGAAAACAAGTAGAAACCTTCTTAAATCCATTTAATAACATTGTAGAAGACAAGTTGTAAATTATTTAACACTATTAAAATAATTAATGGCGAATTTAACCATTAACCTCTTCGCTGCTATGACGTCCGTATCTATTACGGACGTAAAAGTGCACGCCGTGTGCTATATGGTCCGTAGGTACTACGGACCTACTTCAGCACACTAGAAGTAGGCCATTATACATAACTGGAACTCAGATATTAGTGCATCGGAATAACTGTATCTCGACGTTTCAAACAGTGTATGATGTTCCACGATTGTGAACAATAATAGCCTTTCAGCTGAGTCACTTTTATGGTTCTTTTGAAATTCCCGCTATATTTTCCCATTGGAAAATGCCAATAACGTCAACAGCCCAGCACACGACGTCATAACGTCATTTAGCAGCGAAGAGGTTAAAATCATACTAAGATGAAATGGTTGCAATTTGGACGATTTTGCATTAAAAAAATGGTAAAAAAAAAAAAAAAAATGGAAATTCTTCAATTTTTTTGTGCACGATTAGTTATTTAACATTATTAACACAATTACTATTCAACTTAATCACCAAAATCATACTAAAATGAAATGGTTACAAAATGAAAAAAAAATTGAAAAATTTGGGCTAAAAACGTAGAAAAATGCCCAAAAAATCACAAAAAGACAAAGAAGGCTACAAATTTGTTCTTGCTATCATAATTTTTCTTCATTACCATACCTAAAACATTAAAAATAACATGGTCGCAGCTTGTCCGTCAATATGAGCAACACTACCTCCCGATCTCCTGGACTATTATATTAACTGTTGATAATTAGTTTGATTATACATTATAGACATCTAAAGCTGTCTGACTCCGAAAGTATTTACTTTCAAATTCAATCACTTCAAAAGTGTTGGTATAATTATATAGACCTGTATAACCAAATCTACGGTAATACATCCTGCTACAAGAAGAATCACATATAATCATCAATATAATGCCAGTATCATAATCCATATCATGGTTGGTAGGAATTATGACAGCTGTTGTACAAGTTGCTCTAAGTTGCTAATTATCCTCATAGCAGCATGCCCACATCATGATTGGAAGGAATGACAGATATATGGACAAGTTGCTTACAGTTGCTACATAATTAGCACAATAAGATGTAGTTTACTTCCCAATATATGTCTACTTTTAAATTGAAATACATTGTTCTATACTAGTACAATACTATGTTGATACTATACATTAGTTCCAATATACATGTACATGTAGGTTGATTCCATATGTTGGTAACCAGCTACCCAAGAAAGTTATATTTGTTCGATAAATATATTGTTTTTCCCTTATTAGCTCAACTTTAGCTCAACTTTAGCTCAACTTACTTTTGTAAGTTTGAGCTATTGCCATGGCTTGGCGTCCGTCGTCTGTGTGTCCGTGTGTCCGTCAACAATTTCCTTTGGCGCGGGCTACAGGTCGTACCTTTGGTCTGATCTTTATGAAATTTTGCATGAATGTTGACATTGACATGTAGATGGGAACGAGTCATTTTGGGGTCATTCGGCCAAAAAACATGGCCGCTGGTGGCCATCTTGGATTTCAAAATTCAATCCATTGGCGCGCGCTACAGGTCGTACTGTTCGTTTGATCATCATGAAATTTGTCATGGATGTTAATATTGACATGTAGATGGGAACGAGTCATTTTGGGGTCGTTCTGCCAAAAAACATGGCCATCAGCAGCCATCTTGGATTTTACTCTATGCATGACTTAATCATTTGGCGCAGGCTACAGGTCGTAGTTTTGATCGGAACTTCATGAAATTTGTCATGGATGTTAACAATGACATGTAGATGGGAACGAGTGATTTTGGGGTTGTTCGGCCAAAAAACATGGCCGCTGGCAGCCATCTTGGATTTTACTCTTTGCATGACTAAATCCTTTGGCGCAGGCTACAGGTCGTAGTTTTGATCAGAACTTCATGAAATTTGTCATGGATGTTAACAATGACATGTAGATGGGAACGAGTCATTATTGGGTCATTCGGCAAAAAAATATGTCCGCCAGCGGCCATCTTGGATTTCAAAATTCAACCCATTAGCACGGGCTACAGGTCGTACTGTTCATCTGATCATCTTGAAATTTGTCATGGATGTTAATATTGACATGTAGATGGGAATGAGTCATTTTGGGGTCATTCGGCCAAAAAACATGGTCGCCAGCAGCCATCTTGGATTTTACTCTTTGCATGACTAAATTCTTTGGCATGGGCTACAAGTCGTAGCTTTAGTCGGATCTTCATGAAATTTGTCATGGATGTTAACAATGACATGTAGATGGGAACGAGTCATTTTGGGGTCATTCAGCAAAAAAACATGGCCGCCAGTGGCCATCTTGGATTTCAAAATTCAATTCATTAGCACAGGCTACAGGTCGTACTGTTCGTCTGATCATCATGAAATTTGTCATGGATGTTAATATTGACATGTAGATGGGAACGAGTCATTTTGGGGTCATTCGGCCAAAAAACATGGCCACCGGCAGCCATCTTGGATTTTACTCTTTGCATGACTAAATCCTTTGGCACGGGCGACAGGTCGTATCTTTTGCCGGATCATCATGAAATTTGTGATGGATGTTAACAATGACATGTAAATGGGAACGAGACTTTTTGGGGTCATTCGGCAAAAAAACATGGTTGCCAGCAGCCATATTGGATTTTACTCTTTGCATAACTGGGCCTTTCAATTTTTGACATTCCTAATCACTCCATTGACTGTAACACATGAAATTATTCTATTTAGAATTAGAACACAATCAAACTGTACATTGCAAGACATTTAAGACTTCACTGTCTGCATATTAGCACATTTCTTATATTAACTGTTGATAATTAGTTTGATTATACATTATAGACATCTACAGCTGTCTGACTCCGAAAGTATTTACTTTCAAATTCAATCACTTCAAAAGTGTTGGTATAATTATATAGACCTTGATAACCAAATCTACGGTAATACATCCTGCTACAAGAAGAATCACATATAATCATCAATATAATGCCAGTATCATAATCCATATCATGGTTGGTAGGAATTATGACAGCTGTTGTACAAGTTGCTCTAAGTTGCTAATTATCCTCATAGCAGCATGCCCACATCATGATTGGAAGGAATGACAGATATATGGACAAGTTGCTTACAGTTGCTACATAATTAGCACAATAAGATGTAGTTTACTTCCCAATATATGTCTACTTTTAAATTGAAATACATTGTTCTATACTAGTACAATACTATGTTGATACTGTACATTAGTTCCAATATACATGTACATGTAGGTTGATTCCATATATTGGTAACCAGCTACCCAAGAAAGTTATATTTGTTCGATAAATATATTGTTTTTCCCTTATTAGCTCAACTTTAGCTCAACTTACTTTTGTAAGTTTGAGCTATTGCCATGGTTTGGCGTCCGTCGTCTGTGTGTCCGTGTGTCCGTCAACAATTTCCTTTGGCGCGGGCTACAGGTCGTACCTTTGGTCTGATCTTTATGAAATTTTGCATGAATGTTGACATTGACATGTAGATGGAAACGAGTCATTTTGGGGTCATTCTGCCAAAAAACATGGCCGCTGGTGGCCATCTTGGATTTCAAAATTCAATCCATTGGCGCGGGCTACAGGTCGTACTGTTCGTTTGATCATCATGAAATTTGTCATGGATGTTAATATTGACATGTAGATGGGAACGAGTCATTTTGGGGTCGTTCTGCCAAAAAACATGGCCGTCAGCAGCCATCTTTGATTTTACTCTTTGCATGACTAAATCATTTGGCGCAGGCTACAGGTCGTAGTTTTGATCGGAACTTCATGAAATTTGTCATGGATGTTAACAATGACATGTAGATGGGAACGAGTGATTTTGGGGTTGTTCGGCCAAAAAACATGGCCGCTGGCAGCCATCTTGGATTTTACTCTTTGCATGACTAAATCCTTTGGCGCAGGCTACAGGTCGTAGTTTTGATCAGAACTTCATGAAATTTGTCATGGATGTTAACAATGACATGTAGATGGGAACGAATGATTTTGGGGTTGTTCGGCCAAAAAAATGGCCGCCAGCAGCCTCATGGATTTTACTCTTTGCATGACTAAATCCTTTGGCGCGGGCTACAGGTCGTACCTATGGTCTGATCTTTATGAAATTTTTCATGAATGTTGACATTGACATGTAGATGGGAACGAGTCATTTTGGGGTCATTCGGCCAAAAAACATGGCCGCTGGTGGCCATTTTGGATTTCAAAATTCAATCCATTGGCGCGGGCTACAGGTCGTGCTGTTCGTCTGATCATCATGAAATTTGTCATGGATGTTAATATTGACATGTAGATGGGAACAAGTGATTTTGGGGTCATTCAGCCAAAAAACATGGCCGCCAGCAGCCATCTTGGATTTTACTCTTTGCATGACTAAATTCTTTGGCGCGGGCTACAGGTTGTAGCTTTGGTCAGAACTTCATGAAATTTGTCATGGATGTTAACAATGACATATAGATGGGAAAGAGTTATTTTGGGGTCGTTCGGCCAAACAACATGGCCGCCAGCAGCCATCTTGGATTTTACTCTTTGCATGACTAAATCCTTTGGCGCGGGTTACAGGTCGTACCTTTGGTCTGACCTTTATGAAATTTGTCATGAATATTGATATTGACATGTATATGGGAACGAGTCATTTTGGGGTCATACGGCCAAAAAACATGGCCGCCAGCAGCCATCTTGGATTTTACTCTTTGCATGACTAAATCCATTGGCACAGGCTACAGGTCAGACATTTGATCAGATCATTATGAGATTTGTAAAGGCTGTAGATGGGAACAAGTCATTTTGGGGTAATTCGGAAAAAAACATGGCTGCCGGTGGCCATTTTAGAATTTACTCTATGCATCAATAAATCCTTTGGCACACCATAATCACCACATCCCTGATCCGATCATTATGAAACCTGTTATGAATGTTGATATTGACATGTACATCTAATCTAGTCTTACTTAGACATTTCAATTAGCACTTTTCCTATTCCTCCATTTACTGTCGACCATTAAATTATTCCCCTACCTAAGTTGAGCTACAGTGTCATTGACACTTTCATTTAGTAAATGCTGCTAGAGTCTCACCTAGAATATATTGCCCATTTGTTTTGCCAAAATGCTATACATGAGAATCCAACTCGGTTGTTGTCTGAAATCAAGAAGAGAATCAATCAAGTTTTGTTATAGTAATTGTCTAGTGCAATATTTTGGTCAATACAGTCCGGAGTAAGTTTATTGGCATTTCGGGTGATTGGAAGACACTCATGGAATGTTGAAGAAAATATACCTTCACCATATGTGACGTTTTATTAAGTGAATCCTAAATTTGTGTGGCATGATGTGTTATATCAATATCAATTGCTGTATAATGATTATAATCATCAACCCCAATTTATTATAATAAGTAACTTTCACTATCTAATCATGTGCGTATTATTAGCGGTTTAATGTATTATTGTTCGACAAATTTTTCTGAGCAAAAGAAACAACGCAATTGCGAGGAAATGAAGGAATTCTAGGCTCAACTTAATGATCCTTCGTTGATTTTGAAATCTGTTTCTGCTCTAAACTAGTTTCCCCACAGTCTATGCAGTTTATTTTGACAATCTTGCTATTATGCGAATAGGGTTTCACAGAAAAGATCTATGTGACATTTTTCATTTTTTTTTCTCAAAATCGACCCAAAAAAAGTATTTGGAGGAATTTGCCAATTTTTTTTTCATTTCAAGCTAATTGATTCTCGCTGATGGGTAATCATTGTGGGTTCCTCTAATCTTTTGATTTAATGATAGCAAACAACCATAATCACTTGATTTTATCATTTTTGTAAAACAAAAAAAATTAACATTTTACGGGCAGGGTTATTAAATGTTTAATGCCAGGTTGCTTTATTTTTGCTCCAGTGGCAGTGGTTTTGACCTATACTTATCTCCTGTTCACAGGCAAAGTTTTTATAGCTATAAAATTGTTGATCCAAACAAAATTGTCCAATTGACAATACCTTGCATAATAAGTTTGAACAGTTAATGATAAAATTGTGCCAAATTATTATATTTTTTTCATATATATGAAAACGGGTAAAGATACACCACCAGTTGTTGTTTGGTCATGCTTGCACACACTTCCTTGTCATGAAATGAGTTTAGCAGATATCAATAACACCAAATACATTTGCAGTGCTCCAATATGCCTAAGGCCAAAAAAAAAAAAGACCTGTGTTTCCGGTGACCCGCCCGCCCCTATTTCGGAGCTCCCGACGGTTTTCATTTTATTCATTTTGCAAATTAGTACGCATCCCGTTTTATTTTTGTGCCACCTGGAAAAATTCCATGTACAAATATGCAAAATCATCTTCCCTTTTCTATTAGTTGCAGTCATTAATTTAATTAAATGAGTCATTAGCATAATTAAGTTAATTAACTGTGTAAATCATGATCCAAAAATAGGGAACATGAAACAAGAATAAAACGATGTCTTTTAGGCTTATGGTTCATGATTGAGCCTATATACGTTTATTAACTCAATGTGTTATGTGAAGGGGTAATGGTTAATAGAATTTAAATGAGTTTGGACATAGATTTTCTCAACATTCTGTAGTTATATTTTGGTAGGCATTAAATGGTACCCGGCCTGGCTGAGATTTTCTTGCCGGTCTCAATTTTTTTCCAGAAGTCCACAATAACATGTCCGTGTGTTAAAATCTATTGTTTTCCCAATACCAACATCAGAACTAAACACACATGGCATCGCAAACACAACTGACGCATGTGAAGGCCGGCGTATGAAATCGTGCATTCTAGATATAAATATAAGGCAACCCGGTCGACCATACTACGCCGCGAATAGTATGGCTTTTTATTGTGCTGTGTATTTTACAATGTATTATACCAGTAGCTCCCTTGAATTCCTTCGGGAATTGGGGACAAACTATGCTTGAAAGACAACTCTGTTCGCGACAAAATCAAGCAGCAAAAAGCATGTGTGTTTTGGCGGGAAAATGACAGTCCGTATTCCGTAATCAGCTCTGGGAATTATCGTCGGCAATCGACATTGCCGAGGTAAAAGCCGAAATCGCCATCACCATTGACCAGAAGAAAGCAGTATCCAATATAAAATGCATCTATAGGCATCCTGGAGTATTCACAGAAACCAGAGCTTAACCCATTTTAAATAAACAACTGCCTGTTACGAAGGACACACTATAAACTCAGCGTAACTATTTACGACAGACACTTTGATGTTTAATACTGACAGTAGCAAATACTAGTATTAAAGATAGAAAGTTAGAAACAACTCACACTGCACGCATATATTAAACATGCATTTCTGATCATCTGATGTCCAAACATGTGTACATGTACTGTAAGGAATATATGATAACTTGCTGTTAATTGCACTGAAAGATAACAGGTAATAAATTCTGCTAATTAAAACTTTCCGGGATTGAAACGAAATAGGTCGGATATATGTGACCTTAAACAACAATACTATTTAGTGATTTGATAATATGGACAAGTTGTCATATAAAAATAATGATCTTCTATGAAGAGAAATATGAGAGAATGAACATACAGTAGGTTTGATTGAAAGGGCAAGTATTTATTGCATAAAACGATCTCTCTTTCAACACCAGCACCTGGAAAATTGCGTAGGCAGAAATGAATAGAATGCCATAAAATGTGTAACCTCAAGCCCATCAACATCAGAGAGATAGTCCATGCAAGAGGAATAACTCTAAACCCATGGTCATAGCCTAATGCCTTGGATCTGCACATTGGAGCTCATTCTAGTAGCCAATATATACATCAGAGGTTGTCTCTGAAACTTTATTGGAACAAGTGAACTAATATACAAAGGAAAATGACATACCTTACTACCGGTATGTATGTGATATTAAAAACTCTTTAATGCATGTTAAAGGGGTGTACTACACTATTTTATCGCTTTCAAATGGCTGGTTAAAAAAAGAGTGTAAAAAAAAAAATCCCTGCCTGCCTGGAAAAATTTCCCTATGTTATCGGAAAGAGAGATGTTTTTTTTTGGGCCCTAGTATGGATGCAAACATTGAGCATTTGTGGGAGGGTTGTGATCTTTTAAGCAGGTTGAATATTGTTCACAAACAGGGAACGCTGATAGCTTTTTCATGGAAATATCGATCTCTATTGTAAACATTATGTTTTTCCATGTTTTATTCAATAAAACAATAAATTACACTATATTCTAATGGAATCTACTTAGTTTTATTATTTTATAGTTAATTACAAACAAGGAGAAGTTGGCTTGGGGGGGTCGCATTCAAATTTATTTCGAGCAAAGTTGAAAATAAAATGAAAAAATAAAACAAGGGGTACGCATCTAAGATGCTTTTGTCGAGTTTTTTGGCAGTCGAACCAAACTTCTGCCAATGAGGTGCACAACTCCAGGAAAAAAAGTCGGACAGTGGTATATTATTGCAATAGACCTATACCAAATATCAATTGAATCCGTTAATATTTCATTGAGTTATCGCACTAACGGTGATAACATTGTTATTTAAATGGACAAACTAAAACCCATAACTCCGGAAAAAAAATTCGGACAAACCAGGTTTTCGAACTCATCCGAGATATTGTTGCAAGAGACTCATATATACCAAATATTGTTTAAATCTGTTAATATTTCATTGAGTTATCGCGCTAATGGTGATAACATTGCTAAAAATAGACAAACTAAGACCATAACTCCGCGAAAAAAATTCAGACAAACCTGGTTTTCGAACTCGTCTGAGATATTGTTGTAGGAGACTCATATATACCAAATATTGTTGAAATCGGTTACTATTTCATCGAGTTATCGCGCTAACGGTGATAAACTTGCTAAAAATAGATAAACTAAGACCCATAACTCCGGGAAAAAAATTCGGACACATCCTGGTTTTCGAACTCGTCCGAGATATTATTGCAAGAGACTCATATACCAAATATTGTTGAAGTCTGTTAATATTTCATCGAATTATCGCGCTAACGGTGATAAAATTGCTAAAAATAGACAAACTAAGACCCATAACTCCGGAAAAAAAATTCGGACAAACCTGGTTTTCGAACTCGTCCGAGATATTGTTGCAAGAGTCTCATATACCAAATATTGTTGAAATTGGTTAATATTTGCGTGAGTTATCGAGCTAACGGTGAAAAACTTTACTAAAAACTATCTACATGTAAGATGGATAACTCTTGTCAAAAAGTTTGGACGTGACCTATTTTCTACAGGCAGTAAATAGTCATTGGGAGCAACTCACATACCAAATTTTTTTGAATCCGTTCACAAATGTCAAAGTTATAAGGCATTCTTTAGGTCCGCCCGCCCACCCGCTGTCCGCCGCCCGACCGCCAACCGTCCCTCGTCAAATAGTACAGAGGCCAGACAAGAAAAAAATAATTTCGTCGACATCGGAATGTATATAACTGAAACCATTTTTTTCAATTAGGCAGTGTATCTGTGGACCATCCAATACCGGTAGTCAACAGTTTAAGGTGTGCGGCGACTTTTTTTGGTCAAATATGTAGATTTGACGTCCAAAAAACACTATTTTAAATAAAAAGTTATTTATCCAAATTTTTGAACACTAAGAACATCCAAATTGTTTTCGTGTGTAATAACAAGATGAATATTCTACCTGAAAATGCAACCAAATAATTTAATAATTTAGTAGAAATTTTTTTTTTACTAAAAAAGTTCAATTATTTGGAAAATAAATCAGAAATTTGGATATTTTAGCAATCTTAAAATTATTTTTTCCCCAAGAATTTTTAATCCTTACATGGAGTGTATGGTCTCAAAATTTGCCTTGATTTATTCCCTTAATAATAGGATAGAACATAATGTCATACATGCAATAGTTTGAACATTATTAGAAATATACTACCCCTCCCCCTAAAAAAATAAAAATCCCGAAATTTTCTATATTTTGGTATAATTCGATAAAATGTAAAAATATGTATAATAGGTCATTCCTGGAAGTCTGCTGACATTTATATCAGATTGTGGTGGGTTCATTGAATAACAACATCACTTCAAACAATGTGACTATTCACTAAAATATGCAAATTTGATACAAAATTGTTTGAATTTGAGATTCATAATTTATATTTTCATTTTAAAATTTGAATACCAGAATCTCACATTGTTTTAAACAGTTCAATCATGTGTATCATCCAAAGATGAGTCACTGTCACAATTGTCCACTATATTGTCCAGATTGTATGGGTTTAAACAATTCAGCTGACATTTACAGGCGAGAGTGAACAATTCAAGTTGGATTTTCAACAGCTACATCTGGACGAAGAACACCTGGAACTTGAACATTTACATGTTGTGATTACTTGAAATGTTTTTGGTAATGGCTCGGCAGTCATGAGATTCGGTGTCATGCCTCCTTCATCTTCTTTCCAACCGTAACTGGTAGGAGATGGTAACTTCGGAACAGGTGAGGGCTGCATACCACACAAATGTTTGGTATTGACTGCGGAGTAGATGTTGATGCAAACAATCTTTAGTTGGTGGAAGTTTTGATAAGTCTGCTAGTTGATGGAACATTTCAGCCCTGAATTCATTCACACCACATGCATTTGATGATAGCTGAGAATAAAGTTGCAAGATAAACTTTTCTGCCAGAAGTTTATCAAACTAACCATACAGGTCAATAGGTTGTAGCAGGGAAGGGGTCTTCATGTATTTCTTCCAAGTAGACTTCTTCCCTTTTCCATATAGTTGACTGGTTGTATCACATCCTGTAACTGCATGGTAAATTGGCAAACCATTAATTACTGATGCAGGAAAATTCTTTTCTATATCATTAATTGACATCCCGGTTTCATCGACAGAAAGCAAATCATATTTAATGTCCTCGGTAGCCAAATCATTAGTTGAAATGCACATAAGGTTGTTGTCTCTTCGAGAAAATGGGTTGAATTGTTCTACCTTTGATTTCACCTTCTGTACATCTTCTTCATCTTTCTTGATCTTTGGAGAGTACCTATCTGTTGACATATTGATAGTTGCACCAGTCTTCATTCCGATCAAGGAACATCCATCTTCAACGTTCTTGGTCCTTTCACCACATGTTAGCATCCAGCGGTCCAAAGCAGTCCTGTTCCTAGTTATACCAACTAAACCGCCTGATGTCTTGCATTTCCGATTAATGTGTTCTAGGGCTATATCAACCGACACATGGTTAAACCTCTCGCTTGTTTCTTTTATGACGAAGTTACCATTCTTAAATTTCCCCATCTTCATCATCATTGTTTACGATACCCGTCTACAGCTATCCATGTCCTTCCTTACCACAAAATATGTAGATAACTTTTTTCCCTCATAATCCAAGACATCAAATCTTGTATCCTCATGCTCTCGAAGCCAGATCTGATATTCCTGGAACAATATTCTGTGCATCGCCTCGAACATTGGCTTGTGTGCACGAACAGACCTGTTCCACAACTTTCCCTTCATTATCTTGTCAGATGTACATTCACTATATATCCCAGAGTCTATCCATATGTCAGTCAAGCCAGAAAAAGCTAAATGTTGCCCAATTACTCGAAGTAAATTTAAAGCTATATGAAAACTTCCCATCCTGATAACGACATTTGAGAATTTTTCTGGCAACAACCGAACAATTTCCTTTGCCTTGCAATAAAGTGCCTGGTCAAATGTAATAACAGTATTTGGTTGTGAGAAATATTTAGAAATATGGCAGCATCGTAGAAGAACGGTAAGAATAGTGTCCATATCATTGGCTGGGGCAGGTATGATTGGTAAGTACCCGGTAACTGATTTCTCTGATTGTTCAGTGGACATTTTCTGGTTGTAGCCTGTCCAAGAAGAAACATACTGTTGATCACCATGATTCCGTGATATTAAGTAGACTAAATCCTTGTATTTGCTTTCTGATTGCAGGTCATCATTTGGTTTAACATCAATCCTGCCAAACCCTTGTGGTGAAACATGGCCTGAAATATTTACAGACTCGACACTATTAAATGCTGGTGGGACAGATTTAAGAACTTTATCCCGTTGTATTCTATCACTCCGCTGTATTTTGCATGAAGCAGTGCTGTCATCCGGTTTGTCTACGGCTCTCTGAAAAGCTGCCATTTGTGTAACATGGAAGGTTCCTTTTCCATCTAGAGTCTCCTCAATGATGTTCAGGTTATCTGCAGCAAATTGAATAAATTGACCTTTCTGAAAATTGTTGGGAATGAAAGTTGAATTGTTTAAATGGAATCTCTCTATCTGAGCATTTGCTTCCGTTGCGTCAATTCGCTGAACAGTTTCATAAGAAATGCTATGACCATCAGCATGTAGAAAGTTCACAAGAAACCTTGACCTAGATATATGGTGAACAACTAATCTAGTAGCTATATGCTTTGGAGTATTCCGATTACCATGGAACTTAGCATATACAATATCTTGGCCAAGATTTAGAATCTTTTGATGAGTATCAGACTTCTTCTTGCGACTAAGAGTCAACTCATCTTGATTTGCTAAGAAGAGTATACAAGCTATCAGGAATACAGTCCTCCGCTGCCTTTGTAGAAATAGAGTAACCTATGTGTTTTGACAATTTCATATCGGAGTGAACTCTCAATGGTACATGGTAGAATTCTTTCATAATACTAGTATCACTATCTTGATCCACCGATGCATCAGATTGAAAATTACATAGAAGTTCATTGTCTGTTGATTCAAACAAATTGTTCAGCTCCTCGATACTATTATCGTTTGTGCATGAAGAAAACACCAAGCTTGGGACTGTCTTATTTCTCTGTCTGCGAAATATAATTTCCGGTCCATAGAGTGCTTGGAGTTTGAGTTTCAGTGTACTTGAGCGAATATTGTTGGCACTTGTTGGACAATTCTTAGATATGAGCTCTTCATATTTTTGTACGACTGCATCCATTTGAAACACGGCATGTCCTAGCTGAAAGCCTAAATCGACCAGACTGATGAGATTATTCAAGGCAGAAGTATCCAGTCATCACTGATTCATTTTCTTTTTCCATGACATCCATCCAGATGAATAATGGACTTTTTCAATGTATACATTATAACTGAATGGTGGAGTCCACTTATTTAATAATTGAAATGTTGAACAAAAACAAACTCTTTATTTCTGGATTTATTCAATATTATTCAATAATCTGAGCTATGTTTCAAATTATAGTACTGGATTTGAATTTTGTTATATACGTCCGAAAACTGTTCGCTGTAAGTTACTGACAGAGAATTATGAAGACACAATTACCACCATGTCCAAAAAAAAAAATTATTCAAGCATTTTTATTTTTATTTTTTTTTTCGACCGACCCTACCAAAACAATGTTTTAAAAAATCCGTAAAGCAGAAAAATAAAAAAGTTGGCCTTATCTGACAAACCAAAGGCTAATAGTATTTTTTATGGAATACATGTTGCTTTATAATATGTCCTGCAGACAAAAATACCTAATTTTAAAGGAATATACAGTAGAAAATGACTAAAAAATTACAATTTTTCCTATTAAAATGTCTGAAAATGACATCAATGTTTAAAAATATATAATTTTACAGCTCAATACATATTAGTACATCTTTACTTCTATCTATTTAGAAGAAATCAGCTAAAAAATCTCATCTTTAAAAAGTGTTGTCAATGGATAGAGACCCATTATGTATTTTTAGATGTTTTTTCTATGGGCGACAGAGTTATGCCCCTTGTATGGCCCCGCACACCTGTACGGTTTGACTACCGGGCGTGGAGTGACCCTGAGGTGTCCCTTTATACATTAGAAAAGGTTTCAGTTATTTACATTCATATGTCGACAAAAATGATTTCTAGAGGTTTTTTGTGGTTTTGGCCTCTGTACTAAAACCATAAGTCGAGTTTTTGAAAACTCGACTAATAAAATGAAAAGCCACCCCCCCCGCCCCTATTTTTTTCTTGCATATCACCAGAAACACAGGTATATATTTTTTTGGCCAAAGGATGGAGAAAAAATTTGATATAGAAACTCAGAATAGTCTCCCTTAATTTTTATTAACTTTGGACACCTTTTACAATGGCAGATTAGTATTATCGTGATCGGCAGATGACGCCCGTCATTTTGATATAGAGATATTAAAAATATGAGGGGCTGCAACGAAACTTGAAATTGGCTTACGTACTATACTATACACAGTGTTGAAAATATGTGTGTCTTAATTATTTGGCATGCCTTCAGATTACTTAATAGATGGTCACTTTACTGAAGTTGAAAGTTAATGGCATTGACCCTTTCCCATTAGGTAAACAACAACTGATTCAGTTTGGTATGACTAGACTATAAACCTGTGCTATTATCCTACACATCAGACCCTGAGGAATAATGGGTATATAGTTATCAGATCCAGCTGTGTTTGTGGCTAATTAAATGCATTATATAAAACATTGATCACTTCCTCTTTATTCCCTGTACACAATTGATTCACCAGCAATTGGTCACGCTCTTCTGGGAATGATCATCTACCCTACCAAGATAGCTGAGGGAGATAACTACACAGCCTTGATTAATCAAGCGCTTTGAGACATGTACTCTCCACCTGTATAGATGAATCTTTGTTATGGCTGAACAAACATGTCTTTTCACGTTTTATTGGTCAATGTGTATTCGCAAGGAAATTGGATTGCCTTTCCATTTCACCTGACATTTCTCTGGACAAGTTTTCTTTTGAAATGGCTCTCTTTGTTAGGTTAATTGGTGTTATTGTCATGGTTATGACATGCTGGATATACCAGTACTAGTAGTTGTGGCTCATCTCAATATGGTGTATGGGTTGTATTCAAGATCATAAATTTGTTGGCAGAATGCTTAAGCTCGCTAATGTCAGCGTGACAAATCCATCTACCATATGCAGCATGAAAAGAAAGAGGACTAAATCAGTTAAGTTCCTCTTGGACTCTCCATTTGACATTCACTGCATTAAGAATGGATTGCCATCCATCAATGGTCTGGGCTGTGAGGACTTCAGAAAGAGCTGTAAGTTATACCTAAATATTTATACCGGCACTGACATATCCAAGGATAATTTTGAGACACTTGTTTATATGCCGAAGGCATATCCAATGGCTATAGGTCTGAGGAGGGGTGTCTATGGGAAATCTTGAAAATTCCAATACCCTGAGAGCAAATCTGGGGTCTTTTGGTACTTTAGTTTCAAATTTTCGAGGAGTTTAGTTTGGTCCATAAGGCCAACACAAATTGAATGCGTGTTTCCCGTAACGAGCCCAAAACAAATAGGGGCTGGCGGTAGGCTTTTCATTTTATTTTATTTTTTCATTTTATTTTGTTATGGTCTCGTGTGGGCCATGCCTAACCACCATCAAACACCATACAATGACCCAGAGCAACCAACAAATTGGTGATAAAACTGATATATTGAGGGGAAACATATAAAACAGTTAAACAGTAGACAGTTTACTAAAATTACTTTAATAAACCTGAAACAGGCACTGCCTTGCCATGTGGCTTGGCCACAACAGGCATCAGCCCTACATTGAAACAATTAATACAAATAGGGAAAACTGTCCGGTAATGTTTTTTCAGAGATGTTTTTACGTCCCCATTGGGACCTATCAATGGCCCAAGGGCTGCCCCATAATATCCCAATTCTATTGGAGACCGACAAACAATATCCCGACGCACCACCATCCTTGCAGCCTGGTTATGGTCAGGTGGGAGCGAAGAGGAGCGATAACTTGTGATCTTTCGGTATAGCGTCCGGTCGTAATTTGACTTTCCGTTTGAAGAGTGATGTTGTGGCTTTGTGAAAAATATATAAAGATATCATTTTATCTTGAGGTGAATCAGATAAAATGGAACCACGTGTACTGAGTTTGGTTAACAGTGCGGTCGGTCGGTTTATAGATTGATTTTTTTTTATTTAAAACCAATAAAATGAACTTGGGTCCGTGGGTTTTGAAGACGGTCGGTTGGGTTACGGGAAACACGCATTCAATTTGTTTTGGCCTAATTCACAAACAATTCATGAAATGCATTTCAATGATGAGGATTTTTTATACCATCCTACCCTAATGTCTGGGTTACTGAATATACTATAATAATATGTATCCAATTTTGTGTGGGATTTGTATCAAAATTCCTTAATAGTTTAATCCATTAAATAAAACAAATCATTATTACTGATTTCATTCACTGTTTTATTTCCGGATAAAATTATGGACAAATTATATTCAGTGGGTGATATCTTCGTGGGGTAGTCGGACCTGTTGATCCGCTTCCCATGGATGAACACAATACATCACACAACTGTTCAGAACTGACCTAACTGCAGTAACTTACTAAACCTGTTTCTGTGTTTTAATAATGCATTTGATTACTTATTGGCACAATGCAAAATTCCATTGCCCAAAGAGACTTAAGAGTGTTGCATGTCTATAAATATTGTGTGTGCAACTTGTTATAGTCCGCACAAATGTGTATATAGTCGGCAATGACTCACCATGGCCTAGAGATAACAATCGGTTAATTCATAATTTGTCATAAATGTTGCCGTTTGTTTGGTGTATAAACACATGCACAATTAATTAAATAAGATCATTCTGGTTCTCAAATGAGATCCCTTTAATATAGTTGATTTTCGCAGCACCTACATTAGGAGTACTCTGCGTAAAAATCCATTGTGCAAGAATTGATATAAACCTGAGATGAGTTGAGCTGAGATTAGATGAATTTTAGCCTCACTTTTAGGTCATACATGTATGCCCATAGCCAAGTTCCCAGCTAAACACTGTGGCCTAGATAAAGTTGATTGCTCCCAGCTTGAGTGAACTGACCTTCATACAAACATTTGGTTGGTTCCTTGATGTCACAGTTCATGGTATGGCATCTCACAATTTTCTAGCACACACCTAACATAATGTTGAGATTCTTGAAGCAGTATTGAACTCAATGAAATTGCCATTCGAGCCTTTTACTAGTTCAGATCATGTACTTTTTAATGGCAGTTATTCATTTCCACTCAATTTGTATACTTGCTGAGAAGGCTCTTCCCAAAATTTCCCTTCTAAAAAACTATGATTAAAGTCATATTTTTGACATTTTTATTGTTACATTATATGCTTGATGTGGTCTTCAGATAATATCAATTCCTTCATTTGGTGTACTACTTTAACAATTTACTAGTTTCTGGTCTAGGTCCATCAAAACGTTCCACCACCTGACATAGCTCAGGCATGGAAACCCCTTAATAGAATCCCATAAAACAACTCATGTGGTGTGTAGTATTAATATATTGCAAATTATAGTACTAAAAATTTCACCATCATATAAATTACCATGTAGAAGTTTATTAGTATAGGGCCCTGGTAACCGAGATTTACATGTAGTTTTGATTTATGTGCTGGAAAATCTGAAATGGAAATTTGGACGAACAATGGTATACACACTCCTCTAGCAGATATCAACAGATGATGCATGGAGGTGGCTATAAAGTATGTGATACACACTCGATGGGATGGTTACATATCCATTTCGAAAACCAGGGGGTTGAGATATGAAAATTTTATATTTCAACACAAACATAGATCTATTCCATGATACTATATAACATCGGTTCTTTTATGTAAAGTTAGCTCAGGTTATGCCTGTTGGTTGCTTGTGATATCGGCTGTGCTATTGTATAACATGCAACTACCGGTAGCTGAACTGATGTCTCTCACAAACTGATCGACTTTTTAGGTGAAGGAAACTTTGTATAAATAAAAAACAATATGAGATTTTACCAATCACATGTTTGCATTACACATGACACATTTGCACTATATGAAATTCATCATATATTACTTTCTATATTGCACACTTTCGAACAATGATTATTGGAATTACAGAATATGTCCCTTCGATTGTCTGCGAATGTTTAATGATCATTAGAAAGATGGAATGCCACAAAGGATTGCACAATTGATATTTGAATTTATATTAATGACAGATATTTTAAGACTATTTTCAGGAAATGTCAGTTATATAATATACTAACAGGTGGACCCGACTTCGTCCGGGCTGCTTCCCCTCTGCTTTTCGGGGAATTGCGCGATTTGACCTTGAATTGTCCATTTTGAAGGTGAGGTGGGGTCACGATTTGTCCCGTCCAAAACACTGCCCGGACAAAAGTACCCGTCGAAATCCATCCGGTTTTTACCCGATTTGACCTTGAATTGATCATTTTGAAGATCAAGGTCAGGTTGGGGGTCACGATTTGACCCGTCCAAAACACTCAGTGGACAAAAGTAACTGCCACTTATCAAATTTCATCGAAATCCCATCAAAATTCGCGATTCAACCTTGAATTGACCTGATTTCAAGGTCACGTCGCACGGGCAAACGAATAGGCTTACGACACTCCCCATACGAAAGTATCCCCAGACACTAATTTTCATCGAAATCCCGTGATACTCGGGCGATTGACCTTGAAATGATCCGATTTCAAGGTCAAGGTCATGCTGCACGGGCAAATTAACAGGCCCATGCCACTCCACGGCCGAAAGTACCCCCACATACCAAGTTTCATCGAAATCGGATCAGCCGTTTTCGAGTCCATCGCGAACAGACACACACAAACAAACAGAGGTTTTCAAAATATATATGAGACTAGCCGATGAGCCCGACTTTGTCCGGGCTATTCAAAAACCAAATTTCAAGTCGATAGCTCCACCCGTTTCCGAGATCTGGTCTGCGCATGCGCGAAGCTGGCGTCGCACGGGCTCGGCGACCCGATAAAATTTGTATCCGGGGCAAGATACATTCACATAGCAAATTTCAAGTCGATAGCTCCACCCGTTTCCGAGATCTCGTCTGCGCATGCGCGAAGCTGGCGTCGCAGGGGCTCGACGACCCGATAAAATTCGTATCCGGGGCAAGATACATTCACATAGCAAATTTCAAGTCGATAGCTCCACCCGTTTCCAAGATCTCGTCTGCGCATGCGCGAAGCGGGCGCCGCAATGGCTCGCCAATACGACAACGACGACCGCCTGGTCAAACTACACACAAGTACCAAGTTTCGTCCCGATCGGTCGAGAATCGTAGATTTGTATAAATGACATACAGACATACAGACAGAGGTCTTCAAAATATATAAGAGACTAGCAGGTGACTCGACTTCGTCCGGGCTTTGACCTTGAATTGACCATTTTGAAGGTCAGGTCGGGGTCACAATTTGACTGGTCCATGAGACAAAAGTGCCCATAGGTAGCAAGTTTGCACTCAATCGGTAGGGCCGTTTTCGAGTCTATAACGGACACACACATACATATATATATCACTAGCCGATGAGCCCGACGTTGTCCGGGCTATTGAAAAACCAAATTTCAAGTCGATAGCTCTACCCAGCCCGACGTTGTCCGGGCTATTCAAAAACCAAATTTCAAGTCGATAGCTCCACCTGTTTCCGAGATCTGGTCTGCGCATGCGCGAAGCTGGCGTCGCACGGGCTCGGCGACCCGATAAAATTTGTATCCGGGGCAAGATACATTCACATACCCGTTCCACCCGTTTCCGAGATCTCGTCTGCGCATGCGCGAAGCAGGTGCCACACGGGCTCGCCAATACGACAAGGTCGACCGCCTGGTCAAACTACACACACATACCAAGTTTCGTCCCGATCGGACGATGACCGCCTGGTCAAACTACACACATCTTGAACCAGTGGCGTTGGTATCTGATGCAAAAGACAAAATTTTGAGTGTTGGTTTGTAACCGGGATTTTTGAGAAGCATTATGCCTATATCCACACTAACTACCCCCCTAAGCCCTGACCTAAGTGTCATACATACTATAACAATGATGTTGTAAGAGTACTATGGCATCCAATAAATCTCCCCGCATAGGAAACCACTCAAAGTATTATTCCCGTATATCTCTCTGCAGATGCTAATAACGTTGAATGGTAAACAAACGCTCTTTATAGCGATGCGTCAAAAACAAACGCTCATTAAATTATCACTTGATTAACCACCGCAGTGCCGTTTTTTGTGACTGAGAGTTGAGAATGGGTGCTCTGGGCTTCTCCAAAATGCGACGTCGACGATTCCCGTGGGATTTTACCTTTGGATAGGAAGTTTGGTCTCGATCGGTCAACCCGTTTTCGATAGGACAGACAGACAGAGGTCTTCAAAATATATATGAGACTAGCAGATGAGCCCGACGTTGTCCGGGCTGTTCAAAAACCAAATTTCAAGTCGATAGCTCTACCCGTTTCCGAGATCTGGTCTGCGCATGCGCGAAGCTGGCGTCGCACGGGCTCGGCGACCCGATAAAATTCGTATCCGGGGCAAGATACATTCACATACCAAATTTCAAGCCGATAGCTCCGCCTGTTTCCGAGATCTGGTCTGCGCATGCGCGAAGCTGGCGTCGCACGGGCTCGGCGACCCGATAAAATTTGTATCCGGGACAAGATACATTCACATAGCAAATTTCAAGTCGATAGCTCCACCCGTTTCCGAGATCTCGTCTGTGCATGCGCAAAGCGGGCGCCGCATGGGCTCGCCAATACGACAACGTCGACCGCCTGGTCAAACTACACACACGTACCAAGTTTCGTCCCGATCGGTCGAGAATCATAGATTTTTATAAATGACAGACATACAGAAAAACAAACAGACAGAGGTCTTCAAAATATATAAGAGATAACAACCTGAGAAATATACAGATATCACTGTGCCAGTAGTATTTTTTAAAACGTGGGGTGTAAAGCATTTTACTTTGTCACTTTGTCACACATAATGATTTGAATTTTTTCCTTCAAACATGTGTTTACCACATGGAATGTTCAGAAAGGTTTAATAACTCAGGGTAGAGTTCAACCGTTTCAAATCAGAAGGGAGCTTGTGGGATTTATCAAGTTTTGAATATTGGCTGGTACACAAGATAGGATAACATATAAAATATGGAAAGTCACTGCCATTCGAGACAATTTATTCATACTCTTTCCATATTCATCATTATATATTTACATATCCCGTCTGTGTTACACTAAATCGTAGTTGGTGATTGGTCAACTGCCAATTGGGCTACTGGTTCATATCCAAATAATACACAGACCCCCAATAAACACACAGACCGTAACACGAACATGAAATCACAAATTGTTGACCCCTCCAACATATGTTCCTACCCAATCCACGGATTAATTCCTGCAACACATTTGTATATCTGCCACTAAATAAAATCAACAGGGAGTAATAAACGACGATATTTTTATTTGCCCATGCATTAACGCTGACCACTAGGAAACAAATACTTTTCTGGACTACACACATTAACAATTGTTATTTCCATATTCTGAAAGATATCGGAGTGGACATCGCTAAAGGCGAAATGGTTGATTCTGTCTTGATATATCGCAAATACATTCTCAACTAACACTCTGTTCTGACTGGTTCTCATTAATGATTGTGTAGACAAGGTCCGGACTTCTCATCCACATAACCCATACCCATACATGTAACTCTCCCGATAGACTAAGTTTGCATAACTCCCAAGTTTGTGAAATTCCTTTTACAACTGGTACCTCTAGTGTTCCAAATGTTGGACATTTCATATGGTGGCCCGTAAGAGCCACAGCAAAACAAACTTTTCATTCATGCACACAGCAAAATAAACTTTTCATTCATGGCAAAACAAACTTTTCAATTATGGCAAAACGAACTTTTCAATCATGGCAAAATACACTTTTCATCCAGAGCAAAACAAACTTTTAACCACGGCAAAACATACTTTTCAATCACGGCAAAATAAACTTTTCATCCACGGCAAAACAAACTTTTTACTCATGGCAAAACATACTTTTCAATCACGGCAAAATAAACTTTTCATCCATAGCAATACAAACTTTTTACTCACGGCAAAACATACTTTTCACTCACTGCAAAATAAACTTTTCATCCATGACAAAACAAACTTTTTACTCATGGCAAAACATACTTTTCAGATTTCACTCACGACAAAACAAACTTTACATATTACTCATGGCAAAACATACTTTTCAGATTTCACTCACGAAAAAACAAACTTTACATCCACATAAAAACTGATGCCTATAATAATAATTAAAATTTAGTCAGTATATGGCATACCTTTCAAAAAAAGTACTGCCGCTTATTCCAAAAGAGTCTACCTAAAAATAAAAAAATGATGGCTACGCCAAGAGGGTCATACAAAAAAAAGGGTCATATAACATAAAATCTTAACACGTTTCATTGAAGTATGTACCCTTTATCAAGACTTTATCAACTTCAAATCGTAGTCTTACAATAGAGAGCGTTCAATCAGTATTTTCCCTTTATCAACTTCGAAATTGTCGCTTACAATAAAGAGTGTTTTATCATTATGTGCCCTCTATCAAATTCAAACTGGTACGTGTAATAAAGAGCGTTAACTAACGTTCTTTATTGCTAATTATTAGTGGCCTTTTAAGTCATCTGTGATCAACAGCACATATCACATGACACTCTCCATGGCAATTTTCACCATTTAAGTCATAAGAGTTGAAAGGCCCATCATATTCCCTGGTCAGATGACCGTGTGTAAAAAAAATCAGCTCCGATCTACAGGGAGATATCCAGGCCGGTTTTCATACCGTTTACCGGTTTGGACGCCCAAACCCAGGCAATTCAGGTACAAATTCATATCATAACAAGATACATGTACAAAACATTTATATATTTATAGATATTGACATAAGACATTTAAGTTTACAAAAATATTTAAGTTTAACAGTTGGAATCGTACTGAAAAGTATGTTTGGCTTTATCTAGCTGTCATCTGTGAAATCTTCAAATAGTTTGAGTTCAGGATTGTTATCATTCAGCCTTCAGACTTTAGTATTTCAATCAAATTCAAGTGAAATTACACAATACAGTACAGGAACAGTGACAATTTGATCAAATCAACCTGGTTATCTGGTGGGATCTCATAATACCAAATGAATAATTAACATAGAAAAATTTATTTTGCCGCGAGTGAAAAGTATGTTTTGCCGTGAGTGAAAAGTTTATTTTGCTGTGAGTGAAAATTTTTTTTTGCCCTGAATGAAAAGTTTGTTTTGCCGTGAGTGAAAAGTTTATTTTGCCGTGAGTGAAAAGTTTATTCGGCCGTGATTGAAAAGTTTAATTTTGCTGTGAGTGAAAAGTTTGTTTGGCCATGTGAATTGATGAAAAGTTTGTTTTGCTGTGGCACTTAAGGTCCACTGTAATTTCCAACCTGACATGCCCCCTTTTCTTGTGATGATATTTAAGCGAGATATAACAAATATTCACCAATTCTATTCATTTTGGCCACCATATTGGCAGCCATTTTGGATCTCATTGGCCATAGATTTGACTGAAATGACTTCCTTTTACTTGATTTATTTACATTTCTTCTATTGTTCAATGCTGCAAAAGTTTTAGTTCAAAGGAATTTATGATTGGGCGGAACAAATCTAAAAATGGAAACTTTTCTAACATTTTAGGCATATACATGTATGTGTCACAAGTTTGCATCTTCTGCACTCAGGCAAATATCTGATAGGAAATAGCAGTGGCAATTTCTGCCCCCAGGTATCACCTACCTCTGCCACCGCCTGGACTATTAGCATAACAGTCTGATTTTTTTCTGCAGCTTTTCCTCTGGAGATAATATTGCATAATTTAAGTTGTCAAGTTGCTGGCTTAATTTGAGCTCATTTTACTGACTAACAGGGGGATCAGTTAATTTCTTAATTTATTTAGAATTCAATGCCCTTGGGCATGGCAGTCAATTCTGATCATTTCTACTGGGACATGCAATCTAATTAGTTCTCCAATGCCAATGGTAGGCAAGTTTCTGCATGTTTATGTGGCTCTATTGCAGAGGCAGCTTTCTTAACAGTTTCAGCTTGTTTATCATAATGAGAATGATTGGACATTAAGTATATACCAATGTCTGGCCTGTTTCTAGGTGATTAATTTTTCATGTAATAAGTAAGGTCAAGGATCTGGAAGCCTGGTGGCAACCACTATTTATAAAAAAATTGTTTGATTGATGGGCCACTGACTTTATTCATATTAATGGGACGTATGATCTTCAAGAGATTGTTTCAATGTTTTGAGAGTGAATAGCTTAAATAGCCAATCTCCTTTTTAGTAAAGTTTGAGCTATTGCCATAGGTTGGTATCCGTCATCTGTGTATGTCTGTGCGCCTGCGACGTCAACAATTCCCATTAGTATATGGGCTATCTACAGGTCATACCTTTGGTTGGATCATTATGAACTTGTCATGGCTTTTGACATTGACATGTAGATAGGAACGTGTCATTTTGGGGTAATTTGGCAATAAAACATATGTGGCCATCTTGGATTTTAAAATTCAACCCTTTAGCAAGGGCTATAGGCTGTACTGTTCGTCTGATCATCATGAAATTTGTCATGGATGTTAACATTGACATGTAGATGGGAACGAGTCATTTTGGGTTCATACAGCGACAAAATATAGCTGCTGGCAGCCATCTTGTATTTTACTCTTTGCATGACCTGGCATGACTATAGGAATCAGGGAGCTAAATGTATTCTGTCGTACAATTGGGGATTTATTTTGAAAAGTAAACACATGACCTATGATTTTTCTTGTATTTTCGTGATCAACTGGTGTCAATCTAGCTGGGTAAACACCACTGGTATGGCCTGCAGGCTTCAATTCAGTGAATTTGTCCAAAATGTTAACACTGTCGCCTATGGGAAACCATTTTAGTTCAGTGATTCCTATAAGAAAATTTTTTATTTTACGAAATGTCATGTCTAGTCATGATAAGTTGTTAATTTCATATTTTCTTATTTTCAAATGATAATGGCAACATTTTGGACAGATTTAAAGAAGAAACTCATGGATTCCCCTATGATAGTAAAGAAAGTGATAAATATGGGAGTTTTGCATGGACATCAGGTACCATTAGGGGGTCTAAATCCCCCCTACAATTTTGAGGAGTGATAGCCCCCCCCCCCCCCCCCATTGGGAAAATGTGGCAGTGGCTGAGCTGTTAGTTTCCGGCACCCAGTTAGCCCTATCAGGACTAGTAGTTTCACACCAAGTTGGGGGGGGGGTTTGATGTGTCTAATGTTGTATCATTATGTTTAGATAACTCAATTGACTTATGGTTGCTTCATATTGCTATTAAAGTATTTTTAATTTTAATTTTCTGTTAATTTTGGTAAATATTTATTATAAATTGCCAAATTCTGCATGAAAAGGGTTAAAAATGGACAAGATATCCCTATCAAAATGTATATTCACATTTCCTCATCAATTTAGTAATATTATGGTGTATAAGGGCATACTTCAGTTGTACGAGATGCATCAGCTAGTAAAATTGAAAAATAAAATCTAGATGGGAGCAATAAAATATTTCTGAATTTTGTTGAAAAACATAGCCACCAGCAGACGTCTTGGATTTTACTCTTTACATTATTAAATCCTTTTGCACATCCTACAGACCACATCCCTCATCCGATCATCACCAAACATAATTTGCATATTTTTGGTGATCTCTAGACGGGAGCTAGATATGATACCCTAATGATATCTGAGTAGTACAATACTGTGAAGTGTCAGGGAATATACACATTAATTATGATATTCAAATACTAGCTGCTGCATAAAGAGTGATCATTAGGACAATGCTGCCATCCTCTCCATCATGGCTGTTGATGGAAAAAAATGTTTTATAAAGGTGCGGCTGCTGCTCCCGCATGCCAGCAAAGCTGTTTCTTTCAACCACTTAAATGTTTTGCAATTTTTCAAAAGGGATTGTGTGTTGGGGGTGGGGGCATTCAGCTTCTACCCACCAGACTTTTGGAGTGTGTTTGATACATATGTTGACTTATACTGAGTTGCATTTGTTACACACGTTATGCAGTCCGTGGCTGGTGGTGGTGTTCCTCTGGATTAGGAACGTTGTTCACAGTTGTTAAATATATGTTGATACAAGTCATGGATCAAATGATTACCATGTCAGCATGGGTCAACAGTTATCATCAATAAACTCTCTCTAATTCAAATGGATTTATATAGAAATAATCTGGACTCAGCATTACTAGTATGTGGAGTCATGGACCTAATAAGTGTATGCAGGTGTTTTGTGCAGGGTTTTGACTTTAATAGTGATGTCTGTACTGGTAGCTGGATATATTTTTGACCATTCTCAAGCAGCATAACCCTGTGTTTCCATGCACTTGTTGTTTAAGCACAGAGTAAATATTCTTGAGATTAGTATTTGTGCAGGTGATAACTGAATGGCTGTTAGGATTATATCACGATGCGGGGGATAATCTGCACAATGGCTGGCTTATCCTTATGAGAAAAGCAAATGTTCAAGAGACAATGTCTCTCTTAATCAATGTTTACACAAACTTTTCTGGATGGTATCTGATATGCTTTCTCTTCATTGTCACCTGAAGTGTATGTATTTTACAGATAATCCCTTGCATAAACATCAAATTGCTTATTGTGATTTACAGTTTGATTGTCATCTTCCTGAGGGTAGTATTTTAATCTTCTGGGTTTTGTCAGTCTTAAAAATATGTTGTACTAGTACTACAACAAAGTGTTTCAAGTTCTAAATTATATTATGTATTTACACAATATACTGGTATATGCCATAGACCATTGGTAAGAGGAAGATTTAGCACACCTGTTGAATGTTTTATTTGCCAGCCGCTTTTTGTAAAGTGTCCCTCGCTGTCAGGTCTCAACCCATCTGTAACAATTGTGTATTTACTGATAGAATAGCCATTTGTCCATACCGTCATTTGACATTGAGAGCACATCCATTGAGTTCGTTATGGGTTCAATAGTTTACATGGGCGAAGGGGTCCCTCAAAATTCGCTTTTATCATTTGCCATCTGTTTTCTGTAAGGTGCCATGTGATTTCGTGAATCAACCTATCATTAAACATTGCATCTTTTCTGATAGAACAACCATTTGGGCACAATCGCCAGTGATATTGATAGCATATGCCTTTAGCTAGTGGTGTGTGCAAGACTTCAAATAGGGATTGGAGTCCCATAAGGCAGTGAAAATTAGCCTTTTTCTTTTGCCAACCTCTTGTTGTAAAGTGCCATAGCCCTTCGGGAACAATCCCAACCATAACATATGTGTATTTCCAGATACTACTACCATTTGTCCACACCCGTAGTTAAAACTGAGAGCATATCATTTAAGGTTGTGTCATGTTTAAGACTTCAAGTGGGATATTGGGGTCCTCAAAACATACAAAATGCGCATTTCGTATTTGCCAGCCGCTTTTTGTAAAGTGCCTCAGGATTTCGGGGCAACCAAACCACCCATATAAATTTATAATTTCCTGATAGCCTTACCTTTCGTTTACACATTCAGCTAAGTTTTGGAGCATATAACTTCAGTTCATGATGTGTTCCAACTTCCAGATATTAAATGGGTTTGGGGTACCCCAAACTGAGAATTTGCTTTTCTCATTTTCCAGCCGTTTTTTGTTAAGTGTCCCAGACATTCGAGAACAAACTCATCCATAAAATAAATGATTTTAGTGATATAGCGTCAATTTCTCTACACCCTTAGTTAACATTGGGAGCATATCTTTTCAGTTCATGGGATAGGGTAGCCTCAAAACAAAGAAAATTCACCTTTCGTATTTACCTATTGTAAAGTGCTCTAGAATTTTGGTAACCAAACTATCCATATATATTGTATATTCCCTGATAGCACTACCGTTCGTTCACACACTCAGTTAATACTGAGAGCATATAGCTTCAGTTCATGGTTTGTTCAAGAGTTTAGATGGGTTAAGGGCACCCAAAACAGTGAGAATTCTCCTTTCTCGTTTGATAGCCACTTACTGTAAAGTGTCCCAGACATTCGGGCACTAACCCATCCATTACAGATGTGCATTTCCTGATATAACTACCATTTGTCCACACCCACAGTTAATATTGAGAGCATATCCTTTCAGTTTGTGGTGTGTTTGAGATTTGGGGTAGGGGTCTCATACAAAAGAAATTCAACTTTCGTATTTGCCAGCCGCCTAGGATTCCGGGAACCATACCACCCATATAAATTGTATATTCCCTGATAGCTCTACCTTTCGTTCACACTGTCAGTTACTTTTAAGAGCATACATCCGTCTGTCTGTCCATACGTCTGTCTGTCCGTCCTTCAAAAATTGTCTTCTTCTCCAGTACCATAAGACCGAATGGGTTCATATTTGGTGTGGATGTTCCCTAGGTGACTCACATTCAGATTTGTTCAAATGAGGTCACCAGGTTAATTAGTTGCGAAACCAGGGTCATTTAAATTTGAGATAGAAACCCATGTTTTCTTAGCCTGGCTTGTAAACAAATTAATTTTCTCTTGAGTGAGTGAGATGGTGTCTGTATAAACCATATAAATTATTATGTGGATTGATTTTAATATATGGCTAGTCAAAATGGCTGAGATAGGGATTTAACACTTTTGCTTTCTAAGAGTTGACTTCCAACTCCTAAACCTATCCTTTGAAACCACTAAACCATTGGATATGATAGTGAGAGCTCTTTGTATGATGTGCATAGGGGCAGAGCTATGATTTTTAAAACTACCCCCACCAACCCCAAATACTTTAACCCCTTCTCAAGACAAATTAATAGAGCCTTTGAATTCAAGTTGGGTACTGATATATGGATTCCTGTGGTCCTATTTTTGATAAATTATTAGTTGTAGATGTGACAGGTGTTACACTATTTGCATATACAGGCTGTTAACTCTTTATCTATGCTAATGATGTGTAGATCTATTATGCTGATAATGTCAAGGAAAAAGTATCAGTGGTGCCAGCCTATGAACCCTTTCCTAAATCTTTTAACTACTTTTGAAGAAAATGAATTCACTTCAACTCTTAAAATATACTGTTTGTTAACATATAGATGGGAATGAGTCATTAATAAGGGAGTCATTCAGCCATAAAACTTGGCTGCTGGCAGCCATCTTGGATTTTACTCTTTGCATGACTAAATCTTTTGGCACACCCTACAGTCCACTTCCCTCATCCAATCATCAACAAACTCCATATTTATCTTGATATTGATCTACTAGATCATAGATGGGAGCTATCAAATGTTTTTGAATTTCATGGGAAAACATAGCCGACAGCGGCCATCTTGGATTTTACTTTTATATATATATCTTCATGTTGATTATCTAGTATTACTTAAACATTTCAACTTTCCGCATTCCTAATCTTTCCATTGACTGTAACACATGAAATTATTCCTTTTCCAAGTTGAGCTACAGTGTCATTGACACTTTCGGTTTTTTTTATTTTAACACTTTGAATATATAGAAGTTATAATCATATGTTCTGCACCTGTTGCAACAGGTTGGCTTGAATCAAATCCCATTAGATGGTGCTTGCTCAAGCTCGAAGTTAGATAGCATACTTACTGACTCTATAGCCATATTAAATCAACATTCAAATTACTGCTGGATGCCATTAGAAGTACACATATATTATTCATCACAGCAGTCATCCACTGAAGGACTAAATGAACTCTACATACCTTCACATTGGGGGTATTTTACAAATACTGATCAGGACACACCAGTGAAGGTGTTAATCGTTCAAATGCACCAAGTTTGAAACCTGTCTTACTCCCAGGGCCATACTAAACCAACGATCTATTAGATTACATGCTCAAGGTTATACCAGAAGTACACATTTATCATTCATTAGCAGCACATATGGACTAATTGAACTCCACATATCTAGCTTTGGTAATCTTTAGGAGTACTGGTCATGCCATGCCACTGTCCTCACACAAGGGCTTCACTTCAAAGACAATATTTGCTGCCGTATAGAATAGCCATTCAATTTTGTATTTATACATCTTTACTGTATAGGTTCCATGTACATTTTGGAAAAAGAAGCTATTGGTGTGGCTACGTTTTTGTTGTATCTGCACTGCACTAAAAATGGTTAAATTCAGTAGTTTTCTTAATAATAGTAATAATAATAATAATATATCAATAAGCAGCCCCGGTCCAAAAAGATCATTAAATATGATGGTACGACCAAAAAAGAAAAACATGCAGACTGGGACGTCGCCCTGTTTAAAAAGGTCCCCTCCCCCGACGAAGAGTTGACCCGGGATCAAGGGAGTATTGTCAGCTGAATCGGTATCGAACTTATGCTCTTCTTGTGCAGACGGACAGCTTACCGAGGATTCTCCTCAACAAGCCTCCCCTGCAAAAACATTGAACAGTCAGTCACAGAAAAAAGCAACTAGGAAACGTTTGACTAACGAGGAGTACAAATGTGTGATGTGGTCTTATATGTATCCATGCCAAAAACCAGCAGGCAGAAGTATTACCGAACGTGCATATGAGATCTGGTTAAAAATAACAAAAATCCCTACAGATAGACCTATATGACTTCGGTGAAATTGGCAAATGTTCGCCATGACATCGCGCGGAACAAACGAGTATCAGATGATGTGTTTGCTCAATTATGAGCAACAGTGGACAATGAAAGTTTGAGTCAGAAAGATAGTCAACACGTAGAATTAGATCAAGCAAATGAGATAACAGAAACTGTAAGAGAAGTAGAACTTGAAACAAACAATGAACTCAACGACCGTGAGCAAAGTGATGAAAAGAAACAATGTTCTTTGACTGTCCTAACAGGAATTAAGTGAAGACGAGTTGCAATTGAAAGGTGACATCTTGACAGAAGTAAACAAACTAAAAGAAACAGAACTCACAGAAAGGGAACGATTACCAAAACTAAGAAAGAACAGAAAATAAACGAGTATTTGAAACAAGCAAACAAAGTTTTATTTTACATAGTTGATGAATTATCAGAAGGAGACAGAACAATTACATATCTTAATGGCCTGACATACGCAGTTGCCAAGCTCATAACTGCAAAACTGAACTTAAAAGTGAAGCCCAAATGAGAACAAAAGAATAAGAACAAGAACAAGAAACCAAAGTGGAAGGAGAGGATAGAGAAACAGATCTCTATTAAATGAAATAACCCTTGATCGATCACGAGTGTCTGATAGAAAGAAACAAAGGGTGTTTAGACGGTATAACATAGACCATCATAAAGATATACAAACAACTAGCGAGGTACTAAAACAACAGATACAAGCTAAGACTTAAAGAATTAAGAGATATGAAAATAGAAGCAGACAATACTGGCAAAATACAATATTTCAGCAGGATACAAAGAAATTTTATAGTGATCTAGGTAGTAAGACCTTAAGTGTAGAAACATTTTGGAAGGGTATATGGAGTAACAGCAAAGGATATAACAACAGTGCAGAATGGATAACCAAAGTGATAGATACAAATAAAGAAGTGAAAACTCAGGCATGGTGGCCTGTTCAGTGTTCAAGCAGACGAGCTGAAGAAAGCAATCACGAACACATCAAATTGGAAGTCACCTGGAGTAGATTGTGTGCCGAATTTCTGGCTGAAACACTTGGATTCTTTACATACACACTTATAGCAGTGTCTTTGTGAGCTTATAGAACACCCAGATACAAGTCATGCGTGGTTGACTAAAGATATTACATACCTACTCCCTAAATCAAAGGAGACAGCACAACCCAAGAATTATCAGCCAATTACGTGCTTGCCAACCACATACAAGCTAATATTGACATCAATCATGACAAGTCGAATTTACAACTTTCTTGACAACGACCAATTACTACCGTTTGAACAAAAAGGCTGTCAGAAGAGATCCTATGGCTGTAAGGACCAACTGTTGATCAACAAAATGATACTAGAGGATTGCAAAGCACGACATAAGAACCGTAGCTGCTCGTGGATTGATTACCATAAGGCAGCGTGCCACAGCAATGGATCCTGAAATCGTTAGAGATATACAAAGTCACCCCTCAATTGATATCATTCATGAGATAAAGTATGACCAATTGGCGCACACAGCTCAAATTAACTAACAAAGATGGTGTGATAGAAACTGACTTGATAGATATCAAAATTGGCATTTTCCAAGGGGATTCTCTGTCTCCTCCCATATTCTGCCTTGCCATTGCTCCAATTAGTAGTGTGCTTAATGATCTGGGGTGTGGATATGAAATCAATGGCAAATCCATCAGCCATCATCTCTACATGGATGATCTAAAAACATATGCAAAGAATGAGAAACAGTTAGAGACACAACTTTTTGCGGTGAAGTCCTTTAGTGATGACATTGGTATGGAATTTGGAATCGATAAGTGTGCTATTAAAGGTTGTGATAAGAAGGGGGAAATCTCATGGAAAGGAGATCTGTCGCTTGGAGCCAATGTCATCATCAAAGAACTGCACGATGACGATATGTATAAGTATCTTGGAGTTCATGAGCTAATTGGAATAAAACACGAGGACTTGAAATTGTCTCGGCGTCGTGAATATTATTGTTGACTGCGTATGGTGTTAAGATCAGACCTGAACTCAAAGAACAGAATTACAGCCATCAATACTCTTGCTCTCCCAGTGATCTCGTATGGGTATAACATCATAGATTGGTTAGTAGAGGATCTAAGGCGTATGGATAGGAAAACGAGAAAGCTGTTAACAATGCATCGGATGCACCACCCTAAGGCTGATGTAGAGCGGCTGTATATTCCACGTAGGGAGGGAGGACGTGGGTTGCTATCACTGGAACACACATATAAGACTAGACAAACACTACAGACATGCTCATGACACTCGTGTTTGCAGAACAAAAAGAAATATTCAGTGTGTAAATCAGCAGCAAAATTCACAAATGAAATCAAAATAACGATTGAGCAAAATGAAAATGACACACCGATAGAATATGCTAAAAAGGTGAAAGCAAAATACAAAGAACAGAACAAAGCCGAACTGAAACAAAAGACAGAGGAGAAATCACAACACGGACAATATCCCAATCCCTAGACCAACCACATGTAGACAAAGACAGAACACACAATTGGCTCAGGAGTTCCGGTCTCAAATCCGAAACTGAAGACTTCATAATTGCAGCTCAGGACCAGAGTTTGCGATGCGCTACTATCAGCACAGGTACATAAACGGCAACCCCTTATCCTAAGTGCAGATTATGCCACCAATACCAGGAGACTATTGAACATATAATATCGGGATGCCCTGTAGCGGCAAAAAAGGGATAACTAGAAAGACATAACAAAATTGCTCGGTATATCCACTGGCACATTTGTAAACATTTTGGCCTGAAACACGAATGCCAGTGGTACGACCATGCCACACCTCCGGTCGTCGAAAATGATAAAACTAACTCTGCTTTGGGATTTCTCTATCCATATAGACCGGACATCATAATTAAAGACCACCAGAAAAAGCAGTGCCTTCTTATTGACGTCGCAGTTCCAACTGAGAGGAACGTTTCATTGAAACAGTCGGAGAAACTTTCAAAATATAAGGACCTTGAGATAGAGATCAGTCGTATGTGGCACATGAAGGTTACCCACCATCCCGGTTATTGAAGGGGGCCTCGGTATGATCAAGAAGGGCATGAGCGAAAACATCGATAAGCTCCCCGGGAAATGTTCCATTGATGAAATCCAGAAAACCACCCTCCTTGGCACTTCACACATTCTTAGAAGAGTACTATCTATCACCTAAATGTACTCTTTGACCTCAGAGATCCTGGTTGGATCTCCGGTTGGATCTCCGGTCGTACAAAGATACGCACTTTATGCAGCAAACAACTAAATAATAATAATAGTTTTATTAATTCATTCTTCTGTAAGTTCTGACTTTTTTAATGTTATTTTGCTTGTTTCTTTTGCAGATGCTTGTAAGAAAATGCTAGATATATCGGGCCAAAATCTACAAGAATTTGATAGAAATATCTCTGAGTCTGTCACAACCTTGGTTTTAGACAGAAACAACATTACAAAGTTTGAACATTTTGAGCAATGTTGCCACTTGAAACAGGTCAGTTGCTAAGAATCTATAGTTTTTGGTACATTTATTAAACATTGAAAAAGATTGTTTGCACAACTTCTATAGCACTTTGGTTATTTCCAATACCCTTGTTTCTTCTGGAGCCCATATATTTCAAGCTAAATCCTCTTTACTGATTGATAAATTGCCAATTGTGTTGTGACTTTGATACCCCAATAACACACATTTATAGCCAAAATTCACACCATAATGAAAAGTTGACTTATGTCTACCACAGTAATCACCCAAGTGCCTGTCCTTTGTCACCACATAGATTCAGTTCACTCATTGACCATTAGCGCTACTCTTTCATACTCCAGCATACCTGCACTCACTCAGTACAATAATCCTCTCACACACTTCACTGCACTCTATCACCTCATCTCATATATATTTTGAAGACCTCTGTTTGTCTGTCTGTATGTTTGTCTGTATGTCTGTATGTCATTTATACAAATTTACGATTCTCGACCGATCGGGACGAAACTTGGTACGTGTGTGTAGTTGTCGTATTGGCGAGCCCGTGCGGCGCCCGCTTCGCGCATGCACAGACGAGATCTCGGAAACGGGTGGACTTTGTCGTCCGTCGTCTGTGTGTGCATGATTCGTCAACAATTTCCTTTAGCATGGGCTACATGTCGTACCTTTGGTCGGATCATTATGAAATTTGTCATGGGCTTTGACATTGACTTGTAGATCTATGGGAACGAGTCATTTTGGGGTCATTCGGAAAAAAAAACATGGCCGCCCACCGCCATCTTGGATTTCAAAATTCAATCCATTAGCACAGGCTACAGGCCGGATCGTTCATCAGCAACCATCTTGGATTTTACTTTGTACATCTCTTCATGTTGATAATCTAGTATTACTTAGACCTTTCAACTTTCCGCATTCCTAATCGCTCTATTGACTGTAACACATGAACTTTTTCCCTTTCCAAGTTGAGCTACAGTGTCACTGACACTTTCATTCTCCCACACTGCTTGTCCGATTTCAAAAAAAATTGGTGTGGTGACTCGGGGTAAACTGGCGGAGTTTATAACGGCGTTAGGTTTTCAAAATTTTTACTTTAAAAAAAATAATTTTTTTTTTTTTAAATGCGATCACTGTGGGCCTATTTCAGAATCAAATAAGTCCAATGTGAATCTATTTGCACGAGGAAATGTTGAAGCAGATATGTACGTTCTTTATATATGTGTTTACACTGTGGCCCCCCGCCATCCAATGGAATAACGGGTATAAGTCCACTATGGGCTTATCCCAGAATCATATAAGTCTAATATGAACCAATGCCAATATTTAGGTCCAATATGAACATATTTGCACAAAGATATATTGGAGTGGCATAATAAATATCTATATATATGAAAGAGTCTGATCTGTGTTTTTATGTGCGCATAAGCACACACAGGGTCGCAGGCCCCTCCAACCCTGAATAAAGGTTGTGTGGCCCATGCCATCCAATGGAATAACAGGTTATAAGTCCACTATGGCTGAAGGGGTCATTGTGGCCACAATTTGGTGCGTTTGGTACCCAACTTTACGAAAAGGAGTTTTGGATACCCAGCTTGACCTTTGCAGGTTTATGCTCTATAAATTATCATACTTCTGGTTATGTCCCTGATAAAAAGCTAATGTGAGGCAGAAATAACAATTTTAAAGATGACTACACATGCGTCATGTCATTGGATGAAAATTGTTGGTGTCATACATGTATGTGTGCTGAAAACACAGGAAAGGTCAAGCTGGGTACCAGAGCTGTTAAGTTTCATGGATTGTCTGTGAGACTCCCGGATTGCCATATGAAAATTTTCACACTCTCCCAAAGCCATGATTGTGTCATGATGTGTGAAAATGCCCTATAAACAATGACAAGTGCAGCAATTGAGTGAAAATTCTGTTCGGTGTTCGTACATTGTGGACAATTGAAGGGGGAAAACTCAATTTTAACAGGAAATGTTCTTCGTTCTTGAAAACCACAATTAGTATAGCTTAGATGAATATGACCTTTGACAATTTGTCAGATGTTCAACTCATTTTATTATTTCATATAACATGAATGTATCTCACAGTAGCTGTAGTTTTATTACTGTTTTATTTAGGTATATATATTTATATAAACATAAAAAAAATAGAAACTAATAAAATTCTATAATCTTCTTCATAAATGAAAGGAATTACAGATTAAAATCAATTACTGAATTAATTTTAAAACATTATTTTTTCAACATGAGCATATTTGGGAATTCCTCCAGCAAAAATCTCTGGGTACCCAAAGCACCTTTTTGTAAAGCTGGGTATGCAACACACCAAAATGTGGCAACAGTGACCCCTTCAGCTCCACTATGGGCTTATTCCAGAATCAAATAAATCCAATATGCCAATATTTAGGTCCAATATGAATCTATTATATAAAAGAGTAGGATCCGTCTGTCATATACAGGAAGCGCACACGAAGGCTGCATGGAAGGGAGCCTGTTTCAGCTAGTACAAAATAACACAAGCCATAAGCATTTAACCACTCAGACTATCAATCTCCTTTTCAATATTTAAGTAAACAGAATATATATATTATGAACAGGCAATTGTTGCAAAGTGTATATTGAACATGCGCTTCATTAAATACCAGTTAACTTTATAAAACTGAAATCACTAACATTAAATATTAGTGAAATTAATAAGACTAAAATCACTACTATTTAGAAGCAATGTTACCACTGTTCAATACTTGCATTAAAAAAAGACTGGCAATGCACCCAGTTTGTTGAGACAGTCTATTAACTGCATTTTTGTATCAACCACAAAAACATCACAAAGAGTCTTATTATCTACTAGAGGGTTGCCTGTCAAAAATGATGGGTGACAAACATGACATGCAAGAAGATTGTGTTAATAATTATTAAATTATTAATACCCCTTCAAGTAATTTAAAATCATTTTTAGTCACCTGAGGTTAACAGTGCCTATTGCATGACACTCACCAG
The DNA here is from genome assembly GCA_032622095.1 of Siphonodentalium dalli. Classification (NCBI taxonomy): domain Eukaryota; kingdom Metazoa; phylum Mollusca; class Scaphopoda; order Gadilida; family Siphonodentaliidae; genus Siphonodentalium; species Siphonodentalium dalli. Next base: position 161,045,297 of record CP136061.1, on the reverse strand, counting down.
TTAAAGTGACCTTATATATATATTTTAAGGTGATAAAAAAGGTTCTTTTTTGCTAATTATTAGTGCCCCTTTAATAAGTCATTTGAGGTCAACAGCTCCTATCCCGTGACAATCCCAGTGTCATTTTACCTATATATGTGCATCAATTTCACCACATATCTTCTGAGCTGATGATAAATGCTCTTTATTGATCATGCAATTTATTAGTACAGTAATGCCCTAAATAATCGACTCTTTAACCACAGCAGAATTATGGGTAATTTTTCAAGATTTAGTTGGAAATATGACTTGTTGCCATTCATCGGAAAGCTCTCAGTGAGAGCTTTCCGATGAATGGCAACAAGCCATATTTCCGACTAAATCCTGATAAATTACCCATAATTCTGCTGTGGTTAAGGAGTCGATTATTTAGGGCATTAGTATAGTTATCTGATGTCAAAGGTGCCTATCCCATGATATTCCCCTGGCCATTGTATTCCCCTTGTTATGTGAACATATGTGTACCAATTTTCATACATGTATATCTTCTGAGGTTATAAGGAATGCTCTGTATTGCTCATTTATGCCCCATTCAGTTGTCTGAGGTAAAAATTGATTGCAAGAAAATATCGTCACTGCTGCGCCACTGATAAAGATTAAAGAAAGCCAGCAAACGGTGCACGGAGTTTGTCCGGAATTTAGCTTTGGCATGAACTCTGCTGAAACCACATTATCTTATATCATCTTGTTCCTATCATATCAGTAAAAATATCGACTTGATAACGTTTGGGAAACATGTTTTATCTCAGGTTGTCTTGCACCGATTGGCCTAAAAGTTTGCATGTTGTATACTAAGATGTGCTGCAAGATACGCAGCGTCGCTATACATGTAGTATCAAATTAAAACATCTTTGTTTTGTTTCAACATTCAAAACTTGCATGGCGATGGGATTGATGGGTCTTAGATCTCTAAATCTTCCCGAAACAAATATTTATCCTTCACTAAAGATTATCTAAACAATTATGTGGTATATGGATTCCAATAATTTGTTTTGGCAGTAACTAGGCTCGAACCACAGAACTACTAGTATGTTTTATGTGCTGATGCATGCATACATGTACTCTCCCCTGCCTAATAATAGTGATGGCCAAATAATAGTGATGGTGCACATTTTCGGGTGTTATTAATAATAGTGATGGTGCCAAATAATAGTGATGGCGCACAATGATGGCATTTTACCATATTTCTACTATAAATGACGATATGACCCTTTCGGAGCCCATTGACAATGAACTTTCTCTGGCGGGTCCAATTTAGTCCGAGTCCCTTTACCTTTAAACAGAAATTCGGGTATCGGCAGTTTATTTTTGTCGTCAGTAGAAACTTCTGTGTAGACAGTTATCCGTTCCCGAGAGAGAGAATAATTCTCCTTGACAAAAGCTTGTGCACCAGTCAGATTCAAAGTTTTTTGTTGGCTGCTTTCATTACGGTGTAAAGGCATTTGATCACCTCCACGAATGACAGGTTCGATTCCATAGATTTTGTTGAAGAAGTATCGAACTCGCCACACATTCTTCAGGAATTCTATTATTCTTAATTTCCGGTCTTCAGCTGAGATTGAATAACGCTTGTTCGGTTTTCTAAGGCTAACACGATATTCTGTCATCCAGCCTTTTATCCACTTATCCGAGAAATGAATTTTCTGAGTTTCACTTTCACCCTCAGCCTCAGGGTCATCCGATTTGTTTTCATCTAAATACCTGTCATAGAGTTGACGACATTTCCACTTAAACAGTTTTTTTGGGAGTCTGCCTTTAAGTGATCCCCTAACATCGACAAACCATTCAAACAAGGCCTGGTGAACTTCTACTGCAGCACTTTTTCTTCCACCACCGAATTCTCTGAACTGAATTTTCCTCTGGTAGGCCCTATGTACCACCATTACTGCTTTCCTGAATTCGGGATCATTGTTGGGTGAATGTTTCAATTCTGGAAACGTCTCTCGAACAGTACGGGCCAGGAACCCATCCTCACTGGATTTTTGGGACACTTTCTCATACTTTCGACTGTTCCATTTTATTTCAGCTTCCTTTTTTTTCTCATCACATTCTTGTTTTATTTTGACTGCTCTGTCGGCAAGTTGATTCTTTTGTTGTAACGAATATTTGTTTTTCTTTTTCCACGTTTGAGTGTGAGGTTCACCCATCTTGAGGTCCACAAACAAAAACAAAACTATTTTAATTTTCCCATTTTCGTCTGCTGTAGAATTATTTTAAATTCCAGATTGGAAACAAAAACGGAACAATAACGGAACGCGCGGTTTGAAATGCTGTAATGGAGCTTATAAAACGGACCACATTAATTCAACCAGTTCTATAATGCGAAAAACAAATATAGTGGGGAAACTTCTATTATTATTTATGATAAATAAAGTTCGGCATTTTGATCAGTGACAATGAGTAAAAGGTGGAACTTGCGGGAAATTAGTTGGCATATCGGTTGCATCATCCATCAATATTTCGCTCGAGATGTAAATTAGAGTTATCTTTCTTATGTCGCACATCGGCTATTTAAAATCCGACATAAAACTTAAATCCGACATAAAACGTAAGTTGTGGTTAATAATGTGGAACTGTTGCCAAGTCATCGCATTCATAATTAAACTGTGCTTTGAATACACGGACATGTTATTGTATTGCTTTATTGCATCGATTTAAATACATATTCCTGTGTACACACAGAAGCTACTGCGGTGTCGTAACTTTCCATTTATAGCCAAAACCAGTCACGCATGTGTGCACACGACTCACAGCTTCTGTGTCTTCATGATAGCGCATAATTGGGTCACGATAACAGTATTGTTTGGAGAAGTCGGCCACGTCAAGTTAAATTAGTTCATCAGTTGTCACTCAGATTAGTTTCACTGATTATTTTATAATATAAGCCTGGTGATGTGATTTTAGCATTAAGTCCCGTTTTGATAGTAGAAGTCGGTTCCGTCCCAACGATAATTAGTTGTCACTGTGTGATTATAAGCTTTGATGAGTTGTAATTAACTGCGATAATCCGTCTGTTTATACACGGACATCATGATCTAGAGGCCTAAATCCTGTTAGGAATGAGATTCTCCCACATTCCTGTCAACTTGTCAAGTGCACTTCTATTTTTTTTAGTGAGCTGCACGTTTTTTCTAACTTTTTGACTGAAAATTCCGCGACTTTGCAAGAACTTTAAATAATCGTGATGGCGCCTAATAATCGTGATGCTGTCGTATTTTTCTTTAAATAAATAAACGTGACGTCACGTTTATTTGGCAGGAGAGAGTAGGCTTAGTAACATTGTCAGCGTCTCAGGAACACACTTCATTGAACCTGAGTTGTTTTAATTTAACCAAGTTCTGCAATGTCAACATTATATAATAGTATTTCGCAATGAAATAAAATAAAATCGTGTCATATGATAAACTCATCTCAAATTTTCTCTCTCCAAAGGTTTGACAAAATGAAAAATTCTGAAAAATGTCATGAACTCTCATATGAGAGAAACACTCATTTCATATCCTGTATTCTCTCATCTTGTTGTGCAGATGTTTACATCTATAGGTACATGCAGTTAATAATCAAATAATTTTCTTTTCGTTATAGTTGCTTGTTGCATCAAACAAGGTTGTAAAGATGTCTGGCCTGTCCATGTTAGTCAATTTAACCGTGTTAGACCTCCGGAACAACTACATCACTCATATTGAGGGCCTCAGAGAATTATCATGCCTCAGCTGGCTGAACCTATCTGGTAACAGAATCAAGGTAAATATCTAGCAATATTCTTACTTTCCACAAGATTGGATAAAATTTAGTAGAATACTTCATTGGAAACCTATTGACAGTAAATTCCATATAACAAAGCCGTTGGGGGTTGGCAAGTGATTGCAAGGGTGCCAGATGCAACCAATCTCAAGGGCGCACAACTTTTAGAACAGGATCCAATTTTTGGTTACATTATTTTTGGCAGAGTTATGGCTCCTAAATCAGTTAAATTTTGTGGTTCATTACTGCAATGACTGGGATAAAATAGTCCTTATTGCCACCATCCTTGAACCTATGCTTTTCCATATTGATAACTACTCGCAAATATGTTTATCTGAATTTACACGTGTTATTGTCTTATCTGTTGCAGGTTGTTGATATGGATGGGGCATGTAATCTCCAGCATCTGGATCTCTCATTCAACAATGTCTCTGTTATGTCTGATATGTCTCACTTGAAAAAACTGAAAGTAAGATTACTGCAGCTGACCTCAGGGTTATAAAATCATTGTTTCTTGGCCATCATTTAGTACAATACATTATCAGGGTTTCCACCAGCTCCACTAGAATTTCTATGGTTTTATGTTCGTTTTCCCTCAGCTCATATTTCCCATCAGACACATTATTTTACCCGATCCACAGATTAATGCCTTCATCACATCTTTATCTCCCACTAAATAACACCAACAATGAATGAAAAAAAGATTGTTATGTGTACCCATTACATAGTATGACGTTGACGTCCGGATTGACCACTCGTCATTTGTCTGTCTGTCTGTCTGTTATGTATACCCATACCATGGTATGGTACACATAGTGTCAACGTCCGGATTGACCACTTGTCGTTTGTCCATCTGTCTGTCCGCCGTCTGTTCGTAGACACATTATGCATAATGTGATAACTCAAACATTTTCTATCCGATCGGAACCAAATTTTGTATATGGGTTTCTCAGTTCCTCAGTTCCTGGAAAAATAATTATTATCATAAAGTAGATAAAGTTTGCCAGTGAAGGTTGATTATGAATACTCCATGGCATATCAATGTTTTCTTGTGAATGCCAACATAGCAATCATTTTTGTTTTCTCTGGCATTGTTGGTGACTACAAAATAAGTCTCTGTCCATCTGTCTCTCCATTCGTTCTCACCGTGCAGCTATATTGTGAGATACACAGTTAAAAATATGTACATTGTGGGGTGATTTTGTATTGTGGGAATGAAATATTTTATCTCTGATATATTAAGCATATTAAACCCCTTTGTTGAAACAGGTTCATTAGTTAATGTACTCAGTAAGACACCTATTCTAAAAGTAAAAATTGGAATAGTCCATTGTTCATTTGTAGGGATGTTTTACAGACAATGTTGTTTAAATAAACTGTGGCTTATCTTAGAATAAAATTAACACACCCATTCCGTAGTTCCATCACATGATGTCATTGAAAATGATTAACCCTCTCCACAAATCATATGGTCTTCTGATGTTTTTCATTTGATCATTCTCCTATTATATGTTCAGGTTGATGCCAATGATGGTGATCCAATTTTCTCTTGCATGGATTTTGGGATTAATATTAACCTATTCCATAGACACATGATAGGCAGACATTAAATTATCGCTTTCACTTTGAGCCAGGTTCAGTAAGGATTTCCATAAACCACAAATTGCATATTCATCATTTAATAGAGGAAATGTCTTATTTAAAATTCCCTCAATTGCATTTGGGCTGCAGGATAATAATAACGGTGCTGGTATTCTTGAGACTGACTTATTGTATGGGTTTAGAATTCTAAATCTAATGACATGCCTTTTATAGACTACTTTGTGTTGATCAGTTCATTAGTTTGGGTAAGATTAACCCCTTACTATCTGATTTGATAACTCAAATATTTGTCATTGATTATGTTAATATTTCATGGCATAGTTTATGATAACACACTCCTGACCTGCATAGTGAGGGTCATTTGGTTTATTTGCTTAAAAATATTAGCATCCTCCACCTATTCTGTTGACACAATGACACAAATATTTTTCACACAATCACTCTTACATCCAGGTTAATCATGACACATTCTTCACCGGTATAGATTTTGGATTTTGGTTTTGAAAATATAAACCCTACCTTTAATTATATTTCCGCTGTTTACAGACATTGTATCTTTCCAATGATCAGCTTAGAAGAAAATTAACCCACCCATTCAACAGACATACAGTATGCTATCCATTGTAATGACTCTAATATTTTCAATCTGACCATTCTCATATCTCACCTCTAGTTATCTGATAATTCTGTATTAAAATATTTTATATCCAATCATTATTAATTATACTTTATATCTGGGTCTATACACCACTCACTTGTATAGTTGTTCATGTATTGATTGGTTTTTGAGTGGGAAAATATTAACCCTTTTCTCCCATCTCAATGACCCCATGACTTTTTAATATACAGCTAACATATCAACATAATAATTGGACTCATGTTCCAATGTAATAAGCAGAGAAATGGAGTTGCTATGCTGTTTATCTACTTAATTTGTAACTATTTTATCTTTAACAGCTATGGTGCTTCTGTCTGACTATGGATTGAGCTTAATTAGCTTTATCACTCTATAAGACATATCTGTGTTGGAGTGACCTAATAGGTTGAAATCAAATGCCACATCTAGTTCCTATTGTGTTTATGTGAGCAAGGTGCCCAATGAGTCTGATGCCACTTGTGAACTTAATAGTAAGGTGTGAATTGTTGAAAGTCATGCACTCATGAAAAAGTTGGTGTAAGGATTTATGAAAATAGCTAATCGCGATCGCCTAGGTATGGGATAAACATCTGCCGATTGTGCTCGTATTAACACTATCCACCCATTCCGTAGACACATGCTATCTGATGCGATAACTTAAATTTCTTACCTAATTATTGACATACATGTAATTCAATCCAGATTTTATATAATGTTAAGCACACTCTTCACCTGTATAGATTTGGTATTGAGTGATTGATTTTGAAAATATGATCTCTTCTGTCCATATTCCATATATATACACATGCTATCCGAAGCAGTAACTTATTTATTCATTCCCATATTCCATATTCAAGTTAATAATGGAAAACCCCTATGGATTAACACTACCCACCCATTCCGTAGACACATGCTATCCGATGTGATTTATAACTCAAATTTCTTCACCTAATTATTGACATAATTCAGATCCAGATTTTATATAATGTTAAGCACACCCTTCACCTGTATAGATTTGGTATTGAGTGATTGATTTTGAAAATATTTTCCCTTCTATCCATATTCCATATGCACATGCTATCCGAAGCAGTAACTTATCTGTTCATTCCCATAATCCATATTCAAGTTAATGATGGAAAACCCCTCATGATGTAGGTATGTTAAACCTGTTAAATGCATGCAATGATGTACTTTGACATTTTGCACATGTGGATAGATTCTGGTCTTATGTCATATAACGTTTCTTTCCAAATATCTTCACTTTTTGTGTCCAGGTGTATATTCAGTTCAAGATTGATGTTTTCGATTGTGGTAGTCAGTATGTTTGAAAGTGCAGGTTAAGATTCTGCCGATCATGATCGACTTCTCGTTAAGTCATTGATGTGCTACCCACAATATTTAATTGTACTGACTTGACTGTGAATTTTGTACCCCACAGTGGGGTTCAGCCTGTATTGTAGCTGTGGTGGGTTTGTCAGCCTGTCCATGGACGCAACTTTGCCAAAGGTACTATTCCTGCATTTTTCTGTCAATTTAAAAAAAACTTGGTAAAGATATTTAATACCATGGGATTGGAACCTGTGCAATTGCGATTATGAGGTCTCTCCGACTTTTATTAGAGGAGTTGATCCTTTTTTTTTTTGACTTACAAATGTTTTGCAACATGCATAATTTTGATCGAACTTTTATTCCTACATTTTCTGGTCAATGTTTTGAAATTTGGCACAGATATTAACCTCTATGGCAAACTCTGCACCTGTGTTTATGAGATTGATCAGACTTTTTAGTGGTGTTATCCCCCTTTTTCGACTTGACAGTTTTTTGCAGCATGCATAATTTTGTCCTAGCTTGTATTTCTTGTTTTTTTTCCCAAAAATAAAATATGTTAATATGGCTACCTACAAATATGTTATATGGCTACCCACAAATATGTTAATATGACTACCCACAAATATGTTAATATGGCTACCCAAATTAGCCAAATTGCACTGCGGTGGGTGTCCTTAGTCCCACTGGGACAGCCCCCCTCTAGTTATTTGCACAATTGCTTGAAATAATATAATTCTATTTCCATATATGTTGAGAATTTGGGCTTAATTTAGGGTATGTTTTACTAATACTAGATATTCATAGTTGTTTGCATGGACTGATATTTCCCCGCAGTAAAAATAGTGGTTCCATTTCTCCATCCACAAGTCGAAGTCCATGCATTATTCTCTCCATTGCACATAATTGGATACCTGGTGCCTTTGTTGTTGGAATGGAGTATTGCCACTTAAATGTTCAGATGAGCATGTTGCATCCTCTGCGTCTGATGCATTCAAAGAAGAACCAACATGGGTACTTTCTATTTGTAGAACAAAGCATCTCTTGCCTTGAATGGAAACACTTTCATGAATCTTTGTTTGTTTCCTTGGCGTTTCTTGATTATAATCAAACAAAGATGGTGACTGGAGCTTTGAAGCAGAGGAAATTACAACTTCAGTGTTGGTTTTCAAACTCAGATTCAGTATATATGATAAAACTGAACCGCACTAACACTGCAAACAGTCTGTGTTCATCATCCCTCAAAATAATTTATACAGATGGAATATCTTTCATTTTTTTATTATATATACATGTATACCGGTATAATTCTGAAAAGATAATATTCTGATTTGCTCCATCTTAAAAATCATCTAACATTTATAGCTAATGATATCTATTTTTGCAGACACTTCTTCTACATGACAACAAAATCTCATCACTTGCTCCATTGAAGAGTCATTTTCCAAATTCAATCGTCATTCTATCCATGGCTGAAAATGAAATTGTTGATCTTAATGAGGTAACGTATATCTGCTAATATATAGTGACTCATTATCACAACTCTCAATTAATTTATTGTCCATTCTATGACTGATCAGTCAAGTAAGAAATATTTTTGGCACGGGCTACAGAACGTACCTTTGGTCGGATCAACATGAAATTTGTCATGGATGTTAACAATGACATGTAGATGGGAACGAATCATTTTGGGGTCATTCGGCAAAAAAACATGGCCGCCAGCAGCCATCTTGGATTTTTCTCTTTGCATGACTAAATCCTTTGGTACGGGCTACAGGTAGTACCTTTGGTCGGATCATTAAGAAATTTGTCTGTTGAAATTGACATGTAGATGGGAACGAGTCATTTTGGGGTCATTCGGCAAAAAAAAATTGGCCGCTAGTGGCCATCTTGAATTTCAAAATTCAATCTATTAGCACGGGCTACAAGCTATACTGTTTGTCTTATCATCATGAAATTTGTTATGGATGTTAATATTGAGATGTAGATGGGAACGAGTCATTTTGGGGTCATTCGGGCGAAAAACATGGCCACCAGCAGCCATCTTGGATTTTACTCTTTGCATGACTAAATACTTTGGTACAGGGTTACAGGTAGTACCTTTGGTCAGATCATTATGAAATTTGTCATGGCTGTTGACATTGACATATAGAAGGGAACGAGTCATTTTGGGGTCATTCGGCAAAAAAACATGGCTGCCAGCGGCTATCTTGGATTTCAAAATTCAATCCACAGACTACATGCCGGAGTGTTCATCTGATCATCATGAAATTTGTCGTGGAAGTTAATATTGACATGTAGATGGGAACGAATCATTTTGGGGTCATTCGGCCATCTTGGATTTTACTCTTTGTATGACTAAATCCTTTGACACAGGCTACAGGTCGTATCTTTGGTCGAGTCATCATGAAATTTTTCACGGATGTTAACATTGACATGTAAATGGGAACGAGTCATTTTGGGCTCATTCGGCAAAATAACATGGCTGCCATTGGCCATCTTCTTGGATTTCAAAATTCAATCCATTAGCATAGGCTACAGGCCATAATTTTGGTCTGATCATCATGAAATTTGTCAGTTATGTTAATATTGACATACAGATGGGCACAAGTTATTTTGGGGTCATTCGGCCAAAAAACATGGCCGCCAGCAGCATCTTGGATTTTACTCTTTGCATGACCAAATTATTTGGCACAGGCTACAGGTCGTACCTTTGGTCGGATCATCATGAAATTTGTCATGAATGTTAATATTGACATGTAGATGGGAACGAGTCATTTTGGGGTCATTAGGCCATAAAATATGGCCGCCAGCAGCTATCTTGGATTTTACTCTTTGCATGACTAAATCCTTTGGCACATCCTACAGTCCACTTCCCTCATCCGATCCTCACCAAACTTCATATTAATCTTGATATTGATCTACTAAATGGAAGCTATCAAGTGTTTTTGAATTTCATTGGAAAACATAGCCATCAACAACCATCTTGGATTTTACTTTATATATCTCTTCATGTTGATAATCTAGTATTACTTAGACCTTTCAACTTTCTGCATTCCTAATTGCTCCATTGACTGTAACACATGAAATTATTCCCTTTCCAAATTGAGATATAGTGTCATTGACACTCATTTATTTCATTTAATTATTGAAAATAAGCATATGCTACAATCTAGGTGTTATCTACTTGATTTGCACTTAATATTACAATAGATACCGATATCGATAACCGGAAACAGATGTTGCTGGTAATAATGAGATGGACTGTAACTGAAACATTAATTTTCGTGACCTGTGAAGGCATGTTTGTTTGAAGATGTGTGATACCTGGTAGAATACAATATATTGGCACTCCTAACTGCCAATACTTCAACTGCCTATTTTTAATTTGTCATCTGTATTTTTGTTTATATTTCTTTCAGATTTCTTATATGTCCTACATGACCAACCTAGAGCAATTCTCCATAATGAACAATCCTTGTGTTACAGCTACAGACTTCGCATATCCTTTTAGTTCTTGTATCAATTGTCATGTTTTTATCTTGCTCTCATACATGTGTAGAAGTGATTATTTTACGTTTTGATGGGTTCTGTTAAAAGACCCGTTCTTATAAGAAAATTCTGCAAAATAAAACATTTCTTTAAAGGATTACTATCCTCATGAAACAACAAAACTCTATCGGAAAGCCACCCCTATTGTGATCACAATGATCCAAGTCCCATAAAAATCGCGTAATAAATAAGCCGAGAAATAAATAAATAATATCTCCGTTGCAAAACCTTGCATGACGTCAAGCGAGGTAAACTAATTAAAAACAGGGAATCGGAGTCGGAGTTAATTATGTCTACCTATATGACGATGGAAAATCCGGAATCGACATCAGCGCGTGAGTGTAATGGAATTACTGCAGGGCATATCAATAGCATTGTGTACACATGGTGAATTGTCATCGCGCGGTGAGTTATCCAAGTTTGTGATTTGTCTTAAGTGCTGTTTGGAAAATTATTGTTTTGACAAAAACTATAGAAGGCCGATTGAGCGGGGTAGATAACACTTTCGTGTCAAAAATAGAGGTTATAAAAAATGAGCCGGCATGTGAACTTTATTCGGGTGCGTGTTCGCGATGTTGTTTTAATTTTCTGTATATTTGCCTCGAGTGTCCCGTATTTACAATCATTCATTCGTGACAATGCCATATAAATGCAGTGTTTTCGGCTGTGGCCGGTATAGTGACTCCCAGTTAGGTATAATGCTGTATTCATTTCCAAACGATGTTCGTTTATGTGACATTTAGCGGGATTTCTGTAGGAAACCTGTTGCGCAAAATTAGAAACCGATTACATATACCAAATAAAGAGCGTTTAATTTGACGAGTCAGTCATGGTTACGAATACATACAATTGCAGTTAAAGTGGGGAGTATGTTGATGAACAATTCACGATGACAACTATTCTAAGTCGAGTCCCCATTTCCTTCACCATGACTCAATAAAGAGCGTTCCATGTAAAGAGTTTTCCTAATATGGTACGAATAAAAAGAGTTTAATAAAGCGGAAATTGCTGACTTGGAAGGATATATAAAGCATGCATATCGGAAGTTCGTGTACATGTAATTGACCTGTATTGGTGTAATCAGTAAACAATCACGATGACAACTGTTCTAAGTCGAGTCCCTTTACCTTGCCGTAATAAAGAGCGTTAACTATTACGATATATTGCGAATAAAGAGCGCTTGTATATGTGATTACATATTAAACCGGATTATTATCCCTCCTTCAAAAAAATGTTAGATATGATTGGATGTTTAAACGAACCACGGCAAACGTTTATATTTTTTATAATCCTATTGTTATGCGTAATTGACACATAGAGGTCGATTTATGACCTGGATATTCAATAGACCGCATCGTAGAGTGCTAATTTTATAGGCCAATAACCATGCATAGACGCAGTGAATATCCATCAGTGACAGTCGGCAAGATTGTTTGGGGGTGGGGGAAGCAATATTCAGAAATATATATAAACACCATATTGCCCTAATATATACATGATTCATAACCAAGAAAAAATGAACTTATCATATCATATTGGTATTGAATGACTTGATTATAATTGATTAAATCCGACAGCAATAAACCGATTTTTTTTGTTTTACTGCGTTACGATAAATTAAAACGAAACGCTCTTTATTGACACACGACTAAGGGCATCTGGAAATTGGAATGTTTACGAGATGATAATTGCCTAATAACTGTGCAAGTCTTCGCATAATTATATGCAATCTTTATATGAATATATAATATAACTTGGACTATTCTGGTAACGAAAAAAATATATATAAACACGAGTACATGTTTATATAAATAAATGCGTGCAAAACTTAATAATATACGGGCATGGCTTTATAGTAACAACACATCGCGATACATATAATAATAATAATAACACGATAAAGACATTTAATTACGAGAACGGCGATGTTTTCAGCGAAGTTTTGCATTCGCAGTGTGATAACGTGACAATCTTCAAAGACCGCGATCGACTACATGCAAACTTAAAATACCGCCGTTGCGTATCTATGCGTTGTCAATGAGTTACCACGTGATCGATCACATGCTATGCTTCTGTTTACATGTGACAATCACGTGATCGGGCCGATGATCACGTGATTTCGTCTACAACAAAATCTTCGGCTAACTTTGGAATTTTTTTTAATCGTTATAAAAATAACGATTGGCGGCCGAATATTAGATTATATGCGCCAAATGGACATTATATATATATATTATCGGTATATTGAAAGAAAATATTTTTTCAGGACCGTATTCCTTTAATAAGGCCATGTAAGCCAAACAATTTTGAAAAGCATGTGAGCGAGCAGTTTTTAGTAAATTTTTCCGGGGCACATGCCAACAAATTATTCCACCACTGGATCGGCTAGCTCTAGGTTTAATGTCAGTTGCCCATGGCATTATTACCCAAACACATGTCCACAAATAAATAAATAAATGTGATTTATTTCACCCAATAAAGTATCATTGATACATTTTTATATGCCTGTTTAAAAAAAATACATATTATGTTATTGGCCTGTCCATCCATCTGTCTGTCGGGGTGTTCGTCTATCCATTCCCTTTTTTTGGTTTCCGGATGATAATTTATGAAGTTTGAACTGATTGGAATGAAATTTGGTAAATGGGTTTACTTGCACAAAATACAGGTAAAGATCTAATTTGGGTTGCGCCTGCCACCAGAGTTATGGCCCTTTTTGTTTGACAAGACACACCTACCTACAGCTGCTGATGGGAATATCCCTGAAGATGATGTTTGGTGTCATGACATTTGGAAAAAACATGTCTTTTTTATCAATTTTATATTGATCTTGCTTATAGTGGAATTTATTTTGGGGTATTTACATTGAATTGCCATCTGAATAGTCTCCAGCAGTTTCTGAGGTCACCAATTTTAATTGTGCTGCTCTAAAAGTCATCACTAAAATTCAGAATTCAACATTCAACATTCCTTAACTTTTATCACTGACTTCGACTACAGGCCATTCATTTTGAATTGGTGCAGCACCTTGAAACAACTTGATGGATACCCATGTACAGAAAAAGAAAGGTAACATGAATTTTTTTTTTTCGAAGACTTTCGGCAACCTGGCCATCTTCAGCGATGGTTTAATTAGAATTTCTACATGTTGGCATTCATACAAATATCTGTCATTAGTACTTTCAATATGTAAATGCTGCCCTGCAATTATCTCATATTCTCGCGTTGCTGATTGGTCAGCCATCTCAAGTGTGAAATTCCATATTAAGTCATTCACAAAGGAAGTCATCTATCATATGAGATAATTTTCAGTTCGCTATGTTACCATGCTTAGTCAAACCGATATTTGAGAGTGTTTTTAGCTCACCTGAGACAAAGTCTCCAGTGGAGCTATAGTCACAACTCCTCATCTGTCCATCCATCGAGCCATTTGTCATGAGAGAATAATATTATTTAGATTGAACTCCTTGCTCAGTTTAACAAACAAACAAAAACTAAAAACTTTATACGCCCTTTTTGAAAAAAGGTCGTATTATGTTATCAGTCTGTCCATCCGTCTGTCATTCCATCTGTATGTCGCACCGTCTGTCTGTCCGTCCATCCGTTAACATTTTTTTTCTTCCGATCGATAACTCCAATTTGGATTATTTGATCTGAACCAAAGTTGGTATGTGTATTTCCCAGTTAAAGATACAGACCAAGTTCGAATATGGGTTCCGTCCAATTATTTTTACATGAGTTATGGCCCTTTTTCGACTTAGAATTTGACAGTCTGTTAACATTTTTGGTTTCCGACCGATAACTCCAGTTTGGATTATTTGATGTGAACCAAAGTTGGTATGTGTATTTCCCAGCTAAAGATACAGGCCAAGTTCGAATATGGGTTCCGTCCAATTATTTTTACATGAGTTATGGCCCTTTTTCGACTTAGAATTTGACCGTCTGTTAACATTTTTGGTTTCCGACCGATAACTCCAGTTTTTTATTATTTGAGCTGAACCAAAGCTGGTATGTGTATTTTCCAGCTAAAACTACAGGCCAAGTTTGAATATAGGTTCTGTCAAATTATTTTTACATGAGTTATGGCCATTTTTCGACTTAGAATTTGACCACATTTTGGCATTGAAATTAGGGGTATAACAGATTTTCTTCAAATGTAAGCTCAAAGTATTATCTTATTTTGCGATAGTACAATTCGAAATGGCTAAAGGGCGTATTTTGCCACGCCCTAGCAATGCTCTTGTTTTTTTATGTGTACCCATTCCATAGTATGGTTCTGGATTGACCACTAGTTGTTCATCTGTCTGTCCGTCCATCTGTAGACACTTATTGCATGGTGCAATAACTCAAACATTTTCTATCCGATCAGAAACAAATTTTGTATATGAGTTTCTCAAAATACAGATTGAGTTCGAATATGGGTTTGATACAAGTTTTTTTGGATGGAGTTATGGCCCCTTTATCGAAAAATTAACAAAAAAATGTTTTATTCTTTTAACTTTAAAAATAAAAAATAAAATAAAAAATAAAAAAATTCCATGAAATTACTGACGCTTATTTAAACATTTTCTTGGGAACAACTGTGATGATTAATCTGACATAACATATGGTGAGACGGGGCCTTCAATGGTAGGTATTCAGATTGTTAAAATGTGACTGACCTGTCAAAATGAGCCAGAGCTGGTGTCATACTTTCCAAGTGACTCTCCCACCTTCTTCTTACCCCCTACCCTCTCCATCCTACCTTCCACAAATTCTAGTTGTATCTCTTGCTTTGACAACAATAAGCATTTTAAGGCATAAATTAACTTACCACATCCGTGTCTATTGGTGTTTTGTTAACCACCACTTGGCCAGGTGAATTTATTTAACTAGACCAATGGAGCTGTAGGTCCTTGAATGCTTGGAGTATTGGCCTTACATTGGATTAAATATGTCCCAGATAGGAGATCTAACATACCCCACCCAATATCCGCTGATCTACAAGTGAAACTATTTGTGATGTTAAATTCAAGTTTGATGTGTATATGTTGATTTCTAGCATCATACAGTAGTTCTGTTAGATTCAATACCCAACAATGAAAATAGCACACTAAGATTTATTTGATGATCATCCATTCAGTTGATATCCTGATGAGGATTAATTGAGGCTTAACTCCATGACTGCAGTAAATGACAAACCAGCTAATTAGGTATACTGATGTATATCACACCTGCTTTGTTCAGTTAATTAGCCATATTGTACCAGTGTGACTCTACAGCCATTGTATGCAGCATTCCCAATAATATTTAATCCTAATTGAAGTTGGCTAGCCTATTTTATTCATATTACAACATTTCATTGTCTGTATCATAAGTTTATTGCCATACTTGACTCACGGATGTATTCAACATTTCAGCAATTGTGTGTTATCTGTGTCCACTGCCAGAATGTACACAGTGTTCCACTAACACATGAAAAAATTGTACTATCATTCTGATATGTTGTTTCTATCTGTAAACACTCCACAGTACTACCGTGTGAGACTATGAGTATCCAATAGCCATCCATATGGATATTTTAGTAAAAGTAATAAAAAAGTAATCAAAATGTAATCATGATTACAGGTACATTTGAAAGTAATCGATTACGATTACTTGTAATCACAAAATGTCATGATTACTGAGTACAGACGATTACTCTAAATTTTGTAATCGATTACTTTGATTACTGATTACGATTACCCCAACCCTGGTACATACATGGTGCACATGATGTCAACATCTGAATCTCATATCAGGTTTGCTCAAATGCGATTGGTTATTCAAGAATGGGGCAGACCATGCAGATTTAATACTCCAATTAATTGCATTAAGAATGTGTACTAATCTGAGTGTATACTTATTTTGAATTAAATTTGACAAGTACTGACTGTTGTAGTCTTCAGAAACCCAGTCTTCTCAGTCTTTACAGTCAGGTCAGTGACTCCACAGTCATTGACTGTCTTGTTATGCCCAAACAGGGTCTTTGATGTTTATTTTTTGGTAAAACTCAGTTTTTAGCGAAGATCTATCAGAAAATCCAAGATCAATATGGCAGACTATTTATAATATATATACTGAATAATTGCTTAAAATTGAAACAATCTCATATATATTTTGAAGACCTCTGTTTGTCTGTCTGTCTGTCCTTTATAGAATCGAAAACGGGTTGACCGATCGAGGCCAAACTTCCTATCCAAAGGTAAAATCCCACGGACACTGTCGGCGTCGCATTTTGGAGAAGCTCAGACCACCCGTTCTCCACTCTCAGTAAAAAAAAACGGCATTGCGGTGGTTAATCAAGTGATAATTTAATGAGCGTTTGTTTTTGACGCATCGCTATAAAGAGCGTTTGTTTACCATTCAACATTATTAGCATCTGCAGAGAGATATACGGGAACTCGGAAACGGGTGGAGCTATCGACTTGAAATTTGCTATGTGAATGTATCTTGCCCCGGATACAAATTTTATCGGGTCGCCGAGCCCGTGCGACGCAAGCTTCGCGCATGCGCAGACCAGATCTCGGAAACGGGTGGAGCTATCGACTTGAAATTTGGTTACCAGATCTCGGAAACGGGTGGATCTATCGACTTGAAATTTTGTTTTTGAATAGCCCGGACAACGTTGGGCTCATCAGCTAGTCTACTATATATTTTGAGACTTCCGTATATATATATGTGTGTATATATGTGTGTATGTGGGTACTTCATAGAATCGAAAACGGCTGGTCGGATCGAGCTCAAATTTCGTATATAAGGGTAAAAACCCACGGGGATCGTCGACGTCGCATTTTGGACAAGCTCTGAGCACTCATTCTCCACTCCCAATCATCAAAATCACCGCAAGCGGCACTTCGGGGTTAATCGCGTTGATAGTTAAAGAGCGTTCCTATCCGCAGTGTAGTTGGTAAAGAGCGTATGTGTGTAATGTGATTCTTACGTCTGGGTCTGGGCGTGTGCATCATTATACAGACATGAGCGTGTTGTGTGATTCTTACGTATTTAGGGCTTCCTGGGAACGCGGATCGGGTCAGTTTTTCCGCCCTAGGTGATCTTCACCTTGAAACGGGTACCCACAAATGATATATATGTGTGTGTCCTTTATAGACTCGAACCGATTGAGCTCAGACTTGCTACCTACGGGAAGTGTCATGGACGGGTTAAATTGTGACCCCGACCTGACCTTGACCTTGAAAATGATCAATTCAAGGTCAAATCGGGTAAAATATTGAAAAACCAAAAATTAATAAAATAAATTAATTAAAAAATCCAGTTAATTAAAAATGCACAATTAACTCATGTTATAAACAAAAAATTAAATTAAAAAATTCAAAAAAAATTAAATTAAAAAATTAAAAATTGTCATGTTTCTGACAAACGCCGCCAGTGGCGGTCTAACCTGCTAGTCTTATATAAAATGTGAATTCAATTATAAGACTGAAAAGGGATGCACTTAGGAATTAAATGGTACTTTATGGGATAAAAATGAATCTACTCTTTAGAAATGAATTTGAAAATTTTCCAGTTTGAAAGCTGAGTGGTTGTTCAGTCAAGGCCGAGGTCGACATTTCAAGTCAGGACAGCATTTACAGTTAGTGCAATACCTGTCATCAGTGTGTCCGGGAATGCAGACTGGAAAGGTTTGTATGTCATTGGTTATTAAATCATTCAATTTCATCAGCCTAACAGTCAATGTCAATGTTTCTAGTGTGCATTCAATACTTTTTACTAAATTGAAAAAATTTCAGCAATATCCAAGCAGCCAAAAGGCATTTTAGTTATTGCCTATGTTATTGTAAATTATAGTACGCCAACCAATCAGGTTCGTGCTTGACTTGGGGAGTGTGTTACTACCCAGTCGGCAGTTATGCTTAGGGAGCGTCTCTAAAGTCTTTGCGGGTTTTTCTGCAACGCTATCATCTGAATTTTACCGCAAATTTTCCGAAAAAAGCCATTTGTTTAAACATGAAAGCATGAAAATGAAAGAATTATAAAAGGTTGTAAATATGATAAATAAGTACAATGCGATAATTTACGGCGACTTCTTTGAAGTTTGGTCACGCCTTGCAAGGACCTCCACAGAGTGGAAAGTGTTGACATTGTAAACAGTGTTGACATCATTGCTGTGAAGCAAGCACAATCTTGATATAACTACATGCATCTATTCAGTGTCATGGAACACCCCTGCCAGATGAAGCCACACGAAGATTTGATAAGAAGGAATGTTTTTATTTTTATAAATAAACGAACCCAATATTCATAAACCTACTGTAGTTATTGGGGACGTTTAAATACCGGCCCGACATTCATGAAAATATTCCATAAATTTTCCGAAAGAGGTGCATTATAATTTGGAAAATGTTGGTGCGAATTCCTGTAAATTCCGCAAATACTCGGAAAGAGGAATCTCAAATTCTGAAAACGTTGGGGCGAATTCCGCAATTATTCCCTTAAATTTCGATCGAAAGGAAACTCAGATTCCGATAACTTCAGAGCATATTCCCAAAACATTCCGCAAACTTATAATTAGTCTTCTTTTTCGGAAATTGTTTTCCTGTTTTCTGAAAGAAGGAAAGTATTAATTGCCGCAAATATCTGCATAGAATACCTCATTTTTAACAGTCCTGTCCATGATATGCCGGCTTATTAATTAGATATCACATTTTTGCCTTGAGGACCTATTATCGACCTCGGCTGATATCACACCAAACTCGGCTGATAACCCACTAAACTCGGCTGATAACCCACTAAACTAGTTAACTTCATATCAGCCTTAGACCTTCATAATAACCTCTAAATATCGCTGTGATATTTTCAAACAATCACGATAATAAAAATTGGGAATATTGTTCAGCCCTAGATGACATAATTACATCACCGACTTCATAGTGACAAGGACCAGACCAACTAAGACTCTGGGTTATATTCATGAGCCACAACTCTCTTTGGGGTAATGTGATGAATGTTCATTTTACATGTTGTATTGAGACAATATTTCAATATCGAATATCAGTTGGAATTCTCATGAGAAAATCTTTCTCATAAAATGGCTAGATGGGTCATTAAATTCTCATAGAAAGCTACAAAATGTACTTACCCTTTTATTCAAACTCTGATTCTTCAGAAATTGTCACATTTCTCCGGAAAAATATGGGAGCCATCAATTATTTCAAAAATTTGTTAAGAAAGCGTGGCCACCAGCAGCCATCTTGGATTTCAAATTTGAATCCGTCGGCATACCCTGCGATGTGTTTCGATTTGATTTTGAATTTTCCATGGTTCGTAAATAGTACATGTTATAAATATCAAAGTTGTTTAACTAAAAAATATACACGGAACTTCGCTTCACTCCTCTTTTTCATTTTGGCTGATGTACGGTATATAATACCAATTAACTTGACAAACGTTCTTACTTCCTGCACTCTATCCCTCTACCCCCTCCTAGAACAATATTTTTTCGGATCTAACATGTTATCCCTGTCTGGTAATTTACCCTATATGGCATCTATTCTGATACCAAGGGTAAACTTCTTATTCCGAGGAAAAGACTTGATAAAAGCCTTTCAGGCTTGTTGTCTAATCCGCGTTTTTGAACATGTGTTGTAAATTATGTCAATTTGTTTGTATGTTAAATGTTCTGTTTGAAAATTAAATATTGTTTCCACTAATTTATTCAAGTCGGTGAAATGAAAATAATTTCATCTACACAATGCAAGCCCTTCACTGTAACTTTTGGACTTTATTGTACTATTCATTGCTCGGCAAAAAACTATGTCCTCCCCAAGTTGAGATACAGTCATTGATACTTTCATTATACCCCCATCCAAAAGATGGAGGGTATACTGGATTACATATGTCTGTCCATCGGGTCGTCATTACGTGCGTCCGCTCATATGGCTCAACCATGGGTTATTGGATTTCGATAAAATTTGGTATGCAAGTTGATTATCAGGAAGGCTTTCAAAAGAGGGATCATTGACATTGTTCACATTTTCCGTTCAAGAGGTATTCCTCTTTGTTTGTCTGAAAATGTTGGATTTCCGTCTGTACGTAATGAACATTTGACAATCAAACTGAAATATTATTCACATGTATGTATATACATCTGAAATTGCATCCATTATCACATTATGGGCAAGATAAATATTGTTACATGTACACTCCAACTCTGTTTTCGTTACAATTGTCAAGTAATTTGTTCTTTCATCACATTTTTTTTCACAATTTGGTTGCCAACCTACCCATATTTCAAGTTGTCACAATGGGGGTATCCCAGCTCACATGGTGCAACCTCTTGTTTGTCATGGGACCACCCTAATATTAGGGGACATATAGATGTGAGCCATGCTTTAGTGGTGTTGTCTCTCTTTTTGATCTTTTAGTATCCTTGTGTGCTATTTTAAAAGAAATGGCTGATGATATTGTAGTTTTAAGAACGTATTAGGTCTAACCTTGTGTTTCAGTGTGGTCTGGGTCATAACAAACTAATATAGAAAATATAATAAAACACAACAGTCAACTGTTCTGAGTAGCATATGGGTTTTATCCTCTAATGAGATGCAAGGATTATTATACCCCCACTGGATTGACTGCGTCTGTCCGTCACGCTTTCTCCCTCCGCGTGTTGTACCGTCCGTCTGTCCGTCCGTCCGACCTCATAACTCGAACAACTATGAACCAATTTCAATAATGTTTTGTATGCAATCTCCTTAGGACTGCCTCTCCGCATGATGCTAATTGCGGTTCGGTCCGACTTTTTAAAAAAAAGTTACGCCTCGTTTTTGACTTAGAAAATTTCTCATTTTTTCGGTTTCCGGATGATATCTCAAGTTTGGATCCTTTAATTGCAAGTACCGTTTTTTTTATATCTCTGTCAAATCAAGATACAGGTTGAGTTCAAATTTGAGTTTGATCCGATGATTTTTTCTAGAGTAATGGACTTTTTTCGACTTAGAAAATTCAATTTTCCTTCTTTTTTTTTTGGTTTCCAGATGATAACTAAAGTTTGGACTGTTCAATTGAAAATTCCGTTTTTGGTGAGTCAATGATATCAAAATACAGGTCAAGTTCGAATTTGAGTTCGATCTGATGATTTTTCTCAGAGTTTAATATGGGCTTTTCGACTTAGAAAGTTAAATGTTTCGTGTTTTTTCTTTGGTTTCCGGATGATAACTCAAGTTTGGATTGTTTAATTGGAAATTCTGTTTTTTTTATGGGTCGTTCATATCAAAATACAGGTCAAGTTCGAATTTGAGTTTGATCCAATGATATTTCCCAAAGTTATGGGCCTTTCGACTTTGAAATTTTTGTTTATAATTTTCTGTTTTTCTGTATGAGGGTACCTTCATGGTGTAATCAACTCCTCCTACAGTTTTGATCGTAGTTATTTGAAACTTCCTCTTTTTTTTATGCTATCACACTCGACAAAAGCCATCATAGATGTTAAGGTTGCGTTTCATTTTCTACCCTTTTTTGGGTTTCTGCAATCATTCGAACAAATATGAACCAATATCAAAATTATTAATCCAAATTTTTCTTTAAAGTTAAAAATCTTTTTTGTTAGGTTTACGGATAATGCGGGTTGAATTTGCCACGGTGGGGGTATGCTAGCACTTGAGTGCACACCTCTTGTTTTCACTTGGCTAGCGTCTCGTAAAAATAATCCTCCGCATCTCACTCTAGGAGAAAATACGTACGCTAATCAGAACATTTAACTATTGTCTATATATATCCATAAGCCCATTCATAGGATTTAATGACCAGATATTCACTTTACAAAAGTTTAGAATTTTTGTTAGACTTGCAGAAATTCCAATGATCATCTCTTATGAAGAGTATCCATGCTTCTGTTGCCAAAGATTGTTAGATAATACAGAGTATTCACAATTGTGAGCTTTTTTAGTTTTCTTCTACTTTAATATTACTTATGGCTCAAAGAAATGATACAAATGATGGTTGATTTCAAGGATTTTCATTTTCTTTTGCCCAGTATTGGCTAAACAAATTCGGATTTATTCAGTTTCAAATCTTACAGGGCTAATCGGTCTCACAACTGGGCTCTTTAGGGAATATCCAACCACTTTCTGTTTGATACTGATTCTAGAGTACTTTTCGATGAGGAATTCAGTGGTGCCGACCGATTTTTGATAAAAGGGGCCCAAATTCCATTTTTAAGGGCCTGAACCCCAATTTTGGGGTTCAGCACATTTATCTCAAAGTTTATCCCCCAATTAGTATTTTATTGACCTATATGCATCAGTGCCACATACAGATATCATTTCTTATACTTTATATAGCATTATATGATGGGATTGACCTTCAAGGAGCTCTTGACCCTGAAAATCCAAAATGGCCAACTTCAAAATTTGCAAAAATTTAGCAAAGTCAAGAATGATTAAAATTGTGCTACCTATAGAATTATTTTCATCTTTAAAGGATCAGCTCCTTTGTGCTTCCACTCTTGAGTGCTTTTAATAGGTTTTTGGATGGAATATATTGGTTGTAGAATGAAAAACAGAGATTTTCCTAATAGCCAAGATGTTGAGGAAACTATCAATTATAGGGTATTGGATCAGTAACCTAGAAACTCCTGCAAAAAGGTTACCTAGTGATATAATTTGAATGAATACATGTAATTGTGAGTAGATTATCCTTTGTTATATAGATTTCATGGCTTTTGATATGAGATGGCTATAAATTGGATGACATATATCACATTATCATTGTAAATTTATGAGTTCAATGTGGTATTTTCATTAAACTTTTTTATGGTATTCTTTGTTGAACTGAATTATACTCAGCCCACAAGTAGCTTTAGTGAATGTTGGAGTTACCACTATTCGATAAATCAGTATGATTCAGTAGTCTAGCAGGTTGTGTATCAGTCCCAGAACAATTTTGATTGGCCGCATATCGTATCACCACCATTATGAAATAAAGGTTCTACAATTTCCCTAACACACTATTTTAGAACAAATAATGGCTAGCCCGGCATGATCGCCTATATTTATATCCTGATTTAGTATGTGTTTTTTTTATGAATTTGAACATATATTTATTCCACACCCACATGTATTCAACGGAATCCCAACCATTGAATACATATTAGTGTATACCTCTAGTGGAATACAAGCTGGAACTATTCCTGTTGACGTTGTAGCCAAGAAAGATGACGTATATTTATACGTCGATCATCTGCTTCCGGTGATCCCCTCATAATTACTTGTTATTTGTCAGACTTAAATCACATTAATGGTAGCTATAGTAACAATGAAGGTGACATACATGGATTGAACTTATCTGACTGAACGGTGTAGAATAAATACAGAACAGAACGTGCATCTTAATCGAGACTCTTTTATCGAATGAGTTGCGGATGGCGCAAGGATATATTTATATCCTGATTTTAATAGTATGTGCTTTTTTTTTTATGAATTTGAACATATATGTATATGTACACGTAGATGTATATTTGCCCTAAATTGTTTCTGGTTCAAATTTGGGAGTTTGTAAGAAAACAAGTGAATGCAGTTACAGAAATATTAAAAGATATTGTTCTGTTCAAAACTAATAAATGCATGTCTATTGGCTATTGGTGTGATATCCAGTAATAAAGACTGAAAATAATCCTTCCTCAGATTATTTTATAAGGGCTTTAGTCCGGTTATAATAAATCTACACATTAAAAATATGGGGGTTTCCTGCATACAGAATATTTTCCAACTTGACAATCATCCTTGTGTTCAACTGAGTGAGTTCATGTGAGGTTCATAGAAACTTATTTGGCAAACACGATTCTAAAGTGTCCAGCTTTATGGGCTTGAAATTCAGAACACAATCCTGTTGTATTGTGAGTTCAGAGTGAGTTAGAAGAAAAATACAAGCATCACTTGATATGCAGAGCTATTCATACCAGACAAAGACACATTCTGCAGGTAGCCAAGTTATGCAATACTCTCTCATGTTTCAACTTATCAAGTGAAAATGATCACATTAACATCAATGCTGTAAAATTTTATAAAATACAGCCCATTAGAAACTTGTTTTGCTGACCCAGAAGAACTTCACTTTATGATACCAGACTGGCCATGAGAAAATACACACACAAGACATGGAAGTCAGTGACTCATCACAAATAGTCATACACCATATTTTGTCAGATGTTTTTGTCGATCTATGGATGGTGTAATGCAATATGGATCTCCATTATTTCTGCACAATTTTATTTTTCATTTAATCCCTTTAATTGACTTTTATTAATGGACTTTCTGATGCATGTATATGTGCCATATAAATCTTCACTCCAAAAATGTCAGTAAAAGAACTGTAAACGGTTTGGTTTGATGTAATAGGTACAGGAGAGATATATATATTGTACATATCAAATAGTGTACATGTATGTGTGTCAGTCGCTTTAGGTGTGATGTACATGAAGTAACGATATTCTAGTGAAAATTATGGTCTGCACTCTGCCTACATATTCTCTGATTCTAACACTATGATTGTCAAGTTTGAGGAAAGTTACTATGTATTTTTCATTTGTGTTACATTTGTCACTATTAAAGGGTCCCAGGAGCCCAGATGTTACTAGCGCTGAGCCCATTTAATTTTCACGAGACTGGTGGACTGCATGTCCATACTCCTAAATAAACATGACTCTTTTAAGGCCAAGACAGTATTGTGTAGGTTTTCAACAATCATACTAGAATTATATTTAAAAAAGACTCAACCATTATTTTCCGCTGCCCTTTATGTCACAACATACTCATATGGCAGTATTCATCCCTAGTTAAAAAGTGGTCATGCTAATCAATTTTTATGATACTCAGGTAGAGCAAAGCAATCTGAACAAATCAAGGATAAGCCACACTATGTAGAAAACATTAAAAAACTTGTAACATTGTGAAATATTTTAATAATAGCTGCTATAAATGAGATGACTATTCCGGTTGTTTAGCAAACATCAGTGTACCCATTATTATATATTTTGAAATAAATATGATCTTGAATGTTTTATACAGACATTGGCTTTTGCACAAATTACTCAGATTTGCCAAGCAATGGAAAAATGACAAAATTTTGTTAAAATGATGGTACTCTTTCTTAACAGAATCGCTTTGACCAACAAACATCATAGCAATCCAGCAGACCCATCAGCATGATATTAAATTAGTAGGACCACTTTAACCTGGGGTGGTATTGAAAATGAAAATTTCTTAAGAATGGTAAGTTATGAGGGTTATTAGCTATTACAAAGAATTGTGTTAGGGAAATTATAAACCCTCATCTTCAACCTGCAGGTGCTGCAACTATGGCCGATCAAAATTAATGTGGGACTGACAAAAGCTCATTCTACTATTGATTGAATAGTGATGATTCCATCATTTCCTAAATCTTGTGAGATCAGTTGTCATAGTCCTTTGGTAGAATTGATTACTTCTGAAATATATACTGGTATATATGGCCATCTCTCATCTGATTACATGTTTTTACTATGCACCAATGCAATACCCAAATAAAGATCACAACATGTGGTTGCTGCATGAAGCAAACAGCTGGTCATTCCATTTAGTAAAAGTGCTTGTTCCATTGCTTTGCTTGGTCGCTTAAATCAGATCAGCTTTTAAATTGTTGATGACAAATTTTGAAAACCATTCTCAATCTGTATATTTCTGTTGATTAGAGCACAATCATTCCCTGATTTTTGGTAAAGCACACCAATTTCCAAGGCATATACGAAGTCAGTAGGTGCATATGTTGTGTGCCGGGGTCTACACACGCTCAGCAGCGATTTCCAGCTAATCCCATTGTGTGAGGTCAAATGTGCTCTAAGTTGGTCTGAGCATGCGAATAATTCTTTACCAGAATTATTCGCATCTTCGACTCAATTGATTCTGGTAAATAACTATGCTCTATAACCCTTACTTAGTAAAATAAACTTCAAACTAAAATGCAATTTAACATTTGAATATCATAAAAGACATACTGTTCTCCTGTTAGCTAGTTTTAAATGAAATGCCACATTGCACTTATTTACAATGATGTAAATGTGATATATGTCATCCCATTTATAGCCATTTTGGCAGCCATCTCATATCAAAGGCAGTGAAATCAATATAAAAAGGTTGAACTACTCATAAACACATGTATTTATTCATATCATAGCATTAGCTACCCTTGTTTGCAGCAGATTTTGCACTACTAATCAATTACCGTAAAATTGTTGATTTCATCAAAATCTTTGTTATTGAGAAAATGTCAGTTTTTTCATTCTAGGACCAATGCATTCCATCCAAAACTTTGTTGTGCACTCATGATTAGAACCACAATGGTGCTGATACTTTAAAGATGAAAAAAAATTCTATATCTTGCACTATTTTAATTATTCTTCACTTTGCTAAATTTTTGATAATTTTGAAGTCGGCCATTTTGGATTTTCACAATCAAGAGCTCCTTGAAGGTCAATTCCGTCCCATAATGCTACAGAAAATATCAGAAATGATATCCGTATGTGGCACTAATGCATATAGGTCAATAAAATTCTAACTGGGGGCTCAACTTTGAGAAAAAAGGGCTGAACCCCAAAATTGGGGTTCAAGCCCTTAAAAATGGAATTCGGGCCCCATTTAAAAAAATCGATCGGCACCACTGAAATTCCTCATCGAAAAGTACTCTAGAATCAGTATTAAACAGAAAGTTGTTGGATATTCCCTAAAGAGCCCAGTTGTGAGACCGACTAGGCATCTTGCTGTGTCATGTACTAAATAAACCCAAGGTTATATGGGCACATTAAAGAAACCTGCCATCGGCAAGATATTCATGGCCTGGCAAAATTGAAACCTGCACTGGATCGCATTGCCATATATGTTGGAATAAGGCCATGCCTCCACATTGTCATCCGGGTCTTTAGGCTGAATATTCTCACTCACTTGCATGGTTGGCTATGGCAATAAAAGAGGTAATGGAGAAGGGCCGGTTTGAATATTGGATTTGTAAAAATATATTGTTTTTGAAGTAGATGGTGAACCTAATAGTGCCATGTATCTATACTAAAATAGTTTTAGTCTACATGGAATGATATTTGAATAAGAATTGAATTTGGAAACTACTACATGTTGTAGAAATAAAGGTAAGATAACATTTACATTCGATGTTAATATCCTTTGGTCGTTTTATTATTGCTCCATTCTGATGAACACTTCCATTATGTTGTGTGAGAATGGCAGTTCCTTCTTTGTTAATCTCAGTGTAATGACACACATGGATGTATGGAATTATAGAGCAATTTAGCTTTTTCAGTCTAATGGCTAATGAAAACATCTTCAATAGGACAGTGACATAACCACTTAATGGCTCTACAAATAGGACAGCACAGAATTTTAAATACAGAAGTCAATAATGTAATAATGACATAACAGTATACAGAGTTATTATTTCGCAGAATACACTATAGACAGCTAGGTAACCTTGCATTAATACACTGAAAACTGCTGTGTGGCTGTTTAGTATACTAGTACAGTTATAAAGCTCTCCCCAAACTGAACACCCTTCAGACTGACCTTTTTATTCAGTTTAGAGAGGTTTTTTGTTAATAAAAAATCATGCCGTCACGAAACATGAAACCGCCTTTACAAAAGTGATCAAGACACAAACTAATCGATGTTACTTTGATAAACAACATAATAATAAAAGATATTTATATGAAACCAACGATGCAAATGTTTAGATAAATTAAAAAAAATATATAATGACTGATGTTATGATGATCTTGTTGCAGTTTTATCTGTGCCTATACCGTGGTATCAGTGTTGGGAATCAAACTGTACGTTGCTGGTGTGGGAAAAATTAAAAGATGTGAAATTGATGAGAGTTGTTAATTGGCCATTTTTGGAATATTATTTCACGTTAACAACATGTGGACATCGACCGGCACATATTAAAACATAGCGTCGACATTCACTGTGCAACGTGCATTATGGGCATACTTATTATTGAAAATGGAAGTTTATGATGCCACGAAAGAAATAAAAATTATAATTTCCATGTGTTTGTTTTTTGCCAGTCGTGTTACACAATATTGTCACATATACCATAGTTCTACTGAAACTACAATTATTACTGTTCTAAACTATAGTTACATTTGTGTATTTTAGTGAAGATTTGATGACAAAAATAACATATTTTGACAGCATGTAAAACTCCTTCTGTGCAGTTGAGGAGTTTGATAAAATGAACTACTGTACTGTTGACCTTGATTTAGGGGTATTTCCACAAACTCAATCAAGCTTGTTTTTAGACTCCAGTTTGCTCTAAGTGTCATAAATTTTGATGGATATTAACATTTGATCAAATATTTTGGAAGAGAAACTTTTATAGTTAATAAGCCAATCCTGAAAATTTAATTTTTTTTGGCCACCCCCCCCCCCCTCGCATTTTTCGTTTCTATATATCAAAATGACGGGCGTCGTCTGCCGGTCACAATGATACTAATGTGCCATTGTAAAAGGTATCCAAAGGTAATTAAAATCAGAGTAGGCTATGCTGAGCCCCGATATCAAAATTTTAATCATCCTTAAGCATATAATGGAGCACTGCAGATGTATCTTGAGTTATTACTGTCAATCTAAATTATGTATATAATGATAAGGAAGTGATTGCAAGTACAATCAAATAACAACTGGTGGTATATGTGTTTGTCCATATTCACATATTTCAGAAAAATTTAATGATTTGTCAAAAACTTTGCCTGTTAACAGGGGATAGATAGAGGTCAAAATCACTGTCAACGGAGCAACAATAAAGCAACCCTGGCATTAAACATTAACCCTACCTCCTAAAATGCTAACTTTTTTTAATTTTTAGAAAATGATAAAATCAAGCAACTGTGGTTGTTTGCGATCATTAAATAAAACTATTTGATGAACCCACTATGGATATTCAGTTCAGTAGCTAGTATCAATTAGCTTGAAATGATAAAAAAAAATCAAAAATCCTCAGAATTTACAGTTTTCGGGTCAATTTTGAGAAACAAATTAAAAAAATGTCACAAACACATTTGGACAATATTAGTGAAAAATAGATTAAAGTTTCAATTTCTGGCAGCCATTTTGGACAGGGAGTTCCAATTTTGCCCTGAAAAGGTAGTAGCATTCACAAAAATATATACAGTTGTATACATTTATACACCAGCTCACGGACTAATTGTGTGGGACTAAGGAGAATCTCATGAATTTGTAATAATTTCTTTTTAAAAATTTGATCGCAGTATCAATTGTTTTCTCCCAGTATGTGAATAAATTGTCATTGTATAGGTAATTACTGAAGTAATCTGATAGCATCACTCTGACATTGACAGAGATATGGTGTGCGTTTATGTATAAAATATTATGACATCGACCCCATCAGTGCCACCATGTATCAATGTTAACCCTTTCAGTGCCAAGTCCGATTTTTGTATCAACCCATATTTCCTTGATCATTTTTTTAAATATATTGATTATAATAATGTGATACATTGATGGAAAGAGCTCTAAAATCGGACTTGGCACTGAAAGGGTCAAGTCTTTATATGTTTATAGGAATAATCTCGGTTTCCTAATAGCGTTTTATAGGTTTGTGATTTGGCAAATGCCTTTAGACTGTGTAATTACATTAGGAAACCGAGATTATTCCTTATAATTATGCCATTGATTGCTAAATATTGATTTTAAAAACAAGGAACTATATGTTCTCAAATATCGGATGGAAGAGATTCACTGTCCGAATAGGATCGGTAATGACTTGAACCGAAGCCAACTCGCCCCATTTCCGTCCGAATAATATCGATCCATATGTAGATCGAGTGGGATTTTCCCGAAGCGTATGTGACTATGTCAAGGACGAAACAAAACATTGATCAAAATTAATAAACTTTGGATGAAAAATAAACATTATTAGCAGAATTTTGGAAGAGGAAAACATAGTTAGTCTCCATGTCAACTGGGAATCATGAACAGGCGATAATCAATAAGTTTTCTTACAGGAATTTGGACACACTATAAAATGTAAGCCGACGCCAAGGCCGGCTCCAAATAAAAGGTGTAAGAGGGGTGTTATGTGGCGTATGGTCTGTTGTATCTCAATGGATATGAATGAAATTTGGTATATATGTCTGGCCTTAGACATGGAATACACCAACGTTTGGCTTGTTTTTATATTCACTAATTTGCTGATTTTATTCAACTTTTTCGTTCTGGAGCACACTAAAAAGTGTAAGCGGCCGGCTCCAAAATAAAATGTGTAAGCGGCTTTTATGTGCTCAGCATTATAGGTAATGAGATTAACTAATTGGTGACTCTAGACTATTAGTATTAGGTGTTTTGTATCATTTGGGGTGTTTGGGGAAATAATAATTTAGAAAGTGAATACAGATGTATTTTAGATGATAAAATAAATTTAATCACAATGCATAAAATAATATAAAGACATTAAATACATAGAACATAACAAACATACAGCCTTCATGTTTGTCAGGGAATAGTAAAATGGTTAGTGGTTAAAATAGTGATTTTGCTTTTAGTAAAACAATAATTAGTTTAATTTATGTATTTTATGCCTGTTACAATTATATTTTATGTGTTTATTATATATGCATTATAATTAAATAAAGTTATCATTTAAAATAAATTATGTATTCACTTTCTAAATTATTATTTCACCAAAAACCTCATATGCCCCAAAACACCTAAAACAATAGTCTAGACTCGCCAAATTAGTTTAAAAAAATTATCCGATTACCTATAACGTTAAGCACAAAAGCTGCTTACACCTTTTAATTGGAGCTTACACTTTTAATATAGTGTGCTTCAGAACGACAAAAACGAAAAAGTTTAATAAAATCAACAAATTTGTGAATTTAAAAACAATTCAAACGTTAATGTATTCCATGTCATAACCCGGACATATGTATGAAATTTCAGTCATATCCATTTATACACAAAGAAGATAATGTGACATCAAGTCCGCTTACACCTTTTATTAGCTCACCTGAGACGAAGTCTCCGGTGGAGCTATAGTCATCACTCCTCATCCGTCGTCCATCCAGCCGTACATCCGTCCGTCAACAATTCTTTAAACATCTTCTTCGGAACCATGAGACCAAATGGGTTTATATTTGGTGTGGATGTTCCCTAGGTGACTCGCATTCAGATTTGTTTAAATGAGGTCACTGCTGTCAAATAGTTGCGAAAGCAGGGCCATAGCTATTCCTCCATACTAATTCTTAGAATGACTTCTTCTCAAGAACTATTGGACCTATTTAGCTTATATTTGGTATGGAGGGTCCTTGGGTGACTGGGGTTCAGATTTGTTCAAATGGGGTCACTGGGTCAAATATGGGCAGGGCCAGGTACACAACTCTAAAAAAACTCTTCAATTTAAGCAACAACAAAAAAACAAAGAAAAAAAAAAAATTTGATTTGAATTTTTTTTTTTTTTTTTTTTTTCAATTTTTTTTTTAAAATTTTAATTGAGATTAACTTCCTGCTCAATTTAAAAAAAAAAAACCATTATAACATCCACCTGGGTGACTCAACCAAATTTGGTTTAAATCAGTCTAAAATCAAGAACATTCAAACAGCTAGCAGATACTCCGAGCTCTATGAGATATGAGGAAGGTGTCTGCAATCACAGAATGTTTACTTAACACCATATAGAAGTCACATTGATTATAAATTAATAAATGAAATGGCAATGTTAACAAACTCTGATTGGAATGACAGCTAGTTTGATTAATACCCTAAAAATCTCTGCCTGTTAAAGAGTTTGTATATAAATGACCCATAGCTTATGATAACAAACTCCCAAAGGGCAAGTGTGAATGATGAATCTGACAGTTAGGCCAGTAAAACTAACTACCTGTTTTCTGAGGCAATTACATATGGGAAACTGGATGAGAAAGAAGGAGGCATTTTACTTAGCTTACCTGAAATGAAGAATTGAGACATATTTTGTGTGGTTGGTCCCTAGGTGGCTGGGATTCAGTTCTGTTCAAATGGGGGTCACATGGTCAAAAAAGTGGCATAGTTATAGGGATCTAACTCTTTCCATTCATAGTAATTCTTAAAACATCTTCTCAATAATCGTCGGGGCTATTTAGCTTATAATTGGTATGGAAGGTCCTTGGGTGACAGGGATACAGATGTGTTAAAATGAGGTCACCTGGGCAAATAAGGGCGGAGCCAGGGACATAACTTGTCCATCCATTGTAATTCTTAAAATGTCTTCCTATCAAGAACCATCAGGCCTATTCAGCTTATATTTGGTATGGGTGACAAGGATTCAGATTTGATTCAGAATTGGATCACTGGGTCAAATAGGGTCAGAGCCATGGACATAATTCTTTCCCTCATTAGTTATTTTTAAAACATCTTCTCAAGAACCATTTGGTATATTTAGCATACATTTTGGTATAGAGAGTCCTTGGGTGACTGGGATTCAGATTTGTTGAAATGGGTTCACCAGGTCAAATAGGGGTGCGACCAGGGACATAACTCTTCCCCCGTAGTAATTCTTAAAATGGCTCCTCCTCAAGTGCCATCAGTCCTATTTAGCTTATATGTAGTAACTAGTATGGAGGGTCCTTCTGTTACTTGGGACTGGGTTACAGATTTGTTAAAATGGGTTCGACCAATCAAGAAATAGCATTTGGTGTATATGGCCTATGGAGAGTTGGGATCAAAATTTGTTTGAATGGGGTCCACCATTAAAAAAGGGGGGCATGTCAGGTTGTAACTTTGCCACAGTTAGGAAAGCTTGAGGTATCAGTTGTAAAATTCCAACATGTGCAAAGGAATTTTACGAACTTGGGAGTGTGCTTACTTCAGTTGGGAGGGAGCAGACTATGGACTATGTGGGGTAGGGTGATCTGGACCATATTTCAAGGTGGACACCCCACTGCTCAACGGAGACCCTCTAGGCTACGTCCCTCTTTAGAACTACAAAGTGAATTTGATAAGTACTAACTCTTATGGTCTTCTGAGTCCCACTCTTCTCAGTCTTTACAGTCTGGTGAGCGTCTCCACAGTCATTGACTGTCTTGTTTTGGAGCCAGCCACTTACACTTTTTAGTGTGCTCCAGAACGAAAAAGTTGAATAAAATCAACAAATTAGTGAATTTAAAAATAATTCAAATGTTAGTGTATTCCATGTCTCAGCTCGGACATATATACTAAATTTAATTCATATCCATTGAGAAACAACGGACCAAACACCACATAACACCCCGCTTACACATTTTATTTGGAGCCGGCCTTGGCCTCGGCTTACACTATATAGTGTGTCCCCAGGTATTCCCCTATCTGTCGGCATTGAGCCAAATATTTTTTTATTTCAATTTTTCGCACAGTCATTTGTCATTTTGTGGCATTTTGATTTTACCGAGAAACAAGTTTTCAGAAGAATTAAACATTTAAGATGATTTATTTTTCAAAAAATAATATATTTGGTCAAATTGAAAGTGATTATTAAAACACTTGTGTTCAGACAAAGCAGACATGAATATGCATATGACTGAACAGTTTCTGTGGAATCTCAGAAAACACAAAATGCTCCATATTAAATGCTTTACTTCATTTGTTTGCGATAAACATGTTGCTACATGTTGCTACGCTGCGATAATTCTTCTGTTTTCTCACAGAGACTTTGTACCATTTGTATGGAACAATAATTTGAACACCCGTCTACGAGCGCAGTACCGGTACATCAATCTGTGGAATCTCATAAATCGCGTATACCTTCATAACACTTTTAATATACATGTATCGCTACACTGAGACGAGTTGAAGAAAAATCCTGCGGTTTTCTCACAGGGACATTATATCATTTGTAACACCCATCAACGAGTGGTCTCCGAGGATCTCAGAAATCATGTAACGTAATGCTTCGTAACCCTTTGTATCATAATTTATCGCTACAGAGACGAGTTGAAAAAATATATGCATACTGCAGTTTTCTCACAGAGACTTTATATCATTTGTAACACCTGTCTACGAGCGGTCTCTGTGGATATCAGAAATCACGTAACGCTTAGTAACACTTTATAACATATCGCTGCATTGAGATGAGTTTAACAAATATGCTGCAGTTTTCTTATGGGGACTTAATATCATTTCTAACACATACCGGCAATGCTTCATAACACTTGGCAACATATCACTACAATGAAAGGAGGTGAAGAAACATGCTGCATGTTTTTTTTACGGGACTTTGTAAGTATCAGTGTGTAGGGGCGGTCTCTGTGGAATCTCAGAAATCACATAACGGTTTGTATCATATCGTTACACTGAGATGAAGGGAAAAAATATGTTGCGGTTTTCTCACAGGGGACTGGTTACAATGTTTCAATATTTCATCCTATAATAGGCCTATAAATTGCAGTGCCTAGAAATGGCAGAATATATAATGTATATATGGTACCACTTAGTGATGGTCTTACCACAGCAGCTTGGTACTTGATCAATAACTGCCTTAATTAGCAATTTATTTGGCCCAGCCTGATGGCCAAAAATTGCTAATTAGTCTAATTAAGGCAATTATTAATCAATTTCCAAGCTCCTGTGGTAAAAAAAATGCCCAGTGGTGCCTGGTGGGAAAATGTAAATAAATGAAACGAAAAAAAAGTTGTGTAAGTTTAGTCATGCATTTCGTTAAAAAACGTTGCAAATACGACTACATTTATTCTTTGTAAACAGCTTGGAAATGTTTAATTCATTTGGATGTTGTGGGGGGGTATACTGGAATCAGCTTGTCCGTCCGTCTGTCGAGCCGTCCGTCCGTCCGTGGACACAATTTTGTCCGAGCTTTTGTTCCTACATTTTCTGGTCAATATTTTTGAATCTTGGCACAGATATTTAGTACCTTGGAAACCTGTGCACCTGCGATTATGAGGTCTGGCCGATTTTGTTTTGTGGAGTTAGCCCCCCTTTTTCAACTTACAAAATCTTCTCAAAATGCATAATTTTGTCCGAGCTTTTATTCCTACATTTTCTGGTAATTTTTTTTGAAACTTGGCAAAGATATCAGTACCATGGGAACCTGTGCACTTGCAATTATGACGTCTGTCCGACAATTGTTGGTGGAGTTATCCCCCTTTTTCGACTTACAATTTTTTTTGCAACATGCATAATATTGTTCGAGCTTTTATTCCTACATTTTTAGGTCCATGTTTTTTAATCTTGGCACTGATATTTTGTACCATGGGAACCTGTGCACCTGCGATTATGGTGTCTGTCCGACTTTTTTTGGTAGAGTTATTCCCCTTTTTCGACTTGGAACATTTTCGCAACATGCATAATTTTGTCCGAGCTTTTATTTCTACATTTTTCGGTCAATATGTTTAAGATTAGGGTTAGGATTGTGCACCTGCAATGGGAACTGTTGTTTTATTATTTTAACTAAATGTTTACTGACATGTGAAACATCTTAGTATTTTAAAAACACGGGGGTATCCTTAGTCCCATTGGGACAGTCACACCTCTAGTTTTATTTGGGTGCAGGTACATGTACCCATCTTGAAATTTTGCTTCACAACACTGCACTATTTAACTGACTCCAAATATATGTTTGTTTTATCTGACCAGAGTATATGACTGTCAGGATATCTTTATGATTATTCCTATCAAATGCACTAAACTATGGTCTGTGTCCATTTGATAGAACTCAGCTCGTTATCACCTATTCTCAGTGTCACCTGTATGATTCAAGATTCAATGAAATTTATTTGATATTCAATATTTTACAGTAGATATATAACAACAAGACCCCACAAAAAGTTTAATTTTTAAAGGCAGGGCCATTATGCAAGTATAATAATACAGTCTAATGTTTACGTATAATTGAGCACATATTGTGCGTGTGCGTATTTACAATGTGTATAGTTCCATATATACTTGGGCAGAAGGGGTGGCAAGCATGGTGTTAGGTGTGGGGGGTGTGCGGTCGGTGTGTGAGATGGAGATTCTAGTCATTTTTTTTTATGCTTTAACTGGGTAGCCAATATGATTATCTTAATGTCTTCGCCACCTGCTCGATTATCTTGCAATACCTGTATATTTTTCAAGATCGCGAGGTATATGTTATCAGCAATAATGTGGAAATTGACACTATGTTTAGGTGGTCAAAGAAATATGTGGTGTGAATACTGCTTGATTTGGTTGAGGAATATGTTATGGTCATACATAAGTTGTTTAATTTTGCATTGTTGATCAGAAGTACATGTACATGAGTGACAAAAAGTTACACATGGAGGAGATGTGGCATACGTTTGTTAGCCTGTTCCTGTATATTACTATTGACGTATTGTTATGTAAGGTCTTTATACATTTTTCTTGCCATGGGGTGTCCTTGTTGTGAATTTAGGTTGAGCCATTAACATAATATATAAACATGTTATTGGTGGTCTTATCCTTTCTCTGGTCATTTGATACCACTATTTCAATTAGTGAAGCAATTTATTGACAATCTTTGTACATCTCCTGTTTTTTACTGTCAACCATTCTGTATTCATGAACTTTTATCTGTAAGGTTATTGATGTTCCCTAATGGATTATTACTGATGTCATTATGATTAAATCGAAACTTTACCTGTCTGTACTCTGCATTTGGATCTTGTGTTGAGAAATAATTTCAGATATGGTTTCTTACTAGGAAATTCAATTCAAAACCACTCGGGGTTGGGGGGGGTGGTGTTGTGGAGATTGATTTTATATGGGTATTGGGGGAACAATAAATAAAAGTTTATTTCCCGCTAGTTTATTGATGTATTTGTGTTGCTTGATCTAAAAAAAAAAAAGTACTTGTGTTCTGGGTTTCCACAGAAAGAGTGATTGATTGCGTTCAAATCAAGAACTAGGTGTATATATTTGAATTCTAGTTACTTTATATGAGGTGATAAATTTTCGTCGACTCATTAATATGCTTATTCCAAATAAAGAAAACAAAGCATGGTGAGGTATTCATTTTTCTGTCCATTTTGATATAATGTCAATCATGTGTATGTCTGCAATTTAATCAGGATTAATGGATGATCAAAAGCAAAAATGATGGTGAGAAATTGTATTTTGTGTAGAAATTTAGTAAACTAATGCTTCATCCAACTACATAACTTATTGAAGTGTGACTTCAATTATTAACAACCTGCATGATCCCTCATCTCCTGGACCATTTATACAATACATACCAGATTGTTGCTGCTAGTTTCTATCACATAATACAGTTTAATATAGATGTATTAGCACTTTCATCACTGAATATACAGCTATAGTTATCCCAGAACCCTGGATTTACAGCTTGCCAACATAAAATTATGTGTCCCTGATGTATTGCTTCGATACTACCTTTAATAGAGTGATGTTGGATATGACAAACTGCATGTATTTAGGATCGTTATTAAGTCTCCTTC
Source organism: Siphonodentalium dalli (assembly GCA_032622095.1). Lineage (NCBI taxonomy): Eukaryota > Metazoa > Mollusca > Scaphopoda > Gadilida > Siphonodentaliidae > Siphonodentalium > Siphonodentalium dalli. The sequence goes on along the minus strand of CP136061.1, from coordinate 161,006,940 downwards.
AATTTGTTTTATATACCAGTAGGTGACATCACTTCAAAATGATATATCAGGTGTGTACAAGTGAGAACTGAGAAGGGACATTGAACCCCAACAAACACTAGATGTATAACCTGTATCTGGGATAATTATCTTGAATTGTAACTTCGCATGACAATGTGTGCAACAACACATAATTTTTTTGCAAGTGTGGCATATGTACTAGGGCTGAAATAGTTACGGGATTTTCATGATCGGTTAACCACTTGAATTAACTAAGGTTAACCCAAGTCTGCATTGACATATGCATGTCTATAGTATATCATAATAATTATAATATCTATTATACACAACAAACGATTCAACTTAAGTCAAACAAAGACCAACATGCTCAGTTATAAATGGAAAGCAAATGTGGAAATTGATGCTAATTTGTGAACATTCGTGCCACGTTAGGGAAATTGGCAAACCTTAGCGATTTCCATACAAATGCGCTAACCTGAAGAGTTCCAAATTTAAACACTTGCTCTGACATATTAAAATTTATTTAAAGTTATCATATTTCACTTGCTCTGACATATTAAAGTTTATTTAAAGTTATCACGCAAACTTTTTCTGGCAACTTTTTATGCCCATAAATGATATATATAATATACCATTATGTATATATCTATATATATAAAAGAGTAGCATCTGTCTGTATGTCGGACTGTCTGTTCAGATTTTTCTCCCGAACCCCTAGATAAATTCAACCAAATTGGGTGTGGTGACTCTGGGTATTCTGGTGGAGGTTATAAATACATTATTTTTTCAAAATTATGATTTAAAATGTTTTTATTAAATAAATATCAGAAAAAAAATATGCTCACTACTAGTATTGGCCTATTTCAGCACCAGATGTATGCTCTTTATAGATGTGTTTTCACTGTGGCCCGTGCCATCCAACATAATAATGGGTATAAGTCCACTATGGGCTTATATCAGAACCAAATATTTCCAATATGAACCAATGTCAATATTTAGGTCCAATATGAACTTACTTGCCCGAGCATATATTGAAGTAGCATTATAATATGATCAAAATATATAAAAGAGTAGGATATGTCTGTTATGTGCGCGAAGCCCTTACATTTCCCAAGTGTGTTATAAGTGTCAAATAAGTGTTGCATAAGTGTAGGAAATTTTTTCCTCTAAGTGTGCACTTACAACCAAGTGTACAAGTCCAACAGTGGCAGTAAGTGTAGTGCAAGTGTAACATAAGTGTACAGTAAGTGTACGTTCCAACTATGTAAATGAGGTGAGTGTCATATAAGTGTATGATTCTAAAGTGTGGTATAAGTGTATGTTGGCAAGTGTAATATAAGTGTATAATAATTGCAAGTGTTTTATAAGTGTAATTTCTGAATGGGGTTCAGTTGTAAGTGTATTGTAAGTGTACAATGGTGATTGTGATGCAAGTGTATTATATAAGTGTATAGTACATGTATTAGTAAAATAAGTGTATATCATAGATGGGCATGCACATATTAAATTTCACTATCAAAGACGGCAATTGATGCATTAATCAAGGGAATCACATTCACAATGATTTAGACTGATAAAATACTTTATTATATTATATTAATAATGTTTTAATATATAAATCATCTATCGATTAGGTTCCTTGGCTCAATAAATATATTTCATAAATCTGGTGCTGATATGCGAAGTTTGAATGAGCTGAAGTATCTTCAAGATTGTCTCTTCCCGTTAGTCTTTACTCCACTTAATTATGTCATGATGTCCATGTCATATTCAGTACCATGTCCCATTTAAAGCATGCAGTGCCTGCTGTGGGATGTTTAGTTTAGCACAGAGAGTGAGAGAAATTTGCAAACGTTGGCATGACCGATTCTAGGTCAACATGACCGCTTTCGCAGATTGCTGCTTCCGATACACACTACGTTCATGACTGAACTAGACCGATTCCAGTTTTTTTTTGCCAAAAAAGCTGTAAGTCATTTTTTTCTTCTTCTGAATCTGATGTCACATTGTCTCTGAGATGATCCAAATTCCAATGTGCTCTGTGTGCCCAGTCTACCCCATCACCAAAATTAGTTTTGTCCGGTATCACAAGCATTTGGACAAGACGTCAAGATGATTGAAATTGAATCCGTGATCAGTCCTCTTGCCAGTCTTGGCGAGTCTTGCCAACATTGGGCAACAATGAAACATGCGAGAGATCAATCACTGAATCAGCTGGACGACAGCCATCACTCTCCGATTGAGAATTATCACTTGTAAATAAATGTATGTTGTATATCTGAATTTAGCGCACGTTTCCATCGGTTATAATCTGTATGCATCCAGTGTGACTTTACTGTTGACATTTAATTTCTCAATGTCATCGTGTCATTGTACTATTTGTAGGATCACCGGGAACAAACTTCGCCTATTTGCGTAATTATTTGCCGAATTATTTACCACCTGTTCTATCTCTAGTGTGTTTAGTTCCTTTCTTCTTTTTGCCAAATTGTTGAATTGTTTTGGCTTTTCTCGCCGTCATTTTCGTAAATGAAAGCTGTTGTCAAATAAAATGCAGATGAAATTTAAATTTGATTTCTTGACCGCCGAATGACCGGAATGTGGTCTGCGCATGCGCATGTAGTCACCGTCACAGTCACGTGTCACGTGTTAGCTTTTAGCCAATCGTATGCTCAGTTCTAGGATATCACTTGATTTAGACAGGGATTTACCATTCGGCAAACCTCGTCAGATTCTGTCACCGTTTCAGAGGTCACAGGTCGAGGAGTTCAGAATGAGGGATTTCCCAATAAAATGATGACATCAGAGGACAATGTTTACACACAGCGAGGTGGGATTAAATTCCCCATACACGAACACGTGGGCAGAAAGCCGCAAACATTTACTTTGGGAGATTTATGGTGGGTCGATAATCACACGCATATACAGTTGAACTTTGTTATTTTTGATACATTTTACGTTAAATTAAAAACAGATAGCAGGTACATATACGTACTTCTCCGAGAATGTTAAAAACAATTTTTATCTGTTCATCATTATTTTATTGTCACGAAATTACGCCAACTATCGAAGTTTTGCCATAAAAAAAACCCGATAAAAATAATTCTATTTGGGAGTATTGCACGTCAAAATTACGGGTTTAGAAACGATTTTTATTATACTTGATTCTGATCTGCGTCGTCAAACTACTATCATACAACATTTCTATATTCGTAATGGCCATTTTTTGACTGCAGGTGTGTTTGGAAACACAATCATTGAAGCTTTCATATACGCCAATTTCAATATACGTGATAGCGACCAATTTTCATTGTTTCTATGACAAACATTTTGCAGTTAATAAATTGTAGATATACATACTCATATATCTTTATTTTAGCACAAAAGATTCATAAAATTTATTACTATCGGAATATAAATAACAGAAAAACGAAATACCGGTAATTTCAAAATTGAAAAAGTTCATATTTAATATAAGACGGCAATTATATAGTACAAATGTGCGAGGCTCTGAGCAGTATTCCTGAACATATCCATATCAAAGTTTGATAAGTGTGGTATAAGTGTTGATAACTTTTTCCAAAGTTCCATAAGTGTACCTTTAAGTGTGGGGCAGTGTTCCCAAAACATTTTAAAAGTATAAGTATAATCAGTGTGTCATAAGTGTAGAGAGAACTTTTCAAAGTACCATAAGTGTAGCTGTATTATAAAGTGTGGGCAGCATGCCCAAAGATTTTCAAAGTCTCAAAAGTGTAGAGCAAGTGTACACTTATTACAACACTTACACTACACTTACGAAATAAGTGTACATTTCGAAAAAAGTGAGTGTGGTACAAGTGTACTGAATTAAAAAAACAAAAGCTACAAGTGTACTATAAGTGTATACCTGAACTACACTTACAATGAAAGTGTACACTTAGAAAATATAAGGGAGCTCACACAGGGGCCTGTGCACAGGGACCACAGGCCCCTCCGACACTAAAGGTTCTCCCAAAAGGAGCTAGTATGTTTAATAAAGTAATTATATTAGGATATACATGTATAAATACAGGCATACATGTGCACAACTTGCCAATTTGCAATTGACAAGATCGGGGCTTGTATCAAATCTCAAGTTGCTATATTGTATCAGCATCTAATTACATAACCTGTGGGGTTTAAATTTTGTGTACACGGGGGAACACTTGCTTATATTAGAATTCATTGTACACAGATTTTCTTATTTAGTTACACTGTCATGAAGATCAAATACATCCACCAACGCAGCTGTGTGTTTTGATGTACAACAATGCATTCAGCAATACTGAGACTTGATACACTGTGTTATCATAATTATTATCTGATTTGCGTTGTCATAACATCATTAACATGTCCCAAACAGTTCACTTTTACTGAGGTGTGTTAACCCTTGATATCCAGGCAAATTGCTGCATGTATATGGTTATATAAGATAAGATAAGATAAGATTTATTAAAACAAACCATAAAACAATGGTGTCTGTCGTAACATAATATATATACAATATACATCTGAGAAAGAAATCATATATTTGGTGACTATAAATTGACTATAATAGGTGAAACATCTGTGGAGGACCCTGTCAGTCTAGAGAGCATGCAATAAATTCACATATCAATTTTGTTTCGCGTGCTGTGTCTGGGTCAAGAAGACATCGAAAATTATTGAAAGATTCTTTTGATCCTTGTTGTAAAATTTTTGGTTCAACTTGTTGATTGAGTTTTACAAATAAATTATTTCTTTGGTTAATATTCTTCTTACAGAAAAGGAAAAAATGTTCTTCGTCTTCTAACTGAAGACATAGAGAGCAAGTTCTTTGAGATAATGTTGGTTTTGGGCGTTTCTGTCTTTCCTTTTCTATGGCTAAATTATGAGCAGTGATCCTCATTGCACTCAGGTGCCTGGTGAGAGATTTAGGTATCCCTAGTGTTAAATAAGTTTGAGTTTTGAACTCCTTATATATTTTTCCAAACAAATAAAGTTTGTTATCCATTGTAACATCTTGTGAATAGGTCTGAAGTTTTTTATCTACATCCGCCTTGTAAGAATATAATATAGGGTCCTCCAAGTTGTCTGCATCCAATGTTTCTAAGTTTATGTTGAATCTTGTCAAAGAAGAATTTACAATAGAATACCAGGATGGACTGCCTTTATGGAAGAGTTCCTAATTGTCCAGTTCAAATATTTCTTTTAAAAAGCGATCGTTTGGCAAGTTGGTATAAAGTCTAAGCAGGTATTTTATAGCCAGTTTAGTAATAGAATTTGCCATTGGCTCTCTTCCAAGTTCGCATCTACTGCCCAAATTCGAGGATTTTCGATGAACCCCAAGAGTATACTTGCAAAATCTATTGTGTAATTTTTCAAAGGGTGTTTGATCATTGAAAAATGCCTTTGTAGAATAATTCCCAACCCAAATTTCAGATCCATATAACAGTATTGGTTTAATTAGGGTATCAAATAATTTCATATCTGTTTCCCTACTAGAGAAATTAAAGTCAAGAATTTTTGATTTAAGTGAAAATAGTGCTTTTGAAGCTTGTTTTGCCATGTATTGGGCAGCATGTTTTAAGTTTCCATTAAAATATAAAGGCAATCCTAGATATTTATAACTGTCAACAATTTCCACTTCATGATCCCCGATGCTAAACAACATCTTGGATTTGTTCCTCCTTGTTTTACTAAAAACTAAAGCTTTGGTTTTACCCATGTTCACCTTCAGTTTCCATTTATTACAGTAAGTAGACAGTGCATCCAAACAAGACTGTAGCCCAGATTCACTCTCAGAAAGTAGAACCAAATCATCAGCATACATTAGAAGATTAGTTTGTGTTGATTTGAGAGTGATCGGATGTGTTATTGAAAAATCGAAAATTTCAGTTATATCATTTGTGTATACGTTAAATAAGAGGGGACTCAGTCCACCACCCTGACGAATTCCTTTCCATGAAATTTTTGGGTATGTAACCAGATTTCCTTTTTTTACAACAAATTTTGGTTGTAAGTACATACTCTTGATGAGTTTATAAAATTTTCCACCAACTCCATGTTTGAGCAATTTTTCAAGCATTCCCTGTCGCCAGACTGAATCGAATGCTTTTGAGAAGTCAACAAAGCAGGAATAAACAGGTTTTTTATCGTGATTTATGTATTTGTTGATAATTGTTTTCATTGTAAACAAGTGATCTGAAGTTCTGTAGTCGGGACGAAATCCTGCCTGAAACTTATTGTATAATTTATTATCTTCTAAAAAATTGTGCAGTCTTTTCTGTAACAAGGAGGTGAATAATTTTCCAAGACTACTTGTAATATTAATACAACGATAGTTATTGCATTCATTTATGTCACCACTTTTGTGGATGAATGATATTGATGACAAGTTCCATGCCTCTGGAAAATAGCACTCAGTTAGTATTCTATTGAACAATCTGACAAGTGAAGGTAATAGGCTGTCACTGCCACACTTTAAGAACTCATTAAGTATGTTATCAATACCTGACTCTTTATTTGATTTCATGTTATAAATTCCCTGTTTAACCTCCTTACATTTAAAAGGGAAATCTAGCGGGGTTTTGTTTTGTTGTTGTAATTCTACGGATTGCAATCTATTAGGGTCATCATTGTCATCATCATGTTTTGAATAGAGCTGTGACATATATGAGTCCCAATCTGATAATTTTATAGGGTTCTCTTGTTTTTGTTCCTGTTTTAAATTTGAGATCTTTTTCCAAAATGTTTTGCTATTCTTCCCTATGTTATTGTCAAGCTCTTCTACCAGGGATCGGGAGTAATTGAATTTTGATTGTTTAATTATTTTCTTGTAATTCCTTCTGAGATTATGATAGTCTGTTCTAAAATGTGCATTATGGGGTTCCCTATGTAGCTTGTTAGCCACGGATCTAAGTTGTCTTTTCACTTCCAGGCAGTTTTGATTATACCACTTATGTTTGAATGATCTTTGTTGTTTTTGGTGATGAAAAGTTTTGAATGTAACTGATCGGTCAGCAGCTTGTAGTATTATGTTGCTCATATTTGAAGTCAAGTCGTCGACAGTTAAGTTAGGGTTCTCGACTGTATCACAAAAATAACTCAAGAAACCTTGTGAAATTTTGTCCCCAATGGCAGTGACATAACTCTCCTTTGACTTGTCATCCCAAATATATCTTCCTTTAAGTTTATTATATTCATTTTCTACTGGTTTGCAATTCTTTATAATGGTGGGTGTGCATTTAATAGCCATTCTCAGAGTACAATGATCAGACATCTCATTGGGTGGCAAAACATTAAAATATGAAACAGAATCAAATAAACATTCTGAAATTATAAAATAATCAATGCTGCTACTTCCTTGTGGTGTATAACAAGTGGAACATCCCATGGAGTCACCCATAGTTATATGTTGTTTAAGTACTGCACCGGTTAACCCTTAATATTTACGTGGTTGTGATGACTGCCTGCATGGTTTCAAATGGTTTACCAATCAGTTCATTGAACCTAATTGTGTTAGCAAAGGCAAGTACAGACTAGTACTAAGGGAGCATGTCAAAACCTCTTTCGCATATGCGAAAATATTGTCGATAATGTCGAAAAAGTTTTGACGTTAATGTGCAAAAATGAAATGTCGGAAATGACGAAAAATAATGCGATAACGTCAAAAGCGACTGGCCATAGAAGTGCGATAATGTCGAAACCACAACAGACCAAACATTTCCGTAAAATGTCGAAACATTCGACAACGCGAAAGTCACGATGTCGAAACATTGATCGATATTCGCAAACGACGATAAGTTGACGAAAAGTTAAAACATCGATACGATGTTGTCGCACTTCATAAATTTGCGAATTTATTTTTGCCTTCTGCGTAATCAGATGCCAGCTGAATTTTTATTGGCTGAATTGTGTGAAGGAAAATAAAGTTCAGCTAAAGGCCATACAAACCACTCTTAACGACTTGACAGTTCGACTGTTTTGATAGCTATGAGTTCACACAAGGCCTAATTAAACAATAGTCAACTCATTCCAAATGTGTGAAGGGGTGACATTTAGCAAAAGGCTATATAGTCCAGGAGATATTGGTCGACCTCTGCACCCCCCCCCCCCCAGGACTTAACTTCACCCCACTAATTTTCTTCCTTAAGGTCTCTTCTAATTTTTTTCACTTGTTAACAAGAAAAAAAAGTGGCCGCAGAGACTCCAGACAAGATGGCGTCCATCATGGCGGCCATTTTTTTTAAATGCACCAGGTCTCTTTGATCGCCATTATAGTAAAGATTATAGCACATGCGGTCTTGTTTTCCGCTCGATTCGTTATGCTAATATATAATCCTTACAAATTAGCCAAAAATCCGACACCAGAATCCAATATGGCGGCCAAGATGGCCGCCGAAATGTGAAAATATGCTATTTTCTGACATGTTACCACCTTTCGTTTGTCTCTGTGGGAAAATGTTAGAATTTGTGCGTCATGTTATACATTTGTCATATAGAGGAGTCATTGGCGAACATATGGGACCATAATATGCATTCATTGCGGGATATTTTTGTCCGATATCACGTTTTCCCAAATGCCGGTATCATAGGCCAAAGCCGAATCTCCGTTAATAACGCGATGTTATGTTTCGAATCAATGAATGTTATTGCTATTATAACAACACCCATGCATATATATTTGCAGGAGATACTCGAGCTAGGATTCCTCTTATACCTGAGTTGAGGAATATTTACCCAAATCCAAGATGGCGGCCAAAATGGCCACCAGAAATAAAAAATCGCCGAAAATCGCTGATTTTAACACCAGTGAGCATTATTGTCATGACAACTCCACATCTGCTTACTATTGTAAGTTGGGAACACTTAGGCGAAGAACTTTCCTTGTACCATATCCAAATAAAAGTTCCCCAAATCCAAAATGGCGCCCACAATGGCGGACAGATTTTGAAAAATCACCGAAATTCCCTCATATTCACATCATTGGGCATTATTGTCGAGACAAATCCATCCATGCTTACAATTGAGTTGTAAATACTGAGGTGAAGTAATTACATTACATCTCATGCAAGAAATTGTTTTCCAAATCGAAGATGGCGGCCAAAATGGCGACCGAAATTTGAAAACAAGTCTACATTACTTTACTTTCTTACGATGGGCGTTATTGTTTCGCAATTTCTATCCACCATTACATGTTGATATGAAATAGTGACATGAAGTATTCATTAGGGTTTGGCAATTGATACTCACAGCCAATATCGCTGCTAAATTGGCGGCTAGAAATTGAAAAGAAATCGATATTTTCACATATTAATTTCAACTTTTTGTCATAATATCGGTATGTATGGACGAAACTGTACATAAACCATCTACTATTTAACTTAAAGGTATCAAAACGCATAACATAGCTCGTATCCTTCTGGAAATATGAAACACCACAATTAATATCGCGATGTGGCATTTCAAAATCCAGTCTCCACTTAGCGCCGATAATGGCCGTAAGTGTAGGTGCGCCGAATAGTTATATCAGAACAATTACATGATAACAGATTCTGATATGCCACGTCACGTCCATAATTATCTGGACCAGCTTCCATTTCTTTGTCTGAAAAATCTAGGTCGCGCACACCGACAAAGTATTCTCCACTTCCTGGGAGTAGGGTCCCTCTAATCTTAACGTTTCAAACAATTCATTTTCCGGTGTCTAGCTTACAGAAGGTCATCTCTATGTATGTGTCTCATACCCCATCGGATAACGACATGTACACCTGGCGAACCAGTTAACTAGTCACTTCTCAATAGATGGTTCGTCAACTCACAAACTCAGCGAACGCATTGGCATATGTGGACAACTTCGACAGTGTTTCGAAGGTTGCTAGCTGTCTCATTCCCTTGGACAGATGTATATCTGCTAAGGAGAAGACCCGAGTGTACAGACTACCCACACTTCTTGACCATTATCCGAAGCAAACTGTGTGACGCCCCGCAGTTGTCTCGTCGAATATCTCCCAGCAGAGAAGAACAATGCTCGCGGTGCTAGTTTATGGACATGCGCCATGATAGTGGGAATGAAATGGGCCACTGTATACACCACCCCTACACCTGGTGCATGTTTAAGATATCGAATGTTGTGCGTGTCGGTTTTATTTGGTGTGGTAAGATTGTATTTCCACATCCGTTTCGAAGCCTTTCTGATTCAACTACGTACACTTTTGTCTGGATAATAATATGCTAGCCTCCCTCAAAACAGTCGGATGGACTAAAGGATAACGTCTTTATAGCATGAATGTATGCGTGTTTTGTTATCCTCTCTCGGGGTTAGTGTCAGTATTTGGGCGGTATTATTCAAGAAAATGTCAGTAACTGTGGTGCATTTATTTCACTATGTATTTAAAGAACAATTTACAGTCTCGATGGCAATGGCTGTGGCCGTTGGGGAACGCGACCTTTATGATCATATAGCTTTATATATATATAACTTTAGAATATAGTAGTTAATGTCTCATGCAGGAAAATGGTCGCATTGGTGATGTTACCAAGAAATCACTTGGTGTACCAACGTTTGTTGAACTGAATGCAAGTGCTCATCAACGTAACATTCCTCTGGATGTTCTTCGCGTTGAACATTTCACCCTTTTGTTGATGGCATTTGTACTTTCTTGAACCATACCACCCAGCGTGAGTATGACATATCAACCAACTATCAAAGGTATCGCCTTTAAGACTACACCCCAGTCTTGGTGGGGCTTATACAGCAGTAGCCAATGGCATACTCCTGGTCCAGTTGTTTAGGAACGGCTTCCAAACGGATGGGGACATACAATCTTAGCATACAAGGAAAGCAAAGCCACACATGAGATCATGTCTGAATCTAAAACATAACAAAATAAGGGGCGGTGCAGTCATGGTCCAATTTCATTTCCACTATCATGACACATAAACGAGTCTAGATAATGCTGAATGTGGCAATTCAGAATAAGCTCAGGTACTGTTGTTTTGATTCTTGGAAGTCATAATATGACTATTCGGCGCACCTATATACGGTTACGGCCAGTATGAGCCCTTAGTGGAGAATGGATTTTGAAATGCCACATTGCGATTGTGGGTTTTCATCCTTCCAAAAGGCTACGACTTACATTGGAACTAATATATGGCTTATATTTTGTACCGTTTCGTTTATACAAATCAATATTATGACAAAAAGTTGAAATTAGAATGTGATAATATCGGCTTATTTTCAATTTCTGCCCGCCAGTTGGCCGCCATATTGACTGTGAGTATCACTTGCCAAACCCTAATGAATAATTCATACATATCAACATGTAATGGTGGGTAGAAATCGCGAAACAATAACGCCCATCCTAAGAAAGTAAAGTAATGTAGACTTATTTTCAAATTTCGGTCGCCATTTTGGCCGCCATCTTCGATTTGGAAAACCATTTCTTGCATGAGATGTAAGGTAATTACTTCACCTCAGTATTTCCAACTCAACTGTACTGTACGCATGGATGGAGTTGTCTCGACAATAATGCCCAATGATGTGAATATGAGGGAATTTCGGTGATTTTTCAAAATCTGTCCGCCATTGTGGGCGCCATTTTGGATTTGGGGGACTTTTATTTGGATATGGTACAAGGAAAGTTCTTCGCCTAAGTGTTCCCAACTTACAATAGTAAGCAAGTGTGGAGTTGTCATGACAATAATGCTCACTGATGTTAAAATCAGCGATTTTCGGCGATTTTTTATTTCTGGTGGCCATTTTGGCCGCCATCTTGGATTTGGGTAAATATTCCTCAACTCAGGTATAAGAGGAATCCTAGCTCGAGTATCTCCTGCAAATATATATGCATGGGTGTTGTTATAATAGCAATAACATTCATTGATTCGAAACATAACATCGCGTTATTAACGGAGATTCGGCTTTGACCTATGATACCGGCATTTGGGAAAACATGATATCGGACAAAAATATCCCGCAATGAATGCATATTATGGTCCCCATGTATTCGCCAATGACTCCTCTATATGATAAATGTATAACATGACGCAAAAATTATAACATTTTCCCACAGAGACAAACGAAAGGTGGTAACATGTCAGAAAAATAGCATATTTTCACATTTCGGAGGCCATCTTGGCCGCCATATTGGATTCTGGGGTCGGAGTTTTGGCTAATTTGTAAGGGTTGTATATTAGCATAACGAATCGAGCGGAAAACAAGACCGCATGTGCTATCATCTTTACTATAATGGCGATCAAAGAGACCTGGTGCATTTAAAAAAAATGGCCGCCATGATGGACGCCATCTTGTCTGGAGTCTCTGCGGCCACTTTTTTTTCTTGTTAACAAGTGAAAAAAATTAGAGGATACCTTAAGGAAGAAAATTAGTGGGGTGAAGTTAAGTCCTGGGGGGGGGGGGGGGGGGTGAAGAGGTCGACCAATATCTCCTGGACTAATACAAACATATAGGCCTACTGACATATAATGACGTATATACCGGTCCCTCACAACTATGTGTGAACTGTGCGACAATATTGTTGTTGTTGTTGTTGCTGTCGTCGTGATGTCTTCTCAATTAGTGAACAATGGTTTAACTCGTTGGACAAAAACAACACATCTGATATATAAAATTCCAAAATGATGCGACTTGATATCATAATATCAGTTCGATCATGGCTAGAAACAGTGCATGATGAAATCGAATAGATCTATCGTTAGCGGACATATACGAGTTAAGAAAATATTAGACCAGCAGTTTACACAGGTCGACATTACGAAGAAGTTAGGGTTTTCACAACCCCAGGTATCACACATGTAACAGAAAAAAGATGAAATCACACAGAAATTTGAAACCAGCTGCACCCACCCACAATGGGAGCGACAGCCGTCCATCCAGCATTTGAAGCAATAGACCCGATATAGAACAAGCCCTCATCACATTGTATCAACGCCAAACATAGAGCCATACCCCCTAAGTTCATTGTTTTATAATGGTATGTATATCATTATCCATGTTTTTATTATTCATTCAATAAAGAATCGAGAAAAACATAACACTCAACTCCTCTGTCAGTCAATGCTACCCACAAACGAAACTAGGATTGGCCTGGGAAATTACAGTGCTAAAAACATAACGTGCAATTCGTGGAAATTCCAAACTATTATATAATATGTTTTGTATTAACTTTACTTTGTCGCATCTGATCTCTGATATATATTGAATAAAATGTGTAGATTTGAAATAAAAGTCGCCGACGAATTAATCATGACGCTGCGCTTCCGATATCTAACAATGATTTCATATTTATATTGCGAAAATGAAAGCATTGTTTACGACAAAACCAGCACCGGGTTTACGGTACTTTCAGAATCCGACGATGCCGTAAACCCCCTGATTTGCGTCCACATTAAAATATGTGTCTGGTCTAGAAAGACAGATTGAAACTGTAGAAATTAACTCTACGTGGCATACAGGAAGTATACTATAAATCGGGGTTGTGGAATAATTTATTGTCGTCCTCGGCTGTATTCTTTTATTCATAATAGTTCGCACAATTAAATGGTGACGGTTTACCCAAAATGAAGACAAGTTACATAATCACACACAAAAAACGTTTTTCGAAATTAAAATTTGCATTGTTTACGGTAACACTACATCAGTCTTAATGCGACGATGTAGCAATTATTGCACGAGATTTTGGGGGGCTTCAACATTGTACTTTAACATTTACTGTAAACCAGTGATACAATATCACTGCTGTAAATCCACTGATTTGCGGCCACATCAAAATGTATAGGAAATTATTGTATGCCTATCCTATTATATAAATCGGCTCTGGGAATAATTTATTTGGGACTTTAATCTTCTATAAATAATAGTTCATGAACGTTTGAATTGTCCGATATTAACCAAATCGGTGATTTCAGTAGATCGGAGAAATTTACTAATACATAGAACTCCGATCAAATCGGAATTGTTTTCATGTCGGAGAAAACTCCGATTAAATCATTGGAATTCTTATGAGAAAAACTCCGATCTGAGAAATTTCAGCATGGACACCGACATCTTCCCATTCGCGATACATCGGTATAAAACTGCGACCACGGAGTAATGTATTTATTGAACACAAACTGTCCTGCCAATCATATCGACACAACAGCAATATTGAGGGAAATAATGCTGCGATCTTGACGAAAACAAAGACTGCGAAAATATGTAGAAACAAAACAGCGAACATTTGAGCAAAACTGCGAAACAGAACTGCGATAATTGCAAAAACATCGAACCAAGACGGCGAAAATGACGAAAAATTGACGAAAACGTACAACGTTACGGCGTGCGATAATGACGAAAAAACTCTGATAATGTCGAAAAAACAACGTCAATGACGCCACATTTTTCGCAGTTTTATCGCATTTTTTTTCGCATTTGCGAAAGAGGTTTTGACATGCTCCCTAACCTAGTATGCCCAAAAAGACGTTATTGTACTGAAATAGACATATTTCTCCCACATTTAGACCCACATGCATTTACTTGTGATTATGCTGATGAATTATGAGTAACTTTCCAACTAAAACAACTGCCAATGTCCTGATCGGGTTTCCAAAATATTTATTGTTAACTCTGACCTTCCTGAGCACATCTGCTGTTTTGACTGAACCAGTAAACCATGAAGGCAAGTGGGTCGGATGATTTGGGGACATATCGCGGCTATTTGTGGTAGATTTGGTCAAAAACATGCGCAAAAATCCTCGAAAATATCCTGGTTTTTGCTTATGATGGCAGCCATCTTGGATTTGGAGGACACGTGACATTAAAAAAAATTGGAATAGAGTCCAATTATTTAGCACAACCCATCCCAATGTTGAAAATATACATGCCTTGCTTCTACTAAAAAAGTATACAAGGAACCAGTTTTTGAACAGTTGCCCCCACACTAGTGAAATCTATTTCATTCCTTGCATTGTCTTTAAGGTGTTTGACAAATATTAATTAACCATAGAGTTAGAGATAGAACAATATTGATGAAGGTTAACTAGCCATACAGCTCTAACGGCAAAATGAACAATGACTGTTTTCAACTAAATCGGGTCTTGTGTACAATGTTATAAATCTATATTTTATCTGAGCAATGCCGTCCCACCCACTACCCAAGGTTCCTCCCGCCCCTACCAACGAGGTGTGTTTAACTTATAAGTACAGAAAATAGCTGTGTAAATGGTGTCGAACCCAACAATAGGCACACAAATCGCTAGATACGCCGCCTCCATCTGCCCCTGTGCTAAAGCATCCAAAAACAATACTTGACCGCGTGACCGTTCAAATTGAAATGACTTTTACAAAAACATCCATTTTATTCCATCGAAAATATGGAACTTAAACATTTTGAGCTGAACCTACCCATCACATGATGCAATAGAGTTGCTCGCCACCCGGCATGGTGGTGAAGTGTCACGTGTGTAAACACAACAAAACAACATAATTATCTCCCATGCATCAAGTTGTGTGTTCTGTTTAATGTTCCGCTGTTAGAGCGTTGGGTAAAACGAGCGTTGACTGGGGGGGGGGGGGGGGTGTAGCACTGATCGGCGTAATCAGTAACCATGCATTGAACAATTACTCTTCTTGTGTCATTGTCGCACCTGTATGCAAAGGCGTCGGTTTTGGAACATTTGCCACCAACATCATAGTGCGGGGGCAAATGTAGATCTTAAGTATACTTTTTAGCTCGGTGGAGCTATAGTCATCACTCCTCGTCCGTCGTCCGTCCGTCTGTCCGTCGAGCCGTCCATCTGTCCGTGTTTACTAATGACTACTTATGTGGCTAAGATTGTGTAAAATGGATATTTATGTGCATAACTTCCGTTGCGTGGCTAGCCACGTAACAGCTTTCAGATGGACGTTCTAAAATGATCTATTTGGCCTAATCAGCTTATTTAATTTTGTAGTCACTCAAAATTTGGAGAAAAAAAAAGTCCATCGATTTAGACATCCATGACCCGTCAATAGGAGATGTCGGACACCGACAAGACATTTATGTGGCTAGCCACCCAATCACGGACCTGTCAGTTTCTCCTATTCCACTGTCCCAGTTGCTGTGAGCAAGTTTTTGAGTTTTAATCAGCTTCTTCTGCTATAATTCCAACATGTTATGAATCCATAATCTGGAGTTTTATCACTATCTACTACTTGATAGCCACTTAAAATTTTATGGCTACTTGAGAAGCCACATAAAAACTAAAGCCACATTACCATTTCTAGCCACATAGGTCGAAGCCACATATCTACCCATTTGTTGGTATGTCCGTCCGGCCATCCGTCAACAATTCTTTGAACATCTTCTTCTTTAGATCAATAGGGCCAATTGGGCTCATATTTGGTGTGGATGTTCCCTAGGTGACTGACATTCAGATTTGTTAAAATGAGGTCACCAAGTCAAATAGTTTTGATGTCAGGACCATAACTATTTTTCCCCATAGTAATTCTTAAAACGACTTCTTTTCTGAAGTCATCGGGCCGAATGGGTTCATATTTGGTATGAGGGTACCTTGGGTGACTGGTTCAGATTTGTTCAAATGAGGTCACTGTGTCAAATGTGGGTGAGACTATGGACATAAATCTGAAGAATTTTTTTTTTATAGATTTAATTTATTGCTCAATTTAACCAAAAACAAATTTAATATATTTTATTTTTAATATATATTTTTTTTTTATTAAATAAAATAAAAAACATTAATTAAAATTTTGAAGAACTTATGGCATTACATCTTTACATCTTCGGGGGGGGGGGGTATGTACCTCTAGTCACCCCACTAAATTTGGTTGAAATCAGGGGTTTGGGAGAAAACACCAACAGACAGATGTACAGAAATGTTCAGTAACTTCCTTTTAATATCCTTGCATTCCAACTACAAGCCATCCCTGAACCAAGGGGCTAAGAATTGATAGACATGACACATGTTGTTTATAAACAGTGCCAGATAGATAGATAACACAACTGCTGTTGGCTATAGGCAGAGTCCCCAGGGACTGTATATTCATGTCATTCATAATTTAAATGAGATTAATAGTTGAGCATTTGTTTTCTAAAGTTGTCAATGTAGCACCATCATTGTTTACAATACACTGGTCAATAATATCAGACTATATTCCATTTCTCCAAGCTTTAATTAAGTGTGTCTGGCATTTGTAGAATGAGGTTCCCAGAGGGTGAATTTAATTATGCTATCCCGCACAACAGGCTAGCATCACCAAATACACCTTCTGATGACCTCATTCTGCTTTAATAGGCCTCATCTTCTGGGAAGTATCTAAGAGTCTCAAATTGACATTTTTAGCAGCTTTTCCCCCTTCTGTTCAGATTCTAAAATGCATAATTGAGGTGTCAAATGTGTGCACATACTGTCATACGTCACCAACTTCAGCTGGAGAACTTCTATCTGTCCCTATGTCTCCCGTAGCAGTTGAGGACTAAGTAAAATTGGGTTCCAAGATGGTGAATTTGGTGATGCTAGCCCACCTTTATACAGAATAGCATCACTACATTCACCCTTTTGGGACCTCAGACACACTAAATTCACACTTGGCTGTTCCAATATTATTTTCTTAACCACTTATCTATGTGAATTCATTATACCTGACAAAAAGTGGGGGGTATATTGGATTAAAACTGTTGGTCTGTCAGAGTGTCCTTCCATCCATCAACAATTGTTTTCTTCTCGATATCTATATGAATTCCCTACCTGTATGTGACTCACATTCAGATTTGTTCAAATAAGTTCATCAGGTCAAATAGGAGGGATGCCAGGGCCATAATGTTTTCCCTCCATAGTAAATTCTAACAACTATTACTTCTCAAGAACCATCAAGTCTATTTAGCTTATATTTGTGTATGCAGGGTCCTTGGGTGGCATGTTTAGATCTGTTCCAATGGGGTCCTTTTTGGAAAATCAATTAACTTCAACTCTTAAAAGCGACTGTTTAAAATTATTATATGAATAGATATCAGAGATGGGGATTCATGTTTGTTCAAATAGGGGTAGAGTTAAGAGGTTTAGCTCTGCCCCACCCACACTACCTGTATCTATGCTGTACACTACTGGTATAATAATATATATATTCCTCTTGAAAATTTAATTTCTGATGCATTTATAGTTGTAGATTAGATTTTCACACCAAACATAAGTTAGAATAGTTCTCATAGTTTGATTTTATTTTCCAACCAGTATGTTTTTAAACCAACAGTCCATATTTGCCTACTTCAGGTTTAACTGTTATACCAAAATGGGCCACAACTTTTAACTTTATGGAAGATGTCAGGTTGGAAATTCCCAAAAGTTTGAGAGCTTGAAGCACCGGTTCCAGTTGTAAAATTTCGACATAAGAGGGATGTGCAAAAGGAATGTTGTGAACTTTAGGCTGTGGTATGGTTAAGATTATCTTGTTTAAAAGGGGGTTGAAGATTTTACAATAGTGTGCACTTAGAGATTTCAAGGTGAAGAGCCCGGCTCATCAGCGAATTCCTAGCTATGTCCCTGTTTAGAACTACTTGTCTTAAGTTATTTTGACAAGTACTGACTGTTTTAGTCTTCAAAGTTTCTTTCCTCTCTGTCTTTACAGTAGGTGAGCGTCTCCAGAGTCATTGACTGTCTTGTCTAGTAGAAGCAAACCTATTCAGTTTGGCGGGATATTTGAGACTCTATTCCAATTTTTTATCCAGCCGTAAGTAGAACAAGATGAGAGGGTACCGATATGGTGAAAAACGGCATGTAAATCACCCCTAGCCTTCAAAACGAAAATCGCTAAACAACTCATAATGTTAACTCTGACCTTCCTGAGCACATCTGCTGTTTCGACTGAACCAGTAAACCATGAAGGCAAGTGGGTCGGATGATTTGGGGACATATCGCGGCTATTTGTGGTAGATTTGGTCAAAAACATGCGCAAATATCCTCGAAAATATCCTGGTTTTTGCTTATGACGGCAGCCATCTTGGATCTGGAGGACACGTGACATTAAAAAATTGGAATAGAGTCCAATTATTTAGCACAACCCATCCCGATGTTGAAAATATACATGCCTTGCTTCCACTAAAAAATATACAAGGAACCAGTTTTTGAACGGTTGCCCCCACACTATAAAGCGCGCTATTTTGCTTTTAATTTTGCTTTTATCGGACCCAACATCTAACAATTGTTGACAGATATGGCTCAAATTGGTCACAAAATGACCGATGGATGGTGAGAATAAACATTTCATATTTCAATATTGTGTGATTTTGAATATTACGTTTCAAATGGAAGCAAATTTGATTAATGTTGAAAACGTTCCATTGATATAGATATCTTAGGAAGCTAAATCTTCATTTCCAGCAATATTTGCTGAATTTATGTAAGAAAAACCCGATTAATTCTGATGGCACTCCCAATTGTTCGAGTAAAACCCATCACGGGCTCGATTGAAGCCTGCAGCGGGGTTTACTGCTGCCTGCCACGGGGTTTATACTTAATCGTAGTATGGTAAGTTTGGAAAGACTTAATAATTCGGGTTACTGGATTGATATTGATATAAAACGTGTCAATAGATGATTATGTCAGTCAACTAGCTTCACAGATGTATCCAATATTTCGATTAGTGCAAATTTCGATTGATGAAAGTCGAATTAACCTTAAAATAAGGAATGCACTCGACTAAGATTAAGTTTTTCTGTAGAATGGTAATCTAAATTATCACCAGACTTCTGTCACAGCCTACATAATCGTTTCCCCATATATGGGGGTCATTTTCTAACAATACTATTAAATGCACCACTTGAAACTAACTAACTAAATCAATCTTGCACGCCCGCTTTTGGTTTTACTGATGCCCGCAGCGGCGTTTACTTGGCCGCAGCGGGGATTATAGGATGACCAGCGTGGTACCGGACCACAAGCTACATGTATGTCAGATTTGATCTTATCTGACATATTTTAAGAAATAAGTTTCACAGAGAAATGAGTTTTGTTAACCACCACTTTAATAGGGCCCAGATAGGAAATCTAACACTCCAGCCCCACCCACTGCTCTACAAGAGAAACTATTTGTGCTGTTAAATGCAAGTTTGGTGTATAATTATATAGATTCCTAACATCATTCTGTAGTTATGATATCTTATCAGTTTATATAGGTGTTCAATATGTCTTTTACCTTTCGTCTCATTTTAGTCAGAAAGTAAAACACATCAACTGGAGCCAGATTAATAATGGTGTTGATTCTATACATCTGATTTATAAGCCTGCAGTTTTGCATATTGATTATTCAACATATTAGTTTGCTTATTCTATAGATCAGCATGCAGAGGAAGTTATCAAATACATAATAAACCCAAGCTAGCATATAACATACTAGCCGATGTACCCGGTGTTGCATGGGCAAAGTGTGGCAAAATTAAAATTGAAACAGTTACAGAATATCTAGAATATTAAAGGGTATTTATTGTTACAGTACTTTGTTCTGGTGCTTTGTTGTGGGCGTTGTCGGGCAGAGTCAAGAACCAGCCCATGTTACCAGGAGGGCCGAAATACATGACAGCACTAAATTTCAAAGTGATCCACCCAGTAGTTTCTAAAAACCACGATGCCCGTGCGGATATGACCTCATAATGTCAAGACCCAGAACATGACCATACCAAATTTCATTGCGATTAACTAAGTAGTTCCCGATAAACTATTTTGTTCGTGCGGATATATTATGTTATAACATCAAAATGTGACGTCAGGGTGGAATCCTTACCACAGCATACCACAGTCCCTGAGCATGTCGTTAAAATGACTAAAATATAAATTAAAATTATATCAGTTTAAAATGAGCGCGCCATATATTTTTTAATTCATATTTTCATTGTGTTAGGTTTTTCCTCATTGAGATCCGCTCTGTAGTTTCTGAGAACCGTGATGTCCGTGCGGATGTGTTGTCATATTGCCAAAAACACGACATTAGTTTGTCTATTTTTAACAATTTTAGGAAATGTTTTGTCTGATAGCGCATTAACTTGAACAAACGACAACCAATTTCATTCAATATTTGGTATATGGATCTTTCACAACAGTAAATCGAACAAATTCGAAAAACCAGGTTTGTCAGATATTTTTTTATCTGAGTTATGAGTTATGGTTCTTTAGTTTGTCCATTTTTAGTGAATCTAGGTCGGACAGATTCACTCAATATGGGCATACAAACTCGAGCCATCTTTGATGTGCAACCATTGTTTTATTATGATCAGATTTATTTTCTATATATGCAGATATATGTGCAAATAAAAGAAAGAACAAGGGTAGAATAAAACACTCATGTTTTATTTTACCTAGTAACATAACTTCCCTCTGGACAACTTTCAACATAACTTTAAAACAACAAGACTTTCATTCCTTGGTCAATGAATACAGCTACTATTGCGACCTCACTTTTCGATTAAATGATCCTATATCGAACACAAATTTCATTACTCTATATAAAAGGTTTCTATACTGATTGAGTGTGAAATTGTCATTCATGTGAAGCTATTAAATGTTTGTATTTTATTTTGACTGTTACCATTGGTAACAGGTTGTTTGCCTTGGTGATTCACTGTGGTGTGTCTCTCATTAATTCCTGGTGTATTGATATTTTATCTGATCTCAGAGACATTTAGAAATATGATGTCAATAGAAGCTTTACTGAGCAGTCAGCTGCTCTGAGATCGGATTTCTTTTGTAGTGATTGTGGGGTTTACCGGGTCCAAACCATACTTCTCAAAACTTATTGAAGTCAAAAATCTTATGAAATTCATGGACAGTTTCACCATTTGTCAATTGTTGTGGTGATGCTGCATATTTTTATTTTTCCCTTTCTGCATCTACTTTTGTTCAACCCAACTGTTTGCAAACCAGGCTATGTTATTGGGGGTAGAAATCAGAATGCAAGTACTCAAATATGATGTCTTTTTTAAAGAACCTGTGGTTTACCCTGGGTTCCACATCTCCAGTTACGAAAACAAATCCCCCCACTTGAAAATTGTTCTTTGACATTCAATTCAAGAGATATGTAAAGTTGATTGCAAAAATGAATACTAATAGTTTTAGTGCATATCCAGGTCTTTGAGAAATCTAGAAAAGAACAATGTGCTTTTTAACAGGGTTCGTGCTGGCCCCAAGTTCCCAGGTGCCAACACTGTTGCCAATTGCATTATTTTTTGGGCCACTTTATATTTTCTGTTGCCACTTTTTTTCATACCAATATTTTTGGTGCCATTTTTATGTTTACCCATACCATAGTATGGTAAACATAGTGTCGATGTCCGGATTGACCACTTGTCGTTCGTCCGTCCATCTGTCTGTCTGTCCGTAGACACTTTAAGCATGGTGTGATAACTCAAATATTTTCTATCTGATCTGAACCAAATTTTGTATATGAATTTCTCAGCACAAAAGAAAGATAGAGTTCGAATATGGGTTGATCCAACTATTTTTAACTGAGTCATGGCCCTTTTTCGAAAAAATATTCACTCTTAAAAAAAAAAATTAAAAAAAATTTAGATTGAATTCCTTGCTCAATTGGAAAAAAATATATAATAAAATATTTTTTTAAAATTATTAAAAACAATTTTTTTTTTTAAGTTAACAAAATTTGAAAAACTAACACCATTATAAAAACTCTGCCAAGGGTACCCCGAGTCACCACACCAAATTTGGTTTATATTGGTCCAAAATCTTGTGATATGTACTGCTAAATTTATTTGGAGTGACATTAACACGTTGAGTGCCGGAAATCAATTAGTAATCTCGCCAGTTTGCCAAATCGTGGCAAGATAGATACCCTTAGTAGTCCATAATTTGGCTTCAATGAAGCAAAAATTGGATGACGTCGCGACTTTAGATGACAGAAACGGCGATTGATAGTACTACGGGATAACTCGTAGCCGGCACTGGCAGAAGGAATTTGGGTATTCCCACCACCAGTGCCAACTACGAGTTATCTCGTAGACACAATTGGACACGTTTGAGCAACAAATATGAAGTAGAATGTAACCCAAACAAGTTATTTTGGTGGTAAGCATATTTATGGAGGTGTGGGAGTCCTTGTGGTTATAGCTCGTTATATAGTTAAATTGTGGCTGATGCACGGCGGAGCAAATTACTTATATATATGAGCATGCATGCTACAGACGGCGAATCCGAAGTGGAATCGGGTGAACTTGGTTCCTGTGAGGATGAGTTTATTTCGTCCATACAGTAATGACTACGAGCATGCATCTTCTGTTGTTTCGGGCATTGTAAGTTATCTCCCATTTAGCCTGATTTAGGCCTATGCTATAGGGTTCCAAAGTACAGCCCAAAATAATAGTGTTGGAAGAATTGTCAGCAAAAAATTAAAACAACCATGCAGCAGTAGCCAAAGAGATCCCTGCACATTCAGGAGTGTGCTACATGTAACGATTCCATATAATCCATCCGTCTGGAAGTAAGTCACCCTTTACTGTAAACCTCTATGCTACACAAAACCATTTATCCGTACCTACGTATGTAGAACAGTTCAATGAACTGCATGACGTCTAAAGTACGGTAATTGCTACGCTTTTTATTTTCCAACACGTTTGGAAGAGGGTAAAATGTAGTTTTGGGGAATAATTGTTCCGCTTTACTTGTATTATAAATAATAAAATACCTAGCCCCCCAAATGGAGCCGCACAGTGCATACAAAAACAACTGCTGTGTTCCCTAATTATGAGATAATGGTTGCATCAAAGCGCATATAACGTCATGGATTATCCGCTTATCTTGTGTTGGATGCATCCACTCGCACATGGGTGAGAGGGAACAGATTTGGCAGGCCTGTGTGACGTGTGTGGGTGGTTGTGCGAAGTTTCAATGTGTTGAAACACAACGATGTAACCATTCCTCGAAACTGCCTTCGCTTGTTTGTACATTGTGAATATCCACCCCCTGACTTTGTCTGCATGCGTGAACATTGTCAGTCTATTGAATACCAAAACCCCAGTCTAATTGCCCACACACGACTGCATTTGGTGGTCACTCAGTGAGACAGTGTCAGCTGTATTCACTCACAACTGGACCATTTTGAGTAGAATATAAGTGCTGATGGTGCTCCCTTCAGTTGAACGATGCAAGGGGAGCCACACTATTTATTTGATAAAATCACTGTTCTGATGTTCCGATGCGGGTTTTCGTGGTGCATCGACCTATTCCACTGCTTCCGTTTGTCAGTTACACGACATGGAAACCACTACAAGATAACTCGTAGTGGCACTCAACGTGTTAAATCCAAATCATCAATTCCATCCCATGCCTTTGGACTACTTAGCTATTGATAAGGCTATATTATTTTCTGATGTCTCTTACTTATGCCAATGTGCAGATAAAGAAAGCTATGGTATCTAATTTTTAAAAAGGTTTCAACAATACACATCACATGATATTAACAGTAGACTAAAACATCTGTGCTGCATTGCACAGCTGAGAATATCACTCTACAGATGGTTTGAGGTCATTATTAATGTTATTGGTTTAATAGAGATGTCAGCCTTCAACATAAACAATGCCTGTGATTTGTTTACAGCTCTGCTATATAATTGATATTAATGGGTCAGCAGTGAGGTGTCTTATCTTGATGGCTGTTGTTGGTAGAATTTGATACATTATCATTGTAATCTTAAATTGGACTCTCTTAACCCTTATTCCAACGTATCGTCTTTTGACATCTTTTGTTGTAGCATCCATATCGGCTTTTGACGTCTTTTGACAACTTTAATTTTTGCATTTTCAACACTCGGATTTGAGACTCGAATGAGGAGTAATAATGATGATTTACATTGATTGTGTTTTGTTCTGCTGATGGATAAGATAATGAAGGGCAAATATTTAATCCTTTCTTCCTTTGCTAGGCTTTGGATTTGCAAAATGTTAACTTAGAACACTGTTTTGGCTGACAAAATGAAAACAAACGAAATAGAAACACGTGGTTGCGACGATTATGTATTATTTCTTTGGTGGTGATTTTATATTTTCAAATAGTGCAATATGAACATTTTCCCCAGTCATTATTAAATCGGCCACAACTAAGCAAAATCTCAGTGTAACAGTAACTGAGTAAGTTGCGGAACTGGCCACTGGGATGTTTTTCCTGTCGAGTTCCATTATATATTTATGATTGTCACTTCAGTCATGAAATTTATTTTTGATAATAATAAAGAAATTTTTTAATAAACTAAAATTATGATGAAGGCACATATTTACACCTTGCCTTCCTATATATTACAAAATATATACTCAGTCTCGTATTGGCTGACAAAATGAAAACAAACGAAACAGAAACACGTGGTTTACTGGTTGCGAAATTTTGACGAAGATGAAATTTGTCTCAATATTTAATTTAGGTGAATCTCTCCACAAACCAAATTAGTGTGGTCGTCAGAGGGTTCGACCCGGAAGAAATTGGTATAGAAGCGGTTTTGGTGTCATTCGACGCGGGAGAATCTCGTGTATAACATATCCAAAATCCGCTAAAATCCGCTTTGGACAAAATTCAGGATCCAACATGGCGTCCAACATGGCTGCCGTTAGTCAAAAGATACTCTTGACTGAGATTAATTCGATAACAGTGAGAACAAATGTTGTCATATGTATACAAATGTATACATTTTTGCAAAGGTAAAATGTTGTGCCACCTGTTTATGGCAAAAATGGAACCCATCGTCCCAGATGGCCGCCAAAATGGCGGCCTAAACTAGAACATTTGAAGTTTTTGCCTAATATCTTAAAGATCAATTCCTGTTGTTTGATAATGGTTCAGACTGGCGACATTGATTAGTCATATTCATGTTAATTCATCATTGGAGCAATGAAAGATACCATAAATGGGGTCCCAGACTCATCTACACCCTCAAAAATTCGATTTTACAGAACGCGGTATAAAATTCCACAAAACTCTCCATTGTGATTACAGTCATATATCAACAAGAAATGGACAGAACTGTACAATGTAAGTTGTGCATACCAATATCTATAAATACTGCAATTCAATGAAACCCAAATTGGCGCTTTGTCTCAAAATGGCTGCCAAAATGGCGGTCAAAATATGGAAAATGGCGAATATTGATCACAGTGTCATTCAATCCATTATAAGTAGTGGTTGATGAATAAAATTGACTAAATAAATACGAATGTATACCTCTTTATGATGCCATTATGCTAGCTCTATGTAAAAACTTAAAAATCAGTACCAAAAATGGCCACCCGATGTGAAAAATACTATTTTCTATCACTTCTGTTTATCACTTGTTGCTCTCTGAACTGGGAACAATGGGTATATTCTTTCAATGATCGTGTCAACTGATCATTACAGCAATGACATTTCTAATAGATTAGATCATAGTTTACTCTGGTCCTTCACTAATAAATTATAACGAATGTGGTATGAAATTTAACCAAAATCGACTTTGGGGTTCTGGTCACATTTGATATTTAGGGATGAACAGATCTTGTCTACAAAATAATTGATCAAATAGACCAAATAGACAAAAAGAAACAATAAATTTTATCTAATATGGTTCCAAAACGAAAATGGTAGACTCTGCCCAGCTTATCACATAATGGAAGTTGTGAGTGGTGGATGCAGTTGATAGTTGGCTCATATACATGTATGTGGCTCATATACATCAAAACTATTTATTTTCAATCTTTTGGTGGCTTCCCGCGGGTTGACAAAATCTCGACTCATCAGTGCTATAATGTCGTATATCCATTTTGGCGGGAAATGAGTATTTGATACCATTCGAATCGTGAGAAAAAATCCAATCCGATGGGCCAAACTGTCCTTGCATTGGATGACAAATATTCGCACAAACCTGTGAAGCAAATGTCGTATCTCCAGCGATCTTTACAATTATTCGTGCTATGAGGTCGTATGTCCAACAGCAGCCAATCGGACGCTTCAGGTTGTCCACGTGACTTCTGTTTTGTGTTTGTGAATTCTAAAATGTGTGCTATATGGCAGTATCTCCATGTTAGTCACGTGATCATTTGGTGATTTAAATTTTGTGATTGTTCCACACATTTCTGTATGATGATGCACATGGGTGAATTTTCATAGTGTAGAATAGGCACTTTTTAGTTCATAGACACATGCGATTGCCACCATATTTAGCTTAATCTGCATTTATTAGCACAACTTCATTATAGCACGGAAACGAATCGTCGCTGGCATATCATATCTCCAAACAAGCTATTGCTTTTTAAAAGAAAACGAGGGAATAAACAGAAAACAATATGTGGTTCAATGAACAGCTAATGTCAGTTTTCATTGGGATAAATACAACAATACGTCATGCTTTGTCAACATTAGGAGAAATGTTGTCTAAAAACTTCAACCTTCATTTTCTCGGAAAGTTGAAAATGTGGGTTACATTATAGCACTGATGCGACGAAATATTAACTATTCGGGCTCGGCCATCATTTTCAAGTTTCAAGCTGGAACTAAATGTAGCCCATGGATTCCCCATTCGACATGTAAGAAAAGTAGTTTTACTCTGATCTCTTCCCAGATATCAACTCTCCGGTAAATGGTGATCTCTTATGTTCTAGAAAATACGTGTGCCAAATACATATATGTATGAAGAACTATCCCCATACATTGTTTTAGAGCTGGGACGGTTATGGGTTTTTCGTGACCGGTTATGAACGGCAAAAAACCGCGATTAACCGGTTAACCGCATATTATAGGTATTATTATGGGTGTGTAAGCCCAGTATGCAGAACGGCGATGATTGTGATGCTCACTGACATGGTAAGTTTGAGAACGACTCCTGCCCATTATACAAAGAAGTTGTCACCCATGACACACATAATCACATACCGGTACTGTAAAAACATATTTTTCGTGTTCAGTGACAACGTAGACCTATGTGTTCCTACGTGTGGCCAAACACAAAGAACTGACCTCTTGGTTATGTAAACACACAGTGGGTATCATAATGGAGCAGAAGGGGGAACTTGTCAATTAACAAAAATGTCTTCCAAACTGCGTCAACTTTATTCACTCGAAACCAAAATATTCAAACACGTGCTTTTGTATACGTTTTTATACGTATACGTTTTAGCATTCGGCAAACCTCGTCAGATTCCATCACCGTTTGCCCCCAGAGGTCACAGGTCGAGGAGTTCAGAATGCCGTTTTAGTAGAAATACAACTGCCTTGTCAGTGCTGTTAAATAATTACACTCAATGGCTTTTGTTAAACATGCAATTAGTCGCCATGTATGTAGACAATGGATGACGAATAAAGCGCCGGGCTTATTGTTTTCCTAATCAGTCCTAATCGAATTAAATCGGAACATTGATATAAACTATAGTCAGACTATAGATAACCCACATTGCCGCTTACATAATAACCAGGGCATTCCTGACTCCAAGCATACACTTTGGGAACAAGACGGCTGTCCTTTGATGTTTCGTTTTGACGTCGGCAGGCTGTGAAATGTAGCCTTCAATGAGCCGACACACCGCGTTTGATGTTGTTCCGTCAATCTCGGATTCATTTTAATTGACGGAGACAGATTAACCCTCTTATAGCCAGTTATAGCTGACCATCACAGTGATCATACACTATAATAGTGATGTTACGGTTAACCGGCCACGGCAAATCCGTGACCGCTCACGGCCATAGTTGGTGGTTAACCGGTTAACCGCATAACCGTCCCAGCTCTACATTGTTTACACATCGACTCCGTAAGTATGTGGAGGTTTTCTTGGACAAGCGGGATTTTCAAACATCGAAACCGTCCGTACAAACAATAAAAGTTAATAGGAAATGACGTTGGATGTAGGTCTAGAGTACGTCGTCCGCATGAAATAGTTTTCGTGTCAGTAATTTGCACATATTTCGTGCTCTGATGAGCATGGATGAACGCCTTATGTGGCAGTTTGATTGTCTAACATCCGGAAAATAACATGTTCATTGTTCACATTTCTTAGACAAACATGTTGTTAATCACCATGTTCATGTGGCATTTCTATCCAATGACAACCTTGAAATGCCAGTTAATCAAGCTAAATGGTTGATACCTTTACGCCTACGGGTCAGATCCAGCCGTGACGCACATTGTGTCTACATATCATTGATGAAATTCACTAAATGTGTAGAAGATATAGGTGCGTCTATATATGTACTAGAATGTTTCTATCCACATGTATATACCCACAATCGCATGACACGGAATTGTCACATAAAGTGTGAAGGGTATACAATGTACGTGCGAATTTTCATTTTTCCTCTTGATATTGAAGAAAATAATTTTACTTTGAAACTCCCCAGATCCGATAACCAACTTGCCCACCAATTAAATAAACCCCAGATTATTCGCTTTTCCCTCCTGTCCTTTTCACTTTCGCCAGCACTGGAAAACCTATTATAGCCTGATGCTTCCGGACTACCACCGATGCCCATATATTTGATGTTCCGAATAGTCGTTATAAGTAGAAATGTTGACACTGTGTTTTCAAATAATCCAGATTCGTAGCAATTTAATTTCTTTTTAATTAATTTCCAGATAGTCCCTCGTAATAAGTGGACATCGTGTTGGATCCTGCAGTAGATACTGCTTAGTTGGAACATTTCGGGCTGAACTGATTGTGATAGTAGATTATTGGCAACAAGTTTAATAGGTCTGTCATCGTTAGCTCACAACCGAAGTGTTGTTTCGGCTTTCCTCTGAGCAGAACTTAAATTTCGACAATTTTCGGTGGCCATTTTGGTAGCCATCTTAGCATTTTGAATCATACCCACAAAAAACATTGATTTCAATCAATGATGTGTATTGGTGCCGAATTGGCGTTTTGTCGAATGGGTTTTCGTGAATAACTACATATTTGCCATTTTCATTATTATTGGCGACCATGTTGGACGCCATCTTGAATTCTGTATTTTCCCTAAAGCGGATTTTAGCGGATTTTGGATATGTTATACACGAGATTCTCCCGCGTCGAATGACAACAAAACCGTTTCTTTACCAATTTCTTCTGGGTCTAACCCTCTGACGACCATTCTAAATATCTGCCATTTTCCATATTTTGACCGCCATTTTGGCAGCCATTTTAAGACAAAGCGCCAAATTGGGTTTCATTGAATTGGAGTAATTATAGATAATGGTATGCCCAACTTACATTGTACAGTTCTGTCCATTTCTTGTTGATATACGACTGGAATCCCAATGGCGATTTTTGTGGAATTTTATACCGCGTTCTGTAAAATCAAATTTTTGAGGGTGTATATGAGACTGGGACCCCATTTATGGTATCTTTCATTGCTCCGATGATGAATTAACATGAATATGACTAATCAATGTCGCCAGTCTGAACCATTATCAAACAACAGGAATTGATCTTTAAGATATTAGGCAAAAATTTCAAATTTTCGAGTTTAGGCCACCATTTTGGCAGCCATCTGGGGCGAGGGGTTCCATTTTTTCTATAGATATGTGGCATAATACTTTACCTTCGCAAAAATGTATACATTTGTATTAATATGGCAACATTTGTTCTCATTATGTCGAATTAATCTCAGTCAGAATCTCTTTTGACTAAAGGCGGCCATGTTGGACGCCATCTTGGATCCTGGATTTTGCCCAAAGCGGATTTTAGCGGATTTTGGATATGTTGTAGCAGAGATTCTCCCGCGTTGAATGACACCGAGATCGCTTGTATACCAATTTCTTCTGGGTTGACCCCTTTTTTTGCGTACCACGACCACACTAAATGTTGTAAAACATATTCATTAAGTGTCAGAATTGTTGTTTAATTTGAGAACTCGAACACTGCAATTCCAAATTGATGACTCAAAGTGGAACTTTCTGCTTTTATTGCACAAATTTACTCTGCGAAATCAGGTTATATTGTAATGTATTATAAACTATGAACGCACCGCCCCGTAGTTGTGATATTGGCAGGATTCTGGACACATAATTAATTAAAACTTTTTTTATATATAAAATCAGCAAAATTAGTATGATAAATTGATGAGATATTACTTTATATATCCATCTGTTCAAGATTTAAAATATACCACGCAATAGGCCATCGACTGCCATCGACCGTGATCGATCGAGAAAGAAATCAATATAAAATGTAAATATCTCCTGGTTTGACATCAAGTCAGCCCAATGCGAGTGCTTCTAAATAAAGGCTCGTTTACAGTTCGCATGCAAATATCTCAAATTCATATTGGGAAGCTTATTTGTGTGTGTGCATATTATATAATTACCGAGTATAAAGTAATAGGGTACTTATATCAACGCAATGTCGATAAAACAAAGAATATCCCAAGCGACACATTCGAGCATCTGCTGGCGACGTCTTACGGCTAAGTTAGCCCACTGCCGTTTTGAACAATTCGCTCTCGTTTCTGTCATCTAATTAGCATCAATGAGAAACTCTACCCCTAAACTTGAGCTAATGAAATAAGTTCACACTTAATGAATGGTCTAATCATTGATTTCATTTGTTGTCAATGAAAACATTTCACAGAATCAACAAAAAGATACCTTTGAACATGTGGTTTTTGCACGAAATTGACAAACTTTCATGAATTAACGTGATGTAATTGCTAATTATTTGCACTTTTATCGGAAGTGTTTTGTTTCCGACTCATTGATTGCAAGCTTTATTATATGTCCGATGGGTATCAATTTCCAGAAGCCAAAAAGGTAGGTGCTAAATTTTGTAGCAAATCAGGATTTTTCATTGTTTTTATTGCAATTTGCTAAATTGGCAATCGGCAGCACAAATCCTCAACCGATTTAGTTGCAGATGGTGCAAGGATATATTTCACGAGAGCGGAGCTCAAGTGAAATGTAACTATACTCCATCCACAACAAAGATTTGAGATTAGGATGCAAATTGTTTTCTGTATTTATTCCACCCCCTTCTGAAAGTTAAGTTCAATCCTTGATTGTGACCTTCAATCATACTATAACTACATGTACCATAATTAGTCTGATGATAAATCAGTATATATTTTGGGCAGAAGCAGATCGTTGACATAATGTATGTCATCGCTCTTGACATCGACAATAAAAAGTTGTGGATTTTATTCTATGTGTGGTATACAGCCATATGTATAGAATGGCTGTGATTCTGATGAATATGTGTGCCTCACGCCAATGGGTGGGGAATAAATAAAAATGTCAATGAAAAGTGCAAGCGGATTCATAAAGACCGCTTACATGTATGATGACATATACTTGCTGACAAGTAGTTCACATGGGGAATGTCCGGATAAATATGTTAAACAAAGAGCCTTTTTTAGGCTTATTATGCCCCCAACTTGAAGTCGGCGGGTATATAGTCGACGTCTCCGTCCGTACGTCCGTACTTCCGTCCGTCTGTACAAACATTTTTCATTATTGTTCAGCAACCGCTGGGCTGATTTAACTGATATTTGGTATGGTGATAGAGCAGCATATATTTGTGGATCAGTTATATGAAAATACATGTCAAGTGTGAATTTGGGTATGATCTGATGATTTTTGCCAGAGTTATGGCCCTTTTTTCAACTTAGAAAATTTCAATTTTGTCTGTCCGTACAAACATTTTGCATTATTGTTCAGCAACCGCTGGGCAGATTTAGCTGATATTTGGTATGGTGATAGAGCAGCATGGGTGAACAGCTATATGCATAGCGCGGGTTTCGTCCACCCATTTTCACTAGAGTTATGGCCCTTTTTTTACTTAGAAAATTCATTTTTTCTAGTTTTTTGGGTTTCCAAATGATAGCGTGAGCTTTGGTGGCCCTTTTTTCAACTTTGAAAATTTGAATTTTTGCTTGTTTTGGGGTTTTCGGATCGCTTGTTTTAGGGTTTCCGGAATTTCTAGTACGAACTTCTTTTGGAATGGTCATATAGACCAGTTTCGTCCATGCTTAATCCGAATTGCTACTGTCGGGGGCAAATGCCACGCGACAGCGTACCTCTTGTTTAAGTCTGATGAACTTAATATCATCATACGTGACACATAGTGGAGTAACAACACATGTTGTGATTCAATATTAATACACTAATCATAGGATGATACTACCCGATATGTGTAGTACTTTACTACTAATAACAGTCTACTATTACTGCATGTATATCACTTGAAAGACGTGTTTGTATCATCACATTAAAGTCAGCCCTGGGAATTAGCCTAGGCAATAGGCAATGCCTAGGTAAAAGCAGAGGCAAAATCAGTTTTCCTAGGCAATTATATTGCCTAGGTAAAACAAGTTCATTGGGTTACTAAAATTGATTTGTGTCTATCAGAAATAGAACCTCTTTAGCCAAAATGACTTCCTTAAATCACTCTTTACATATATTGTCCTAAAATTGTTTCCATGGTACTGGGCCATTAACTAGCTACCCATAAGGGTACTAGTTTTGGAGATGATTTGTGGAATGTATATATATGATGAGTATTGGCCTGGAAATGTTCTGCAAAATAACTAAGCTTTCAGGTTATTATTGAATCATATTGATTTGAGATGGCAATATTGTTGCAAAATTGCCTAGGTAAAATCTGTTTTTGCCTAGGCCGATTTCTTTCACCTAGGCAAAAATATTGCCTAGGCAAATTCCCAGGGCTGAGTCACTAAAGTATCAAAATTTGAAAATTAGTTTAAATAATAATATAGTTACCACTAGCAAGTTTAATTACTCTGCATTGCCCAGGTTGAGAAGTATTCAAACATTTGATATGGTTTTCTATCCGTTAAAGCAAGGGATGTGGCTAAAGGATCATCAATGGGGAGGTGTCCACTTTGGAATTTCCAAATGCACCCCTTTGAACTAGATCAAAGTCCCAACTTTGCACCTCCCCCTGGACTCGGAATTTTCAAGCTGTTACCTCAAGGTTTCCAATTGTTGGCAATTTCCAACATATTACCATCTATGGTTGGAAGTATCTAGCTAATGGCCATTTTAGTTTGAAAATGTTACTGAAAGTAGTTAAATATTCAACTTTTGGTCAGAAAACAACATATTCCACACTAAATATCAGTTGGAAAATCACGAAAACTATCAGAATAATTTAAACCTATGTTTGGTTTGAAATTTCCAACTGCTGTGTTAGGAATGGTATTTCCACTGTGAGACTCCCCAACCCCGCTATCTCTGGTTAAAGCGAATCATACACTTCAGAGTCTTCAGCCCTCAGAACTAAATCTACTAATTTTGCAATTTTGACACTTTCCAGTGAAAAAAATGATGAGTACAGGAAATACTAATATACAGGCTTCATATATACTCTGAAAAGACTTGTCAAAGTCTTATAAATTTATAATCTGTTTCAAAATTCCAAACAGAAGCGATGACACAGTACCATTTGACCCTATTTTAATGTCCCTTGTTATAGTAATTGAAGCGTGTCCTCGCTATAATAAATTAATAATAATTATCTGAACATTAATTCCCTCCAAATAATGAATGGGATAACTCTAGATCCTATACATTTGCCTTGAATAGTCTTAATCAGAACCCTGCATTGAGAGTCCCAATCTGCATGAGCTATTAAAGGCTATGCAGCTCAAGATATTTGTCTTGTTAAAATATGGCAGAAGTAACATTTTGATATGGAAAATTGCCTATGGAATGAAATCTCTTGCCCCTCTCCAAATGAATAATAGACTGTTCCCATGTATACTTTTATAACGGAATTGGAGCATACATTTTTTATAGAAAGGGTTAAATCATTCTTTAGTTGAGCCATAAAAGTGATGCTATATAAATTGCATCAAAGGCATTGCCAAGAGCAAGATTCTCAGAATGTGATACAGTTCCCATACTTCCTGAAGTCATAAAGCTTAAATTAAGGTAGAAATAGACTATAGACATGATATATGGGCATTAGCCTTGATCACCTGGCTGAGACATTGTTTTGGTTGTCGCTATGGAATGGTGGGGAGCACACCTGGGTTAGGTGACAATAGCCATATGTGTGTTAGTAGGGAACAATGGTGCACAGTTATGACAATTGATTTCTACTGAGCGTGTTTATATCTGCAGGGGGAAAGTATTATGTAGTAGAATAAACACCAAATTTACCTCCTTATACTGTGATAATCCTGGTGGAGTATTGACGGGCCGGATTTGCATGGCTTTAGTTTAATTATATCAGGATTAATCTCTTGTTAGCATGTAAGTTGTTTACAAGTTATTATGTTTACTATTTCTTGCTATCGATGTCAGTAAGTCCCAGCTGATGGTCTCTTATTTTTGGCACATATATGATCCTCTTAATAATGAAGGCATCAAGTCATATATCCCATTACAACTACTGTACAAACTCATGGGATGGCGTTTCTGCTGAAAGCAAATATATGTACTAGATTTTAGATCCAATTTTGTTTATGTTATTGCATAACTATAAATGACATTATCTTTGTGAGGGTGACACCACTTTATAAAATGGCTGCGTACTCTTTTTTGAGAAATAAAACTGAGATACAAACACCTTACTGAAGACTCTCGCTTGGCATCATCAATATACTATTAAATATGTATGATCTTGTATAAATTTTAATACATTGATACCTGTGTACCATCTCGTCTCCCCCTGGATATCCCCCACCCTGGATATCTCCCCCCCCACCCTGGATATCTCCCCCCCACCCTGGATATCTCCCCCCGCCACTTGGATATCTTCACTCCCCCACCCATGAGAACAAATTATTTTCACCTCACATACATTTAGTATATATGGCCTGAAATGCCGAGAAAATTATTTTTGAGAATAAATTTTGTTCAGATAAATTTTGTTAACTCCCTGTTACTCCAGTATACATAAGTCAACGATTACTTTGGTCGCAGAACCTATTATTTTTCAAGTTGTGAATTTACTGATTTAATTAATAGTTTGACCAATTAATAGTGTGGCGTAGAGTTTGAATTTTAATAGACGTTGAATCTTCTCTTTAAAAGTGAGGACAAAAATTCTAGGTTAATGAGTTTGTTTTGACAGGGTATAGATTTCTCCCTATTTAATAGTAGAGTCACTTAAGTACGTCAGAATTTTTTTAACAAATGTAGAGACTGATATTATGATAGGGTTTCACTTACTTTGTCAGAAAAAGTTTAGACTTCATTGGTCCACGACTGGAGGGAATTATAACGCCATAAAGATGACGTCGTTGCCAGTTCAGTTCAGATTTCGGTTGTCCTAAAAACAGACAAATTCAGTTCATATCTCTTAATGGTTAAGACAATTTTTTCAGTAAGGACAATTCATCAATAGTAGTTCTCAGAGTACAGTACCGAAATTCAGGGGGAAATGTTATTCCAGTCAAAGATGGCTGCCAAAATGGCACCAAAATATAAAAAATGTTGCATTTTCAAATATTTCTTGTAAGTGGCCTTCCGTTTGGTAGCAACTGCGAATTGTGACAATTCAGCGTTAACTTATTGCTTCAGAAATGTAGTGCAACAATTGTATTGTAATCTGATCGATCTGTCAAAAATCCACTTTAGACAACCAACTTATAGCATTTTGACAAAAATCAATTCCGATATTCTAGCAATAGTTTTAAAGAAATGGGCGAAATTCAGTGAGGGGTGAAAGAAATGTTCGTACCATATATGAAACAGCATTGAGATACTAACTCGGAATCGAACTGTTTACATTAAAATGGAGAATAAATCTTTGGAAGACCACAGTTACCTTACAAACTTGAACATCATCCTTTGCCATCTGAACTTTATCAGTATATAAATGATCTAAACATTTGTGTTTTTTTCGGTTCTCTGGTGTGCAACCAAACAAAAAAAAACAAACTCCGGTCTCTCCTGCTTACAGCCTAATGTGCAGTCATATTTCGAGTTAATAACAGCTCGTAACATGCCATGTTGATTCTGGTTAGAACGTTATCATGAACCATTTGAAGGAAATGTGAAAATTAATTATTTTTAATTAGCACATGTAACTATGGAGGTGGCCATGGTTCACTATAATAATGGCATCTTTCAGATCATATATAGGCCGATCCATTTATAACCTAATGTATCAAACTGTTCTAATTCTGTTCAACTAGGAGTTATCAGACCAGTCTGGATGTGCTCAATCCCTTAAATTGTATATAACATGCATCGATCATGATAATCTACCCCAACTACATGTACATTTAATGTAGGTCTCATAATTTCCCCTCGAGGCGACACCTATGTCCATATTTGCCTGGCCCAATAGGCCAGGCAAATATGGACATAGGTGTCGCCTCGAGGGGAAATTATGAGACCTACATTTTTGGTTAGCGTCAATACTAAACTTTCGGAATCCGTATGTTGGATTTGTCATAAAGACAGACTTTTTTCTCACCGCATTGTTTTCTTGAGGCACCTGATGAATAAAATTGGTCATTTTTTAAATAAAGCCGACATTACTGACAGAGTATTTTCACACACTTTGAGAAGAAATATTCGTCCAATTTTGATACCTGAGAGTGGGGCGATAACCATAGTAGGGTAATACATGTAACCATTGAATCTCGGAATTGCAGTCATGACGTCATGTGACGTCAAATAATATTTTGGGCGAGACAGATATGACAATTCACGCAAAGTGTTTCGTTTCTTTTAAATCATAAAGTAAGATGGGTATGCCGCATTGTTTCATACCATGGGAAACTAGTGCCAATTGGCTATATTCTGATATATAACTTATCGCTGCAGGCCACATTATTTTTTATCAGAGGCAGAAAAATCAACCCTCCCCCTAAAGTTAAGATGCGCCATGCTCTGGCATAAGGCACACAGAACTCACGGTTACATGTCAATAGGTTTAATTAACACAACGGTCGTTGAAAGTATGCTAAAGAATGTAATAATATATAAGTTTCTGTCTACAAACTCGAACATTAAAGTAGAAACAATAGCTATTGTACCCCCAGACCCGCAATTTGAATAAATTTAAGCAGGTCCCTAACCGCGTTATTTTTGGACTTATCTAGAAAGTTATTATAAGCTTCCTGGTATCAACCTGTGTATGGCATGTGTACAAATAATTGCAATTGTCGTCCTTTTCATTTTGTTGTCATAATTAGCTAAAACTTACACTGGGATACCAAAAGTCCAAAATGTATCAGTCTACATGATAAAACTCCATGCCAATACTCCGACCTATATGCTGTTTTTTGAATGTACAGCCTTCCAGAAGTAATCCTACCTACTCATCAGCATAGAAAAATATGGGTAATACGAGTGTTCATCTTGCATGGGATAACTGTCCACATTTGGGGTACCTCGTCTTTACAAGCAATTGTTCGGTCACTTCTGGAAATCATGAGGGCACATGGGGTGACACGAGACTCCAGTACCATAGTATACAGAGTAAGATACAATCAAAATATATAGGAACATAGTCTGACAGTTTTATGTGATTTACCACATCGCTGGTATTTTCGTTGTTGGAAATGTCGCTTAGAGCCTTGACTTTGCTTTGCAACTTATCTACTACTAGTACAAGCAAATACATCCCATCCGTTAAAACTTGGCAAAGATATTTAGTACCATGGGAACCTATATATATATATGTACCTGCGATTATGAGGTCCGTCTGACTTTTTCTGGCTTTATACCAGAACTTGGTTGGAGCTTGATTGAAGTTGATTCCTGCATTTTACGGTCTATTTTTGCATATGCCCTTTTGAAAAAAGGTCGTATTATGTAATCATCCTTTCTCTGCGTCTGTTAACATTTTTGATTTCCGACTGATAACTCCAGTTTGGTTTATTTGATCTGAACCAAAGTTGGTATGTGTGCTTCACAGCTAAAAATACAGGCCAAGTTCGATTTGGGTTCCATCCAATTATTTTTACATGAGTTATGGCCCTTCTCCGACTTAGAATTTGATGGTCCGTTAACATTTTGGTTTCTGACCAATAACTCCAGTTTGAATTATTTGATCTCAACCAAAGTTGATATGTGTATTTCCCAGCTAAAGATATACTGTACAGCCAAGTTTGAACATGGGTAATTTCCAATTAAGTCTTTTTCGACTTAGTATTTGGCCGCATTTTGGCATTGACTGCCACAGGGCTATCCTTTGTCCATTGGGACAGACCGCCACCTCTTGTTTATCCTGAACATCCCCCAAATCAATAATGGATCATCCCTATGTACATATATCTTTATAACTAAATGGGAGAATCCATTTGGTATCGAAAGGGTTAAACAATTACATGTATTAAGTTGGCTGCCGATTATGTAGACCTGTTGAGCTATGGTGTGAGAATCTTTACATAGGTTATATCTCAGTATTGGGCTCCACAGTGTGACATTACCAGCCAACAAACCACTGTGTTTCTATATTTATGACATAATTATTTTAGGTGGAATTAGATTAGATAGAACTAAAATCAAATGAGCTGACAACGGAGAACAGGGCAGATACATTAGATAAACTTAGTATATTTTATGAAAGTTGTCTCTGAATTGCAGCAGCATCAGTAAATATTGAGATTGTTTAATGTGCCAGGATATTTTGAGAATACCATTGTCCTGTGTGTCCAAACAAATGATAACAGAACTTCCATGGCCTAATTGTGTTGGAAGATTTACAATTTATGTTAAACACACACGGTACCATTCAAAATAGAATATGAATGTGTTCATTACCATAATTCATCTAAAATTAATCAGATATGTAATCAAAAAGTATTTGATTACTTTGTAATATAAGTGATTGTATTCATATTCAAACACATTAACTGGAAAAAGTATTTGGATTATACATGTATAATTTATGTAATCATCAAATTGAAAATTATTTGTAATTTAATCTAATACTTTAGGCATGTGATCGCCCCATCACTCACTCTGTTATTACATTATTAACATTGCCACTTTTGGAATTACGACCATTTCACAGGATATTATTTCAATATGCAGTGTGTATGCATTGGCCTTTCAACTCATTATATCTCAGCTGGAAAAAAAATACAATGAAAACAAACTAACAACTATCTTGTACCCAATTGGCTGAAACCTATCTTTCCATAAATCCAAAATGCTTCTCAGTTCAATATTATTTTGAAAAATTTGCACTCAGTGCCTATGTGTACACTTCGTTGTTGAGTTTACAATGAATACACTGGATTCATTTTACATGCTAATGTTTTTTATGTATAAAATATGTGAAGTTCTCCCTAGTATTTATCAAAATATAAAACTGTCTTTCAAAGTATCACTTTTGATGAATAAACAGCTCTATTCACCTAAAACCATGTATGAACATGCTGAACTTTAACATTTTTATTTATATGAAAGGCACTCGAATGTTCACCCATACACTCCTTGAAAAGAACTGAATAATAAATGCTTGCTCAATTGTGATGAAATGTTTAGACTTCAATTGTACTGTTATGTGGCATGATGAAAGCTTTGACACATTTAGTCAGTGTTCATTGATCGGTAGTAAGTTATATTAGGATATAATGCCAATGCATATATCTGTTAGTCATACTTGGCTTATTGGCAGTGGTCCCATAGATATGGTCTGACTAAACATAGCTACTAGTACACAAACTACTTTGTTTACATTCTCCAGTCACATGGATTTTCAGTACATAGCTCTTCGGTGTCAATACTTGCCTTTATCTTTCAACTGTTCATGTCATGGTTTCACTCTCGGATTGTAATGAAGGTTTTCAATGTCGAAGTCAACCTCAGTGACTTACAAGATTCTGTGAGTTGGATTGGTTTTTCATCTTACAATACATGTATATCCATTTTGCATCTTTGAAGGCATTTTTTTAATATTTTCAGAAATTTTACAATGTCAAACTTGTCAAAATATCAAATATCCTCTATGTTACTTTAATAGACTAAACTATTAACTGTAATTGGGTGAATATCTGAAAACTGTACAATTTGATGTTACTACCATTGGCCCTATAATTACAGAATTGTGTGCAACGGGAGTAAACCAAATAATATTTTTTCCAGGTGACATCATATTTATAATGAATTTCAGGCAAAAACCTGGATCAATTTTGAGCTGTTGGATTTTTACAGAGCCAACTTGGGGCCATGTCATGAAATTGCTGAATGTTACTTTTCAACATTCAACACTATATAGATCATATTTTTCCTCAAAATATAAGATAAATTCAACATATTCAATCTTATTTGAGTCCATGAAACATGAACATAACAACTATAGCTGGAAGATGGACTTTCTTCTTTCAAACTTTAAAATATAGACCACATTGCACATGTTACCAATTTTTGTGTCACTCCTGTTACCAAGAGTATAACAAGTCATTACACTAGGGTGTAGAGTAGCCTTCTTGAGAAACCTGCCACCAGAGAGAAGTTCATTAAATGAAGAGAGTAGGTTAATTGTTTGTCACTCCTGTTACCGCAATATCATTTCTTTCCATCATTTCCCATTTATCAGGAATATATGTTTTATATACTATATTGAGTCTTTTGTGCAAATCATAAGTCATTAGTTATCAAATCCTGGAACATTTTTCGAAATTTTCTATAAACTACCATATATGTCACTCCTGTTACTGTCACTCCTGTTACTTTTTTGGTAACAGGAGTGACAGTAACATGAGTGACAGATATGTGCAACAAACAGTTATTGCCACCACCCCTTTTTCTGGCCAGTGTTTGTCCATGTAGATCAAGAAGATAGGAATTCAATATAAGCCATTTAAAAAAAACAACTTATAACAACATTGTAAAAACCAGGTGTGTCACTCCTGTTACCAAAATGTCACTCCTGTTACCAATGTCACTCCTGTTACCAGCGCATATTTCCATTTTGCTAAAAAAATACTCACCCAAAGAAAACACTTATTATTGTAATGGGATTGATACAAAGTGTAGACACTTAATATGCATATGTGATCAACTGGGAACTCTTGAGTTCATGGCCTACAGAGTAATCAGTTTTGCACTTTTATGCAAGAAATATGCGAATTCACCCAGAGTATATGGATTTTAAACATATTTACTATGATGAGCTTATTCAAGCTTAATTATTTCCTGGAAGTAACAAAAGGTAATAACAATAAATACATTTTAGTTGGGTGAAATGGCCGCACTTGGTGTAAGCTGATTGTTGTTTGTTAGTAACAGGAGTGACATGTTTTACTACCTACCTTGAGTGAGTCATGTTGCCATGGCAATGGGAATAAAATTCCAGCATGCCGAAGCAAATCCTAATTCATGGTAAGTCATCAGGTTCAACATGGAAATGTTTTTTTATGTGAATTTGAACTATGAATTTCGAGCAATGCAATCCTCCAAATTGTACAGTTTTCAGATATTCACCCAATTACAGCTTTTTAGTCAATAAAACTTTGTACTAGTATGTCTTGATATGTACATAAATATGTATGATGTGCAAATTCTATTCATACTGTATATATATTATAATCTATATACCATACCATGAGTTTCTGAGAATAAACTGAACTGATTTGATAACTCCCCTATACATGATATTTTTGGAATGGGACATTACTACAAAACTGAATTGCTACTTCAGACATCACCCAGTGGGTGCTAACCCAGGAATTGTCGAAAGGGCCCATTGGTATCATAAGAATTCAAAGCTTTAACTACTGCCTGGCCTTTCATATGCTCCACCTCAAATTTTCCATTAGGACAGTGCTGGACCATATAAGTTCCGCAAAAGTCAGTCACAAGTTTATTTCTTTATGGCATTGGGGGATTTCAGTGTAAAAGTTTTTTGAGACAAAATAACATCACCTGTACAGTTCTCCAGTCCTTTGTTGAACTTATTATCTGAACATTTCCCTCAATAAATAGGACTCCCTTCTGCACTTTTATTATCTTTAGCCTGTTTTATTTATATAGATTCTCCTCAGTCTCAGTCTCTGGTGTAGCTACATTCATCACTCCTTGTTCATCCATCATACTGTCTGTCCGTCCATTCGTCAACAATCGTCTTCTTCTCCAGAACCATAAGACCAAATGGGTTCATATTTGGTGTGGATGTTCCCTGGCGGACTCGCATTCAGATTATAGCCAGGGCCAAAATGAACTCTTTCTCTCCATAGTAATTCTTAAAACAACTTCTTCTCAAAAACAATGGGGCCTATTGAGCTGATATTTGGTGTGAAGGGTGACTGGGGTTCAGATTTGTTCAAATGGGGTCACTGGGTCAAATATGGGTGAAGCCAGGGACACAACTCTTTAAAAAAAATTGTTTAGATTGAACTCCTTGCTAAATTTAACCAAAATTTTTTTTACCTGGAGTCACGTCACCATATTTGGTTGAAATCGGTCCAGGGGTCTGGGAGAAAAATTGCGAACAATGGACAGAATATTCAGGAAACTCCTTTAATATTTGCCAATTGAAGGGTCAAGCACCCCTGTTTATATGTTGTTCTTTCACATTCCCTATGCAATTCTTTATGTCATCTCTGCACTCCCATGGCCCATGAAATTTGATATTTACACATGATATTTGTTTATCAGATATGATCAGATAAGGGAGCATGTCAAAACCTCTTTCGCATATGCGAAAATATTGTCGATAATGTCGAAAAAGTTTTGACGTAATTGACGTAAATGTGCAAAAACGAAATGTCGGAAATGACGAAAAATAATGCGATAACGTCGAAAGCGACTGGCCATAAAAGTGCGATAACGTCGAAACCACAACAGACCAAAATTTCCGTAAAATGTCGAAACTTTCGACAACGCGAAAGTCGCGACGTCGAAACATTGATCGATATTCGCAAACGATGAAAAGTTAAAACATCCATACGATGTTGTCGCACTTCATAAATCCGCGCATTTATTTTTGACTTCTGCGTAATCAGATGCCAGCTGAATTTTTATTGGCTGTCAGCCAAAGGCCATACAAACAACTCTATGCGTTTAACACACAAGTACAATGACTTGACAGTTCGACTGTTTTGATAGCTATGAGTTCGCACAAGGCCTAATTAAACAATAGTCAACCCATTCCAAATGTGTGAAGGGGTGACATTTAGCAAAAGGCTATACAAACATATAGGTCTACTGACATATAATGACGTATATACCGGTCCTTCAC
This sequence comes from Siphonodentalium dalli, assembly GCA_032622095.1. Lineage (NCBI taxonomy): Eukaryota > Metazoa > Mollusca > Scaphopoda > Gadilida > Siphonodentaliidae > Siphonodentalium > Siphonodentalium dalli. The sequence goes on along the minus strand of CP136061.1, from coordinate 160,962,849 downwards.
AACTATGCGTGAACTGTGCGACAGTTTTGTTGTTGTCGTGATGTCTTCTCAATTAGTGAACAATGGTTTAACTCGTTGGACAAAAACAACACATCTGATATATAAAATTCCAAAATGAAGCGACTTGATGTCATAATATCAGTTCGATCATGGCTAGAAACAGTGATGAAATCGAATAGATCTATCGGTAGCGGACATATACGCAGTTGGGAAAATATTAGACCAGCAGTTTACACAGGTCGACAGTACGAAGAAGTTAGGGTTTTCACAACCCCAGGTATCACACATCTAACAGAAAAAAGATGAAATCACACAGAAATTTGAAACCAGCTGCACCCACCCACAACGGGAGCGACAACGGTCCATCCACATGATCCAGCATTTGAAGCAATAGGCCCGATATAGAACAAGCCCTCATCACATTGTATCAACGCCAGACATATATAGAGCCATACCCCCTAAGTTCATTGTTTTATAATGGTATGATATCCATATTTTTATTATTCATTCAATAAAGAATCGAGAAAAACATAACACTCAACTCCTCTGTCAGTCAATGCTACCCACAAACGAAACTAGGATTGGCCTGGGAAATTAGTGCTAAAAATAGCACAACATAACATGATTGTGCAATTCGTGGAAATTCCAAACTATTATATAATATGTTTTGTATTAACTTAACTTTGTCGCATCTGATCGCTGATATATATTGAATAAAATGTGTAGATTTGAAATAAAAGTATAAATGTCGCCGACGAATTAATCATGATGACGCTGCGCTTCCGATATCTAACAATGATTTCATATTTATATTGCGAAAATTAAAGCATTGTTTACGACTGTCCGACGATGCCGTAAACACCCTGATTTGCGTCCACATTAAAATATGTGTCTGGTCTAGAAAGACAGATTGAAACTGTAGAAATTAACTCTACGTGGCATCATATTACAGAAAGTATACTATAAATCGGGGTTGTGGAATAATTTATTGTCGTCCTCGGCTGTATTCTTTTATTCATAATAGTTCGCACAATTAAATGGTGACGGTTTACCCAAAGTGAAGACAAGTTACATAATCACACACAAAAACGATTTTCGAAATCAAAATTTGCATTGTTTACGGTACCACTCTGCAGTATTAATGCGACGGTGTAGCAATTATTGCTCGAGATTTAGGGGGACTTCAACCTGTACTGTAATATGTACTGTAAACCAGTGATGCAATATCACTGCTATAAACCCACGGATTTGCGGGCACCGTGTGATATAAAAACGTAGGAAATGATTGTGTTGGCCTATCCTATTATATAAATTGGGTCTGGGAATAATTTATTTGGGACTTTAAATAATCTTCTATTAATAATAGTTTATTATTAAACGAAGTTTGAATTGTCCGATATTAACCAAATCGGAGATTTCAGTAGATCGGAGAAATTTACTAATAGGCCTACATTTATAAACTCCGATCAAATCGGAAATGTTTTCATATCGGCGAATACTCTGTTCTTATGATAAAAACTCCGATCTGAGAAATTTCAGCATGGACACCAACATCTTCCCGTTCGCGACACATCAGTATAAAACTGCGACTATGGAGTATTTATTGAACACAAACTGTCACTCCGATCTGAGAAATGTCAGCATGGACATCGACATCTTCCCGTTCGCGACACATCAGTATAAAACTGCGACTATGGAGTATTTATTGAACACAAACTGTCCTGCCAATCATATCGACACAGCAGCAATATTGACGGATTTAATGCTGCGATCTTGACGAAAACAAACACTGCAAAAATATGTCGAAACAGAACAGCGAACATTTGAGCAAAACTGCGATAATTGCGAAAACATCGAACCAAGACAGCGAAAATGACGAAAAATTGACGAAAACGTACAACGTTACGGCGTGCGATAATGACGAAAAAACTCCGATAATGTAGAAAAAACGACATCAATGACGCCACATTTACGCACTTTTTTCGCATTTCTTTCGCATATGCGAAAGAGGTTTTGACATGCTCCCTAACCGGAACTGCTCTGGAGAATGTTTATTTGTTAAAATTTCAATTTAAATGAGATTAATTCCCATGTGTTGTTTGTTCTATGGAGTTTTACATGTGGCAGGCATTACAATATTAATTGCATATGTATGCAATTTGCATATGTTAACTAGTTTCTTCTATGCTATTATTATGTATTATGCTGATAATTTCAAGAGTAATTATCAGTGGTGCTATGCTAAATTGTGTAAACAAAATTGAGGAAAAGGGATTAACTTCAACTCCTAAAAATACCCTTTGAAATTACTAGATCAATGGATCTCATAGATCGGGATTTACAAATTTGTTCAAATTGGCGCAGATATTCCCTCACCCACCATATCTATGCTGTTGTTAAAGTTTGGTACTGGTATATATAGTTTCCTATATGACATGTAATAATGTTGATATACACATACACACATGTAGATATATCTGTTTATAAACTGAGTCTAGAACCACTTTAATAAGTGGGGGGTAAATGGGAAGAGGTGGGGGGGGGGGGGGGTGTTCTGGTTTTGACTCCCAACTTCGGTATTCAGTGAAAAATCTGTTGTATGTAGACAAACACATTTAGAACTTTTCTAACTTTATGGGGGATGTCATGATGGAAATTTCCAACAGTTGGAGAACCAGTTGTAAAATAGTTTGATCGAGTTGGGAAAGGATGAGCTATGAGGAGGGGGTCAGGGGTATGCAGTTACAAATTACCCCCTCTCCACCCCCACTTTTCAACGAAGACTCTCAAACTATATGTCCCTGTTTGAATAGAGCTACTAGTTTTAAAGTGATTAGACAAGTTGACCATTGTAGTCTTCAGAGTCCCAGTCTTTACAGTCAGGTGAGTGATTCCACTGACATTGACTGTCTTGTTTAACTTGTTGGGGAAAATCCATTTCTTATTGAAAGGGTTAATGTATCAATGTTGGGATTAATTGCATATTACCATTTTTTTAAACTGACAATATCAACATCAAATTGAATATTCACAACCACCAGCCTGTTGTCCAGTAGTGTGCTCAAATGTTCACCTGATGAACTGACAGCATTTCATTAATAATTTGGAATTAGAATTCTATTGTTGTTTTATTCTTGCTCAGTAGAGTTTATGAATGTTCTTTCAATGTATATTTAGCACAAAATTGATTCTTTTGAAAAATAATATTGTAGTACTATTATTAAAATCCTATGAACATTTCCCATGGTTGTGAGATTTGCCATATAAAACATCTACATAGATAACAATATAAAGTTATTATTAATTTATGCTCTCGAACTTTATTATGAACCAATATTATTCATCTGACTAGTGTGAATAAATTTATCTCTCAGACAATATTGTTTACAATTCATTGATTTTGACCTGCGATGACACATTAAATGACCACTGTGGTTCCGTGCAGGTGATTTAATTTGTTTCTGGCTGTGGGCCTCTTGTCAGTGGTAGGGTTCTTTAACCTTTTCTATACAAAATGGATTCTCCCACCAAGTTAAAAAAAAGTATAAATTGGAATGGTTTATTATTAATTTGGAGGGGTATTCATGAAAAATTAGCAGAAACAGACAAGCAAAAATTTAATAGATGTGAAGAAGCATTAATTTTCATTAGAGGTAAATGTTCAGATAATAGGTTCAACAAACAACTTTGGTCATTTGTTGAACTTATTAACTGAACATTTCCTGAGGGAACTACTCGTCAAGGAGTATTTAATATAGGGTTAATGTGCACATAATACCTCAAGCATACATAGTACTTCTTGGGACAGCCATCAACATCATCACCTGATCTAACGGTGAAACCATAACACCAGCCTGCTCAAAGTTCAAGGGGACGCATTCTCACATCGTAATGGTGTATGTAAAAGCAACCCGAGTTTTGCAACTCAGAATAGATTCGAACTCACAGAAGATTAATGCGGAAATGTTTCGACTTCACTGTCTCAGCAGTACATGTAGTAGGTACGGTACGATGCTTTTATGAAGTTTGGTGATGATCTGATAAGGGATATGATCTGTTGGGTGTGCTAAAGGATTTATAGATGCAAAGAGTAAAATCCAAATGGCTGCTGGTGGCCATGGTTGTCATCGAATTTTTTTTAATTCGATAGCTCCCATCTAGAGGTAATCACAGACTCATATACCGAATATAGTTGAAATCGGTTAAAGTTTGTTTGAGTTATCGCACGGGTGTCTGAATAGGGCAATATTTAGTTTTTCAGCCAATGATCAGCAAACTCAGAATATGAAGTCTACAAGAGACAGGGTGTACAAATTTACTAAAAACTTATTGAATCGGATGGTAAATACCAGATTTCTGAGCCCTTAAACGATAAACTATTGGGATAGAATGGCTTGTCGCCCCTTCTCCTTAAAATTGAAAACATCTATTTTGGTATTTCATGTGCCATTGTCTTGATATTGATATATGGGGCAAGTTTGGTCAATGTTAGATCAGGGGAGGGGTGTCAGAAAGAGGCCAAATCTGTTTTATATTTGATAATTACCAAACTCGGATTATAAAGTCTCTGAGTAGTTTGTTTTAATTGTGCAAACGGTTCTCCAATCACCTGAAAACAGCAGAGTTACGGGCATTCAAACATTTACCCAAACTGGAATGTGGCACACTTTTTGTAGTTTTTACGTCATGATTGACGTTCTTGTGTTGTCGCATAGTGTTTTTCTTACTGGCGCGAATCGGTCAACATCTTGTAATTATCCCGGCCAAATTGAAAATTTGCGGGGGATATAGGAATGGGTTCCGTCCGTCCGTACTTTGAGCCGTCTGTCGCACCGTCCGTCGTACCGTCCGTCCCGAATTTGTAAGAGTCATAACTTGATCAAGTGTCAACGGATTTCAAAGATTTGTGGTATATGAGTTCACCTGACCATTACCTAGAACGAGTTCGCAAGCCAGATCCGGCCAGTTATTTTTACCGGGGTTATTGGACTTTGTTTATTCTTTTTGTCGAATTTACCAAATAGCAAATAGACGACGTCACAGGGCTCATTTCCACAAATGTCAATGTATTTCAAAGATTTTTGGTATATGAGTTCACACGACCAGTATTTAGAACGAGTTCGCAAACCAGGTCTGGCCGGATATTTTCAGCAGAGTTATTGGACTTTGTCCATTTGCACATGGCTAATTTCCACAAATGTCAGTCCTAAAATGAGTTCGCAAGCCAGGCTTTTTGACAAAATCCCACCTCTTGTTGAGAATGCACTTCCCCAACTGCACATTTCGGCGGAGAACGCAAACATTATTGAGAATGCACTTCCCCGAGTGCACATTTCGGCGGGGAATACCGCCGTCTGCGACTGCTTGTTTTTCATTGGTTTGAAGTTTTGAAGCATGGATGTCACTTGAGAGCAGGCCTAATAGGCGACTTGCAAAACTGTTTTTTCACTAAGATTAAATTGATAGCAAAAGAATAATTGCACTCTCATCAGTGTAATGTGTTTATCTAGGGCAGGGGCATGTACTGGCACCTTGTGATGGCAGTAAGCTGGGTTGTCGGTATCCTGTGCTATATATAATTAGTATGTCATGCCTAATCTTGATCCTTCAGTTGGGTATAAAAGCGACACTCTCTACCATTTTAAAGTGGTTATCTCAATTATTTAGATACCACTTAATGTTTTAAATGAAAAAATATGCTCTTTATCATACTGCTTATTGCTCTAGTTTGGTTATTTTTACGAAATATCAAATTTGTAAAGATGGTAGTCTGCAATATGGAAGTATCCAAATTTCCTGCTGGAAATTTTAAATCTAGTTGATTTCAAAATTATACTGATGGTAAAAGCCATGCATATACCAAGGGTATCAAGAGTGAGTAACTACCGGTAGGTGGTTAGATAATTTATCTCAAGTAGTTTATCCCTGGATAGGGTTTATAAACTCTTATTTGAGATTCTAAAGTTGAGCCTATAGCTGTGCATCCACTGTGTGGTCCCCGAGTGATAATGATGATGGCACAAATTTATAGTCTAAGAGTTCCAGCATGGTGTAAATAAAATTACCATGGTAGTCACTGCCTGAAGTAGAACTCTTCTAAAAGTTTTTTAAAAGTGGGAGGAGTAATTAATTAATGTGGCAACCTCTTATGTCCCAATATATTACCATCAAACCACAATTGACTAACTAATAGTAGGGGCGAAAAATGCAAGGGGTGTCCAGAAAAAGGTGAATTTATGCGATTAGTAATTTCTTATTGGAAAATTATTATAGTTTTTGGATCGTTTTGTGCACAAAAATAACATGTCGCCAAATTCACTTTCCAATGGCATTTCCAAGGGTACCCAATTGATTTTTTAGGACATTTTTGGAGCGCATGTATTTATTTCTGGTCACCTTACTCGAAAATTGTATACACAAAAGCACGTGATCCAGAATACCCATATAATATGGCTTCTCTCAGATACGTTACAAAGTTCTGCCCATTTCCGTTCAAAAACATCATTACATGGCAGAATCCCAAAAGAAGTCCTCGGCAAATTTCCATACAGCATCCTTTTAAATGAATTTGTCATGACTCATAAGGTACTGGGACAACCAGAATAGAACATTTAGTACTACTTACATTGTTGGTATCAAATTATATTTATCAGGCCATATTATTATTCTTGCAGCTTGAAGCCGAAGAAGATGATCACTTTAGGCGAATTCTAGATAAACAAAAGTTATACCAAGAACAGAGACAGTCGGAAAACTATCAAGATTTGCACAGCTCACCAAATAGTACTCTCAACTTCAAACCTTCAAGTGGTAAGAGAGAGTTAGACACAAACTCTTCATCTTATTCCAATGAAAAAATTGTTTCTTGGATCAGCAAAAATCTACAAATCTTTCGCATTTCACGTCTATAAATATATTTGATGAGTTTTTATTCACTGGATTAAACAAGATTTTGCAGTATTAAACCGGAATATTGCAAGTATGCATGTCACTTTAGAATGGAAATTGATGGAAAATGCAGGCTCTATATGTACATAAACATGATGTATTGAATTGAGGTTGGAGAACAGCTGAGAGCATTCTTTTATTAAAGGCCCTTTAAATCTCACAGATTGATGCTCTGAAGCAATATTTATAGGCAAAATGTCAACAACAACTGCCCTTGTAAACGCTTCAACAATGTTCAATAATTAATCAATATTCCCCTCAGAAATTTACCTTTAAATTTCTCATATAAATGGCAACAATCGATTAGTCGTGCTTTGGAGATTTGTTTGAGAATGGCTGGTATATAATTACTCTTAAATGAGACATTGCTGTGGGTGTTTGGAAGCAACTGTTATAGAATAGTACTTACCTTCATCTGAAACTGAAAATGATTTAATAAAAAGATCAAAAGTAGAGACCTTCGGTAAATTAATATGATGCAAATGTATGGTGTAAATCTCATTAAAATTTATTTATTAACAATGCTCTATAATGCACTGTTTAAATTAATTGATTATTATTTGGATAACTAGGATTATTTGTACTCTTGTGACTCAGGAGGATCATTAAGTACATACTAATTGTAGAGACCTTGAGATGACTGATCTCCATGGTCTTCATTGTAAGGGTTAGTAGCATTGAAACTGAGGACCTCCTCAAAGATATCACATGATATTGATTAGTCTCTTATTGATCAGAATCTTGAGACATGCATTTTTCATCATTATTTGCTTTTAATTATTAATGATAGTCAGTGACGAGACGTGATCATGAATTGATTTTACCTATATGTGTTGTTTTAATGTGTTATTGCTCACCATTGATTAACAATATGTCTCTTTGAGTTGCAATTAGCACTGACTTGTCTTATTGTGGCGGGAAGCCACCCACTTGAGGGTGTACTCTCTCCTTATCGTTAATCTATAATCTGCATATGTGCATTCGGGTTATGGAACATCCTATCCTGTTCACAGGGTGCATCTAGTATCTAGTCCTCTACCACTTAATATATTATTCACTGAAATTACACATATATCTATCCATCTTGCTGTTCATTACCACATGAATCAATAGAGTTTTATATTCTTTCAAATATGGGAAAAGTCCCCCAGTGGCAGATCTTTGTTTTGAAATAGCTATAAACCCCAACAAACCAAATCAAAGATGTAGGTTATAACAAAATCTTGTGTTCTTTCTAAATGTAGGGCATAGATAGACAATAGATATATACAAGTAATTGAAAGTTGTTTCTTTAATAAAACATGTTGTTCTTTCATCATCTTGATTTATTATGTTACTACACCATATCTTTTCCTGGTGATGAAGGTAGAAAATTTATATAAAATTTAATAGAAATTAAAAATGCTGTCCACGCACCACAAATTATTTTTGTTGTATTCTGTTTTAAAATCTGACCTGGCTTAAGCTCTGAGTGTTATATGTATGAAACAAATTGCTTTTAAACCCCATTAAATGATTGCCTCTCTGGGTTTGGACCATGTGGCTTTATTTCTATGAATATATTGGAATAATGGACGACTGGCATGTTGACTGGACCCACGACCCTCCAAACTGGGGAATAACTGATGAGAAACCACTAATATCAATTGGGATATAAAGTCTAATAGACATTGTGTAGAATTAGATTATGACAATGGTTTGATTACAAGTTGACTATCTATCTAACTACTGGGTTAATCAAAATTCAGGGAAATGGCCATGAAGATTTTCAGTTTAATGCCTTCACCGACATTCTCAACCGACAAATGTGTGCAGAGGACCTGTTCGGTATATGTCAGGTTAAGGATGAGGCTCAGATCAACCAGAAGTAACATCAAAAGTTGGTGGTCCCAACAACATACATGTAACTCGTAGCTCATAACTCGTCAGAAACAACAATAAAAACATTAAAAGATGATGGTCCAAACAGTGCCAGTCTGATTGTTAAAAATGATGATACTGATAGTAAAACAATAACCAACAAGTTATCCATTATTGAAGCATATCTCATGAGCATCTCTACCAATGTATTATGTTCTTAATCTTCATACGACTTTCTCAAACATGAAAGAATCATGTTGTTGAATTCATTCAGTCATCTGACAAACAAATACGCAAAATAGATGAGCTCACGCAGTCATCCGACAAACAAGTTTGTAAAATAGACAATCTAACTCAAGATACAAAAGAGAAAGCATGTGAAAAGGATGTTTTAAAACAACAGCTGTAGCCTACATGAATCGTAGCAAACTATAAACAAGTTAAACTGAACAATAAAACTACTAGAGGAGGAATTTTTTATCTAAACAACAACACAGGATTGAATTTGACTTCCTAAAACAACAATTGCATGAAATCAATGAACAAAAACAACAACAACAATGATGTCGATGACCTAAATCAACGACAACTGCATGAAGTCGATCACCTAAAACAACAGCTGCAAGATTTGTCGCAAATTTTAAGTACACTGAAATACAGGGGCGCCGGAAGCATCCAAGGGCAGGGGGGGGGGCAGAGCCTACAAAAAGAGCACTTTTCCGCAAAAAAGGACATTTTCTCCGCAAACTCGGGAAAATAACCATAAATTCATTGTGTCAAAAATCCCTATTTTAATGGTATTTGTCAGTTTTTATGGCCGTTTTGTGATTAAATTAATATTCCTTGTGAAATTGGTGGTATTTGGACCAAAAAAGTCACATTTTGCTATAAAAACACAAGATTAAACACACAAAAAGCATTTTCTGTCTCCAGAAAAAGGGCAAGTCCTGCCCCCGCTCGCCCCCCTTGGTCAAGGGCAGGGGGGTCAGCTGCCCCCTCTGCCCCCCCTCTTACGGCGCCCCTGCTGAAATACACAAACTATGATGATGCCCTTGAAGAGAAATTTAAGGATATGGCATGCTGAAGGTTATTGGAAAACACATAGTTAACAGGAAAAATTGTTGAAACTTTCAATTGCCTACTGCTATATTGTCAGCTCACAAGGTATCACATAAAGCGAGCATTCATTTTAGAGAATCCATCAGTGGACAGTGTCTTTTAAAATCTAACTGTGTGTTTGCCTTACAGATGACGGTGTAGACAATTGTAATGCTAGTCTGGAGAACTATCAGTCTCATCATATGGATAAAAATGTCACAGTTCAATCACATGAAAGGAACCCACTAAAAGCTTGGAGTCAAGGTATGTAAACTGCAGTAATATTATTCTTGTTTGCTCATTATCATATATGCTATTCATTTATGCTCATCAATGAAAACAAACTCTGAGGGAAAATGCGAAAATGATGATTTTCACAAATCTTGACAAACAGTATCTATGAATTAAAAAAAATTGAGTATACTTTTTTATTTAGAAATTGTCCTTTAAAGCAAATATCTATGTTCTTGCTAGGTAAATATAACTTTCCACTAAAAAATAGTAGTGGAAGTAATAATTGGCTATTAGTTGTCTGCTCCACATCATTGATTGTATGCGGGCGTGATGGCTCATTAAAAATATTATAAAGATACATGCACATGTTCTGTTGGTTATCGTTCAATACTAACATTGTTAGCCATGTAGCTGTGTTCAATTTTTTAGCATTCAATTTAATTTGTCAAGCTTAGTGCATTGAGTTTAATGTTAGCATACTTTTTAATTTCTCAAGCTTTATAGTGCATCACTATTTGATACATTCAAGCTTTTCAATGGATTATTAAGCCTGCTGTCAACCACCATTAATGTTGTCCAGGCATTCTCTTTAATATCCGGTGATCATAAAAGTTCTGCTGTGAGCGTATCAGCAGAATATCGGAGATATGGTCCATTACAATCAATTGAAGCTTCATTGGTTTACATAAACAATATCTGTGAAATTAATTTATTTGTAAAATGATCCTGTGTGTAAGATAATTGCGGGCCTAACATATATTGGAATATATACTACTATAGTACTAGTCATTTACACTCTACATAATTATAACCCTTTGTAAAAGGGGGGTATACTGTTTTGCACCTGTCCATGCGTGCGTTGCGGGGTGTTACCGCATCCATATGTCCATCTGTTGTCTGATCATGTCATAACTTGAACAGTAGTGCTCAGATCTCAATGAAATTTGGTATGGATGTTCACCAATATGAGGACATTCAATGGCATGTTCAATCGTTTTCTTTAGGTTTTCATTCTATATTTATTCATCTAGGTATAATTGTAAATCCTGATTTTTGGGTCCATCTGTTTGAGTATATTTGTCATAGGTTATAGGTATGCCCACACTAGGTAGTATGCTATACCACAAGGGGGTATCCACTGGATGAAAGTCCATCTCCCGTTCAATTTGAAATTAAATTGACCTGAGAGCACTAATCTGCATCAATGTATTCATTTTAATTTTATTCCATATATCATCTATAATAAAGTTAACTCTTCTGAATGACATTTTACCCTGTGACATTCTAATATTTAAAAATATCTTTAAGTTTAAATCTGTTCCGTCTATATTTAAAAAAATAAATATTTCCTGCTCAGTCTTCATAATTGGCTATGGCAATCAGCATTGCCGAAGCAATTTGCTGAAGCAAACTGGGCCACGGCATACTGTTGCCGTAGCGGATTGCCGAAGCCAAACAATCTGAATTAAGAGGGCTGCTGCTTCTTTCTAATCAGATTCTTGTCTGTATAATAATACATTCGAGTTGAATATAGCCATAAGGTGAAGCTTTATTTATTAAATGGGTAGGCCTAGTTTTAATGACATTAAAGTTAGTATAACAGAAATCATTGAAAATTTAATGGAAATGAATTCCATATGGCTAAGTATTGACTACAGTAATGCCCTAAATAATCAAATCTTTAACCACATCAGAATTATGGGTAATTTTTCAGGATTTAATCCGACTAAATCATGAAAAATTACCCATAATTATGCTGTGGTTAAGGAGTCGATTATTTAGAGCATTACTGTATTTGTATGATGAAAAACTTGGTTGTTTATCAGATGAGTACTAACAGATGGGAACCAAAGTTGGAAAAGAAATTAGTATGATATGGATTTTAAAGTTTGAATATGGTCGTGATTCCTTAATTATGACCCTTTTATGTGCACTCATACCATCCATCATTCGTCTGTCTGTCAGTCTAGCCATCTGTATGTAGATCTGTCAGAGGCAATAACTCAAGAAATTTTCATCCAATCATATTCATATTATGTTTTCAGGTTTACGATGACACACCTCTCACCTGTGTTGTTTTTGGTATCAATAGATTGATTGGTTTAGAAATATTGACCATTCCATTCCATCACATAGATATGTGCTATCCGATGCAATAACTGGGGTACTTTTTCTCCGATCCTGATGAACTTTCATTGCATGGTTTCGGATGACACACCCTCACTTGTATAGTAATTTAGCTAAACTTGACAAGTCATATTTGAGGTATTGCCATGGGTTGACGTCTGTGGTCTGTCCGTCCATGTGTCAAGCCATGCATCAGGAACCAGACGAGAGGGCAACATGGGCAAAAAAGTTGCCATCCACTTCACCTTATTTTTGCAGTGCAGCAAAGTGCAAGTCACCCTGAAAATTCCAAAGTTGAGTGATGCAAATCGGCAAAATTGGTTTACAACTGCCAATTGTGATTGCACACAGTACTCGCAGCTTAATATTTGGAGGGTGGGGGTTAACTCTGGGATTCTTTCCCTAACCCCTCATTTTATGCCTTTATTTGAAATGGTAAAAGAAAACAAAATTTGACATCAATATTATTGTTCATTTTTCTTTGGCTGGCCTTGGTAGCAGGTAATCTGCGAAGATTTTCGAGGGATGTATGGCAAATGATTTGTTAACACTTTGAAGTGATTAAAATGATTCCAATCATTGCTAATACAATAGATGATAAAATGCCATTGATGGTGTTTATAGTACTGACTTTGCTAAAAACTGGTGTTGTAGGTTGACTGAGAAATAGAGCATTATATGTCTGATTATATCATCATGATTACAGGACGAGGTCACATACAAGGTCAGTTTGTTCAAGGAAAGGCTGGTCGACATGGAGTTAACTGCACTGATGTATACATACAAGAAGTTACATCAGAAGGTAATATTATTACGGTAGCCATAATATAAATGTCATATGTCAGTTTATCAGATAATATTAATCTTTATATGCATGTTTTAAATTTTGTGTTTGTGGTTTTGTCCATGGAATTTGTTTTGACGAGTTGCCATTAAGGGTGCCACGATTAATCGTATAATCGATGAACCATTGATAAAGCCGATAATCGATTACCATTTCCATCATCAATTAATCCGCATTATTTATTTCGAGGTCGGAAAATGCCGGGTATTATTGAATACTGTGTTTGTTTACCAACAGTTTAATTTACAACCGAAGGGTTAACAACCTTTGATCGCGTATCAATGAGATTCCGAAAACATGAGTACTACTAACTTATGTTGTAAACAGTTGGCAGTTCATTTGATGATGCGACATAGTTACTCTTCGGGTCGTTGTATATTCTACAAATTGGCGACAATGCAGCTTTGAACTTATGGCGACGTCATTGTATATTTATACTTGAAAGGCGGCTCTATGTCTTTGAAATGTGCCAACTGTCACTGAATGCAATCGCCCTTGAATCTGATTGGACCAATGGAGAGTTGATTGACATTCTCTGGAAACCAGGGAACCTACAGCATTTTAGTCAGCGATGTTCTCCACGATGTCATTTGCGAGTATACATTGTTTGCATAAGTATACTTAGATGTTACTAGTACAGGCTATTACGTATCATGCAGTGAATGCTGAATGAAACTCGATATTATCAAATACTTAACTTGTTCTGAGTCCTGCAATTTGCGGATGGGGGCACACCTTTATGATTGTTATCCACGCTCTGGAAGTTTGATAGTTTCCTTGTTTTAGGAACCGCTGGCCATCCATCGTGCATTCCTACTTTGATATTGTTTGTATGTATGGCTATTCATAACACTGAAATTAATCGCTATTTACATTCTAATGAACTCACAAATATTATAACATTGCCGAGAACTGTGCTGGTATTGAATTCATTGTGTTAGTTGGTCATTAACAGTGGTTTATGATGCACTTTATTAACTTAAAAAATACATAAGCCGATGTCTCAAACTACCAGCGACAGTGCAGTTAACCAGCACCCAGCCAAAGGCCATACTATGGAATACTTCCACTGATGTTATTATATCCCAATAATGGCACCTCTAGTTGCCATAATATAAAGTTATAGTAAATTGCAAAGAACTGAACTATTGACTATTGAAACATGCTGGCAGAAGGGAAAAAACGCAGTTCACATTATCCCTTGTAATATTTGAAGTGACTGTTGCCAGATTTTCAGCGAATTATTTCATGTTGATTTGGTAAGCATATCCTTTTTATGTGTACCCATACCATGTATGGTACACATACTTCAAACGTCCGGATCAACCATCCGTCGTTTGTCCGTCCGTCTGTCCGTCCGTCTGTCTGTCTGTCCGTCTGTCCGTAGACACTTGCTATCCGATTCGATTACTTGAGTAGTTTTTATCGGATCATGTTCAAATTTTATGTGCATGTTTATGATGACACCCCCCTCACCTGTATAGTTTTTGGTATCGATCGGTTGATCGGTTTAGAAATGATTAACACTTTCCATCCATACCTGGTCATATTCTATCTGATGCCATAACTCATGTATTTTTTTACCCATTGTGTTCATATTTTATATGCAGGTTTATGATGACACATGGCTCACCTGTATAGTTTTTGGTATTGATTGGTTTATCGGTTTAGAAAATAATTAACCCTGCTCACAAATGCTATCCGATGTATCGAAGTCAAACAATTTTCTTCTGATCTGCCTCATATTTCTTACCTAGGTCTTTCTTAGCATGTTCTTCATCTGTATGGATTTTGGTATTGTTTAGTTAACCCTTTCCACTCTTGTTTTTAAATAGAATTCATCCAAGCCAGGATGACTCAAACATTTTTCATCTGATCGACACCAATTTTGGTATATGAATTTCTGACCCCTAAATACAGATCAAGTGCGAATATGGGTTTGATCCTGTATATATTAACAGAGTTATGGCCCTTTATAATTCATACCTCTTTTCCATGCACTATTAAATTTGAATAGAACAAGCACAACACACACCTGTGTTATTGGAAGGAGATAATTTATTGCTTTGGACACAGTGACCTGATAGTTCCACTCCTGGCTGCAGATGTATAAACATCTGTCAAACTTTGATTGATGTTAGACTCTTTATTCCAGTTCTGTTCTCTGTTGAAACCATGCAGTTCATGGCATTATTGTTTACAGAGACACTGTTATTATAACTTAGAAAATAATTATTACAGCATTCCTTAGTTCCATCATATGATGTCATTGAAAATGATTAACCCTCTGCACACATCATATGGTCTTCTGATGTTTTTTATTTGATCATTCTCCTATTCTATGTACATGTTGATGGTGATCCACTTTTAATTTGCATGGATTTGGGATTAAAATTAACCCATTCATTACACAACCGTCCCTTGGAAACTCATAACCACACCATTGTACACATTACTGCGGTCGACTACCGCTCTAGCCAACAGCCGTTAGTAAAGGTGGTAATTAGTTTAGTGGGCACCTGCATCTCGGTGTGTATACAAGAAGATTACTTTGCGCTATCACTGGAATTAATTATGATTTTATAAAGTGGTGTTGTCGCTTATTTAAGCTTAAGATCATGTAGTTAATCAAAGGAAATAATTTTATCAATTGACCTAATGCTCCGACAAATAACGCAAGATATCATAGTTTTTCGGCAGCAGATTTAATTTATATATAATTATGTCCGTCCGCCGACTCGAATAGTGCTAGTGAACCGCAGTAACTTTGAGGAATGATTTCACTGACAAACATTATTTTTCCCCCATCATATCGTATATGTTCTTGTTGGCAAAAGACAGACCTTCACGATTATGTAAAAACATCAGCTGATTTGTACAAACCAGCTCCGATAAATGACGTCAAATATCATAGTTTTTCGGCAGCAAATTTAATTTATATATAATTATTTCCGTCCGCCGACTCGAATAGCGGTCGTGGACCGCAGTTGCTTTGAGCAATGATTTCACTGACAAACATTATTTTTACCCCATCATGTCGTATATATTCTTGTTGGCAAAAGACAGACCTTCACGATTATATAAAAACATCAGCTGATTTGTACAAACCAGCTCCGATAAATGACGCAAAATATCATAGTTTTTTGGCAGCAAATTTAATTTATATATAATTATTTCCGTCCGCCGACTCGAATAGCGGTAGTGGACCGCAGTTGCTTTGAGCAATGATTTCACTGACAAACATTATTTTTACCCCATCATGTCGTATATATTCTTGTTGGCAAAAGACAGACCTTCACGATTATATAAAAACATCAGCTGATTTGTACAAACCAGCTCCGATAAATAATGCCAAATATCATAGTTTTTCGGCAGCAAATTTAATTTATATATAATTATGTCCGAGTCCGTCCGCCGACTCGAATAGCGGTAGTGGACCGCAGTTGCTTTGAGCAATGATTTCACTGACAAACATTATTTTTACCCCATCATGTCGTATATATTTTTGTTGGCAAAAGACAGACCTTCACGATTATATAAAAACATCAACTGATTTGTACAAACCAGCTCCGACAAATGACGCCAAATATCATAGTTTTTCGGCAGCAAATTTAATTTATATATAATTATTTCCGTCCGCCGACTCGAATAGCGGTAGTGGACCGCAGTTGCTTTGAGCAATGATTTCATTGACAAACATTATTGTTACCCCATCATATCGTATATATTTTTGTTGGCAAAAGACAGACCTTCACGATTATATAAAAACATCAGCTGATTTGTACAAACCACCTCCGATAAATAACGCCAAATATCATAGTTTTTCGGCAGCAAATTTAATTTATATATAATTATGTCCGAGTCCGTCCGCCGACTCGAATAGCGGTAGTGGACCGCAGTTGCTTTGAGCAATGATTTCACTGACAAACATTATTTTTACCCCATCATGTCGTATATATTCTTGTTGGCAAAAGACTGACCTTCACGATTGTATAAAAACATCAACTGATTTGTACAAACCAGCTCCGATAAATAACGCCAAATATCATAGTTTTTCGGCAGCAAATTTAATTTATATATAATTATGTCCGAGTCCGTCCGCCGACTCGAATAGCGGTAGTGGACCGCAGTTGCTTTGAGCAATGATTTCACTGACAAACATTATTTTTACCCCATCATGTCGTATATATTCTTGTTGGCAAAAGACAGACCTTCACGATTATATAAAAACATCAGCTGATTTGTACAAACCAGCTCCGATAAATAACGCCAAATATCATAGTTTTTCGGCAGCAAATTTAATTTATATATAATTATGTCCGAGTCCGTCCGCCGACTCGAATAGCGGTAGTGGACCGCAGTTGCTTTGAGCAATGATTTCACTGACAAACATTATTTTTACCCCATCATGTCGTATATATTCTTGTTGGCAAAAGACAGACCTTCACGATTATATAAAAACATCAGCTGATTTGTACAAACCAGCTCCGATAAATAACGCCAAATATCATAGTTTTTCGGCAGCAAATTTAATTTATATATAATTATTTCCGTCCGCCGACTCGAATAGCGGTAGTGGACCGCAGTTGCTATGAGCAATGATTTCACTGACAAACATTATTTTTACCCCATCATGTCGTATATATTCTTGTTGGCAAAAGACAGACCTTCACGATTATATAAAAACATCAACTGATTTGTACAAACCAGCTCCGACAAATGACGCCAAATATCATAGTTTTTCGGCAGCAAATTTAATTTATATATAATTATTTCCGTCCGCCGACTCGAATAGCGGTAGTGGACCGCAGTTGCTTTGAGCAATGATTTCACTGACAAACATTATTTTTACCCCATCATGTCGTATATATTCTTGTTGGCAAAAGACAGACCTTCACGATTATATAAAAACATCAGCTGATTTGTACAAACCAGCTCAGATAAATAACGCCAAATATCATAGTTTTTCGGCAGCAAATTTAATTTATATATAATTATTTCCGTCCGCAGACTCGAATAGCGGTAGTGGACCGCAGTTGCTTTGAGCAATGATTTCACTGACAAACATTATTTTTACCCCATCATGTCGTATATATTCTTGTTGGCAAATAAAAGACCTTCACGATTATATAAAAACATCAGCTGATTTGTACAAACCAGCTCCGATAAATAACGCCAAATATCATAGTTTTTCGGCAGCAAATTTAATTTATATATAATTATGTCCGAGTCCGTCCGCCGACTCGAATAGCGGTAGTGGACCGCAGTTGCTTTGAGCAATGATTTCACTGACAAACATTATTTTTACCCCATCATGTCGTATATATTCTTGTTGGCAAAAGACAGACCTTCACGATTATATAAAAACATCAGCTGATTTGTACAAACCAGCTCCGATAAATAACGCCAAATATCATAGTTTTTCGGCAGCAAATTTAATTTATATATAATTATGTCCGAGTCCGTCCGCCGACTCGAATAGCGGTAGTGGACCGCAGTTGCTTTGAGCAATGATTTCACTGACAAACATTATTTTTACCCCATCATGTCGTATATATTTTTGTTGGCAAAAGACAGACCTTCACGATTATATAAAAACATCAACTGATTTGTACAAACCAGCTCCGACAAATGACGCCAAATATCATAGTTTTTCGGCAGCAAATTTAATTTATATATAATTATTTCCGTCCGCCGACTCGAATAGCGGTAGTGGACCGCAGTTGCTTTGAGCAATGATTTCACTGACAAACATTATTTTTACCCCATCATGTCGTATATATTCTTGTTGGCAAAAGACAGACCTTCACGATTATATAAAAACATCAGCTGATTTGTACAAACCAGCTCCGATAAATGACGCCAAATATCATAGTTTTTCGGCAGCAAATTTAATTTATATATAATTATGTCCGAGTCCGTCCGCCGACTCGAATAGCGGTAGTGGACCGCAGTTGCTTTGAGCAATGATTTCACTGACAAACATTATTTTTACCCCATCATGTCGTATATATTCTTGTTGGCAAAAGACTGACCTTCACGATTATATAAAAACATCAACTGATTTGTACAAACCAGCTCCGATAAATAACGCCAAATATCATAGTTTTTCGGCAGCAAATTTAATTTATATATAATTATGTCCGAGTCCGTCCGCCGACTCGAATAGCGGTAGTGGACCGCAGTTGCTTTGAGCAATGATTTCACTGACAAACATTATTTTTACCCCATCATGTCGTATATATTCTTGTTGGCAAAAGACAGACCTTCACGATTATATAAAAACATCAGCTGATTTGTACAAACCAGCTCCGATAAATAACGCCAAATATCATAGTTTTTCGGCAGCAAATTTAATTTATATATAATTATGTCCGAGTCCGTCCGCCGACTCGAATAGCGGTAGTGGACCGCAGTTGCTTTGAGCAATGATTTCACTGACAAACATTATTTTTACCCCATCATGTCGTATATATTTTTGTTGGCAAAAGACAGACCTTCACGATTATATAAAAACATCAACTGATTTGTACAAACCAGCTCCGACAAATGACGCCAAATATCATAGTTTTTCGGCAGCAAATTTAATTTATATATAATTATTTCCGTCCGCCGACTCGAATAGCGGTAGTGGACCGCAGTTGCTTTGAGCAATGATTTCACTGACAAACATTATTTTTACCCCATCATGTCGTATATATTCTTGTTGGCAAAAGACAGACCTTCACGATTATATAAAAACATCAGCTGATTTGTACAAACCAGCTCCGATAAATGACGCCAAATATCATAGTTTTTCGGCAGCAAATTTAATTTATATATAATTATTTCCGTCCGCCGACTCGAATAGCGGTAGTGGACCGCAGTTGCTTTGAGCAATGATTTCATTGACAAACATTATTGTTACCCCATCATATCGTATATATTCTTGTTGGCAAAAGACAGACCTTCACGATTATATAAAAACATCAGCTGATTTGTACAAACCAGCTCCGATAAATGACGCCAAATATCATAGTTTTTCGGCAGCAAATTTAATTTATATATAATTATGTCCGAGTCCGTCCGCCGACTCGAATAGCGGTAGTGGACCGCAGTTGCTTTGAGCAATGATTTCACTGACAAACATTATTTTTACCCCATCATGTCGTATATATTCTTGTTGGCAAAAGACAGACCTTCACGATTATATAAAAACATCAGCTGATTTGTACAAACCAGCTCCGATAAATAACGCCAAATATCATAGTTTTTCGGCAGCAAATTTAATTTATATATAATTATTTCCGTCCGCCGACTCGAATAGCGGTCGTGGACCGCAGTTGCTTTGAGCAATGATTTCACTGACAAACATTATTTTTACCCCATCATGTCGTATATATTCTTGTTGGCAAAAGACAGACCTTCACGATTATATAAAAACATCAGCTGATTTGTACAAACCAGCTCCGATAAATTACGCAAAATATCATAGTTTTTTGGCAGCAAATTTAATTTATATATAATTATTTCCGTCCGCCGACTCGAATAGCGGTAGTGGACCGCAGTTGCTTTGAGCAATGATTTCACTGACAAACATTATTTTTACCCCATCATGTCGTATATATTCTTGTTGGCAAAAGACAGACCTTCACGATTATATAAAAACATCAGCTGATTTGTACAAACCAGCTCCGATAAATAATGCCAAATATCATAGTTTTTCGGCAGCAAATTTAATTTATATATAATTATGTCCGAGTCCGTCCGCCGACTCGAATAGCGGTAGTGGACCGCAGTTGCTTTGAGCAATGATTTCACTGACAAACATTATTTTTACCCCATCATGTCGTATATATTCTTGTTGGCAAAAGACTGACCTTCACGATTATATAAAAACATCAACTGATTTGTACAAACCAGCTCCGATAAATAACGCCAAATATCATAGTTTTTCGGCAGCAAATTTAATTTATATATAATTATGTCCGAGTCCGTCCGCCGACTCGAATAGCGGTAGTGGACCGCAGTTGCTTTGAGCAATGATTTCACTGACAAACATTATTTTTACCCCATCATGTCGTATATATTCTTGTTGGCAAAAGACAGACCTTCACGATTATATAAAAACATCAGCTGATTTGTACAAACCAGCTCCGATAAATAACGCCAAATATCATAGTTTTTCGGCAGCAAATTTAATTTATATATAATTATGTCCGAGTCCGTCCGCCGACTCGAATAGCGGTAGTGGACCGCAGTTGCTTTGAGCAATGATTTCACTGACAAACATTATTTTTACCCCATCATGTCGTATATATTTTTGTTGGCAAAAGACAGACCTTCACGATTATATAAAAACATCAACTGATTTGTACAAACCAGCTCCGACAAATGACGCCAAATATCATAGTTTTTCGGCAGCAAATTTAATTTATATATAATTATTTCCGTCCGCCGACTCGAATAGCGGTAGTGGACCGCAGTTGCTTTGAGCAATGATTTCACTGACAAACATTATTTTTACCCCATCATGTCGTATATATTCTTGTTGGCAAAAGACAGACCTTCACGATTATATAAAAACATCAGCTGATTTGTACAAACCAGCTCCGATAAATGACGCCAAATATCATAGTTTTTCGGCAGCAAATTTAATTTATATATAATTATTTCCGTCCGCCGACTCGAATAGCGGTAGTGGACCGCAGTTGCTTTGAGCAATGATTTCATTGACAAACATTATTGTTACCCCATCATATCGTATATATTCTTGTTGGCAAAAGACAGACCTTCACGATTATATAAAAACATCAGCTGATTTGTACAAACCAGCTCCGATAAATGACGCCAAATATCATAGTTTTTCGGCAGCAAATTTAATTTATATATAATTATGTCCGAGTCCGTCCGCCGACTCGAATAGCGGTAGTGGACCGCAGTTGCTTTGAGCAATGATTTCACTGACAAACATTATTTTTACCCCATCATGTCGTATATATTCTTGTTGGCAAAAGACAGACCTTCACGATTATATAAAAACATCAGCTGATTTGTACAAACCAGCTCCGATAAATAACGCCAAATATCATAGTTTTTCGGCAGCAAATTTAATTTATATATAATTATTTCCGTCCGCCGACTCGAATAGCGGTCGTGGACCGCAGTTGCTTTGAGCAATGATTTCACTGACAAACATTATTTTTACCCCATCATGTCGTATATATTCTTGTTGGCAAAAGACAGACCTTCACGATTATATAAAAACATCAGCTGATTTGTACAAACCAGCTCCGATAAATTACGCAAAATATCATAGTTTTTTGGCAGCAAATTTAATTTATATATAATTATTTCCGTCCGCCGACTCGAATAGCGGTAGTGGACCGCAGTTGCTTTGAGCAATGATTTCACTGACAAACATTATTTTTACCCCATCATGTCGTATATATTCTTGTTGGCAAAAGACAGACCTTCACGATTATATAAAAACATCAGCTGATTTGTACAAACCAGCTCCGATAAATAACGCCAAATATCATAGTTTTTCGGCAGCAAATTTAATTTATATATAATTATTTCCGTCCGCCGACTCGAATAGCGGTC
The DNA here is from genome assembly GCA_032622095.1 of Siphonodentalium dalli. Taxonomy (NCBI): domain Eukaryota; kingdom Metazoa; phylum Mollusca; class Scaphopoda; order Gadilida; family Siphonodentaliidae; genus Siphonodentalium; species Siphonodentalium dalli. The sequence goes on along the minus strand of CP136061.1, from coordinate 160,940,153 downwards.
GTGGACCGCAGTTGCTTTGAGCAATGATTTCACTGACAAACATTATTTTTACCCCATCATGTCGTATATATTCTTGTTGGCAAAAGACAGACCTTCACGATTATATAAAAACATCAGCTGATTTGTACAAACCAGCTCCGATAAATTACGCAAAATATCATAGTTTTTTGGCAGCAAATTTAATTTATATATAATTATTTCCGTCCGCCGACTCGAATAGCGGTAGTGGACCGCAGTTGCTTTGAGCAATGATTTCACTGACAAACATTATTTTTACCCCATCATGTCGTATATATTCTTGTTGGCAAAAGACAGACCTTCACGATTATATAAAAACATCAGCTGATTTGTACAAACCAGCTCCGATAAATAATGCCAAATATCATAGTTTTTCGGCAGCAAATTTAATTTATATATAATTATGTCCGAGTCCGTCCGCCGACTCGAATAGCGGTAGTGGACCGCAGTTGCTTTGAGCAATGATTTCACTGACAAACATTATTTTTACCCCATCATGTCGTATATATTCTTGTTGGCAAAAGACTGACCTTCACGATTATATAAAAACATCAACTGATTTGTACAAACCAGCTCCGATAAATAACGCCAAATATCATAGTTTTTCGGCAGCAAATTTAATTTATATATAATTATGTCCGAGTCCGTCCGCCGACTCGAATAGCGGTAGTGGACCGCAGTTGCTTTGAGCAATGATTTCACTGACAAACATTATTTTTACCCCATCATGTCGTATATATTCTTGTTGGCAAAAGACAGACCTTCACGATTATATAAAAACATCAGCTGATTTGTACAAACCAGCTCCGATAAATAACGCCAAATATCATAGTTTTTCGGCAGCAAATTTAATTTATATATAATTATGTCCGAGTCCGTCCGCCGACTCGAATAGCGGTAGTGGACCGCAGTTGCTTTGAGCAATGATTTCACTGACAAACATTATTTTTACCCCATCATGTCGTATATATTTTTGTTGGCAAAAGACAGACCTTCACGATTATATAAAAACATCAACTGATTTGTACAAACCAGCTCCGACAAATGACGCCAAATATCATAGTTTTTCGGCAGCAAATTTAATTTATATATAATTATTTCCGTCCGCCGACTCGAATAGCGGTAGTGGACCGCAGTTGCTTTGAGCAATGATTTCACTGACAAACATTATTTTTACCCCATCATGTCGTATATATTCTTGTTGGCAAAAGACAGACCTTCACGATTATATAAAAACATCAGCTGATTTGTACAAACCAGCTCCGATAAATGACGCCAAATATCATAGTTTTTCGGCAGCAAATTTAATTTATATATAATTATTTCCGTCCGCCGACTCGAATAGCGGTAGTGGACCGCAGTTGCTTTGAGCAATGATTTCATTGACAAACATTATTGTTACCCCATCATATCGTATATATTCTTGTTGGCAAAAGACAGACCTTCACGATTATATAAAAACATCAGCTGATTTGTACAAACCAGCTCCGATAAATGACGCCAAATATCATAGTTTTTCGGCAGCAAATTTAATTTATATATAATTATGTCCGAGTCCGTCCGCCGACTCGAATAGCGGTAGTGGACCGCAGTTGCTTTGAGCAATGATTTCACTGACAAACATTATTTTTACCCCATCATGTCGTATATATTCTTGTTGGCAAAAGACAGACCTTCACGATTATATAAAAACATCAGCTGATTTGTACAAACCAGCTCCGATAAATAACGCCAAATATCATAGTTTTTCGGCAGCAAATTTAATTTATATATAATTATTTCCGTCCGCCGACTCGAATAGCGGTCGTGGACCGCAGTTGCTTTGAGCAATGATTTCACTGACAAACATTATTTTTACCCCATCATGTCGTATATATTCTTGTTGGCAAAAGACAGACCTTCACGATTATATAAAAACATCAGCTGATTTGTACAAACCAGCTCCGATAAATTACGCAAAATATCATAGTTTTTTGGCAGCAAATTTAATTTATATATAATTATTTCCGTCCGCCGACTCGAATAGCGGTAGTGGACCGCAGTTGCTTTGAGCAATGATTTCACTGACAAACATTATTTTTACCCCATCATGTCGTATATATTCTTGTTGGCAAAAGACAGACCTTCACGATTATATAAAAACATCAGCTGATTTGTACAAACCAGCTCCGATAAATAATGCCAAATATCATAGTTTTTCGGCAGCAAATTTAATTTATATATAATTATGTCCGAGTCCGTCCGCCGACTCGAATAGCGGTAGTGGACCGCAGTTGCTTTGAGCAATGATTTCACTGACAAACATTATTTTTACCCCATCATGTCGTATATATTTTTGTTGGCAAAAGACAGACCTTCACGATTATATAAAAACATCAACTGATTTGTACAAACCAGCTCCGACAAATGACGCCAAATATCATAGTTTTTCGGCAGCAAATTTAATTTATATATAATTATTTCCGTCCGCCGACTCGAATAGCGGTAGTGGACCGCAGTTGCTTTGAGCAATGATTTCATTGACAAACATTATTGTTACCCCATCATATCGTATATATTCTTGTTGGCAAAAGACAGACCTTCACGATTATATAAAAACATCAGCTGATTTGTACAAACCACCTCCGATAAATAACGCCAAATATCATAGTTTTTCGGCAGCAAATTTAATTTATATATAATTATGTCCGAGTCCGTCCGCCGACTCGAATAGCGGTAGTGGACCGCAGTTGCTTTGAGCAATGATTTCACTGACAAACATTATTTTTACCCCATCATGTCGTATATATTCTTGTTGGCAAAAGACTGACCTTCACGATTGTATAAAAACATCAACTGATTTGTACAAACCAGCTCCGATAAATAACGCCAAATATCATAGTTTTTCGGCAGCAAATTTAATTTATATATAATTATGTCCGAGTCCGTCCGCCGACTCGAATAGCGGTAGTGGACCGCAGTTGCTTTGAGCAATGATTTCACTGACAAACATTATTTTTACCCCATCATGTCGTATATATTCTTGTTGGCAAAAGACAGACCTTCACGATTATATAAAAACATCAGCTGATTTGTACAAACCAGCTCCGATAAATAACGCCAAATATCATAGTTTTTCGGCAGCAAATTTAATTTATATATAATTATGTCCGAGTCCGTCCGCCGACTCGAATAGCGGTAGTGGACCGCAGTTGCTTTGAGCAATGATTTCACTGACAAACATTATTTTTACCCCATCATGTCGTATATATTCTTGTTGGCAAAAGACAGACCTTCACGATTATATAAAAACATCAGCTGATTTGTACAAACCAGCTCCGATAAATAACGCCAAATATCATAGTTTTTCGGCAGCAAATTTAATTTATATATAATTATTTCCGTCCGCCGACTCGAATAGCGGTAGTGGACCGCAGTTGCTATGAGCAATGATTTCACTGACAAACATTATTTTTACCCCATCATGTCGTATATATTCTTGTTGGCAAAAGACAGACCTTCACGATTATATAAAAACATCAACTGATTTGTACAAACCAGCTCCGACAAATGACGCCAAATATCATAGTTTTTCGGCAGCAAATTTAATTTATATATAATTATTTCCGTCCGCCGACTCGAATAGCGGTAGTGGACCGCAGTTGCTTTGAGCAATGATTTCACTGACAAACATTATTTTTACCCCATCATGTCGTATATATTCTTGTTGGCAAAAGACAGACCTTCACGATTATATAAAAACATCAGCTGATTTGTACAAACCAGCTCAGATAAATAACGCCAAATATCATAGTTTTTCGGCAGCAAATTTAATTTATATATAATTATTTCCGTCCGCAGACTCGAATAGCGGTAGTGGACCGCAGTTGCTTTGAGCAATGATTTCACTGACAAACATTATTTTTACCCCATCATGTCGTATATATTCTTGTTGGCAAATAAAAGACCTTCACGATTATATAAAAACATCAGCTGATTTGTACAAACCAGCTCCGATAAATAACGCCAAATATCATAGTTTTTCGGCAGCAAATTTAATTTATATATAATTATGTCCGAGTCCGTCCGCCGACTCGAATAGCGGTAGTGGACCGCAGTTGCTTTGAGCAATGATTTCACTGACAAACATTATTTTTACCCCATCATGTCGTATATATTCTTGTTGGCAAAAGACAGACCTTCACGATTATATAAAAACATCAGCTGATTTGTACAAACCAGCTCCGATAAATAACGCCAAATATCATAGTTTTTCGGCAGCAAATTTAATTTATATATAATTATGTCCGAGTCCGTCCGCCGACTCGAATAGCGGTAGTGGACCGCAGTTGCTTTGAGCAATGATTTCACTGACAAACATTATTTTTACCCCATCATGTCGTATATATTTTTGTTGGCAAAAGACAGACCTTCACGATTATATAAAAACATCAACTGATTTGTACAAACCAGCTCCGACAAATGACGCCAAATATCATAGTTTTTCGGCAGCAAATTTAATTTATATATAATTATTTCCGTCCGCCGACTCGAATAGCGGTAGTGGACCGCAGTTGCTTTGAGCAATGATTTCACTGACAAACATTATTTTTACCCCATCATGTCGTATATATTCTTGTTGGCAAAAGACAGACCTTCACGATTATATAAAAACATCAGCTGATTTGTACAAACCCGCTCCGATAAATGACGCCAAATATCATAGTTTTTCGGCAGCAAATTTAATTTATATATAATTATGTCCGAGTCCGTCCGCCGACTCGAATAGCGGTAGTGGACCGCAGTTGCTTTGAGCAATGATTTCACTGACAAACATTATTTTTACCCCATCATGTCGTATATATTCTTGTTGGCAAAAGACTGACCTTCACGATTATATAAAAACATCAACTGATTTGTACAAACCAGCTCCGATAAATAACGCCAAATATCATAGTTTTTCGGCAGCAAATTTAATTTATATATAATTATGTCCGAGTCCGTCCGCCGACTCGAATAGCGGTAGTGGACCGCAGTTGCTTTGAGCAATGATTTCACTGACAAACATTATTTTTACCCCATCATGTCGTATATATTCTTGTTGGCAAAAGACAGACCTTCACGATTATATAAAAACATCAGCTGATTTGTACAAACCAGCTCCGATAAATAACGCCAAATATCATAGTTTTTCGGCAGCAAATTTAATTTATATATAATTATGTCCGAGTCCGTCCGCCGACTCGAATAGCGGTAGTGGACCGCAGTTGCTTTGAGCAATGATTTCACTGACAAACATTATTTTTACCCCATCATGTCGTATATATTTTTGTTGGCAAAAGACAGACCTTCACGATTATATAAAAACATCAACTGATTTGTACAAACCAGCTCCGACAAATGACGCCAAATATCATAGTTTTTCGGCAGCAAATTTAATTTATATATAATTATTTCCGTCCGCCGACTCGAATAGCGGTAGTGGACCGCAGTTGCTTTGAGCAATGATTTCACTGACAAACATTATTTTTACCCCATCATGTCGTATATATTCTTGTTGGCAAAAGACAGACCTTCACGATTATATAAAAACATCAGCTGATTTGTACAAACCAGCTCCGATAAATGACGCCAAATATCATAGTTTTTCGGCAGCAAATTTAATTTATATATAATTATTTCCGTCCGCCGACTCGAATAGCGGTAGTGGACCGCAGTTGCTTTGAGCAATGATTTCATTGACAAACATTATTGTTACCCCATCATATCGTATATATTCTTGTTGGCAAAAGACAGACCTTCACGATTATATAAAAACATCAGCTGATTTGTACAAACCAGCTCCGATAAATGACGCCAAATATCATAGTTTTTCGGCAGCAAATTTAATTTATATATAATTATGTCCGAGTCCGTCCGCCGACTCGAATAGCGGTAGTGGACCGCAGTTGCTTTGAGCAATGATTTCACTGACAAACATTATTTTTACCCCATCATGTCGTATATATTCTTGTTGGCAAAAGACAGACCTTCACGATTATATAAAAACATCAGCTGATTTGTACAAACCAGCTCCGATAAATAACGCCAAATATCATAGTTTTTCGGCAGCAAATTTAATTTATATATAATTATTTCCGTCCGCCGACTCGAATAGCGGTCGTGGACCGCAGTTGCTTTGAGCAATGATTTCACTGACAAACATTATTTTTACCCCATCATGTCGTATATATTCTTGTTGGCAAAAGACAGACCTTCACGATTATATAAAAACATCAGCTGATTTGTACAAACCAGCTCCGATAAATGACGCAAAATATCATAGTTTTTTGGCAGCAAATTTAATTTATATATAATTATTTCCGTCCGCCGACTCGAATAGCGGTAGTGGACCGCAGTTGCTTTGAGCAATGATTTCACTGACAAACATTATTTTTACCCCATCATGTCGTATATATTCTTGTTGGCAAAAGACAGACCTTCACGATTATATAAAAACATCAGCTGATTTGTACAAACCAGCTCCGATAAATAATGCCAAATATCATAGTTTTTCGGCAGCAAATTTAATTTATATATAATTATGTCCGAGTCCGTCCGCCGACTCGAATAGCGGTAGTGGACCGCAGTTGCTTTGAGCAATGATTTCACTGACAAACATTATTTTTACCCCATCATGTCGTATATATTTTTGTTGGCAAAAGACAGACCTTCACGATTATATAAAAACATCAACTGATTTGTACAAACCAGCTCCGACAAATGACGCCAAATATCATAGTTTTTCGGCAGCAAATTTAATTTATATATAATTATTTCCGTCCGCCGACTCGAATAGCGGTAGTGGACCGCAGTTGCTTTGAGCAATGATTTCATTGACAAACATTATTGTTACCCCATCATATCGTATATATTCTTGTTGGCAAAAGACAGACCTTCACGATTATATAAAAACATCAGCTGATTTGTACAAACCACCTCCGATAAATAACGCCAAATATCATAGTTTTTCGGCAGCAAATTTAATTTATATATAATTATGTCCGAGTCCGTCCGCCGACTCGAATAGCGGTAGTGGACCGCAGTTGCTTTGAGCAATGATTTCACTGACAAACATTATTTTTACCCCATCATGTCGTATATATTCTTGTTGGCAAAAGACTGACCTTCACGATTGTATAAAAACATCAACTGATTTGTACAAACCAGCTCCGATAAATAACGCCAAATATCATAGTTTTTCGGCAGCAAATTTAATTTATATATAATTATGTCCGAGTCCGTCCGCCGACTCGAATAGCGGTAGTGGACCGCAGTTGCTTTGAGCAATGATTTCACTGACAAACATTATTTTTACCCCATCATGTCGTATATATTCTTGTTGGCAAAAGACAGACCTTCACGATTATATAAAAACATCAGCTGATTTGTACAAACCAGCTCCGATAAATAACGCCAAATATCATAGTTTTTCGGCAGCAAATTTAATTTATATATAATTATGTCCGAGTCCGTCCGCCGACTCGAATAGCGGTAGTGGACCGCAGTTGCTTTGAGCAATGATTTCACTGACAAACATTATTTTTACCCCATCATGTCGTATATATTCTTGTTGGCAAAAGACAGACCTTCACGATTATATAAAAACATCAGCTGATTTGTACAAACCAGCTCCGATAAATAACGCCAAATATCATAGTTTTTCGGCAGCAAATTTAATTTATATATAATTATTTCCGTCCGCCGACTCGAATAGCGGTAGTGGACCGCAGTTGCTATGAGCAATGATTTCACTGACAAACATTATTTTTACCCCATCATGTCGTATATATTCTTGTTGGCAAAAGACAGACCTTCACGATTATATAAAAACATCAACTGATTTGTACAAACCAGCTCCGACAAATGACGCCAAATATCATAGTTTTTCGGCAGCAAATTTAATTTATATATAATTATTTCCGTCCGCCGACTCGAATAGCGGTAGTGGACCGCAGTTGCTTTGAGCAATGATTTCACTGACAAACATTATTTTTACCCCATCATGTCGTATATATTCTTGTTGGCAAAAGACAGACCTTCACGATTATATAAAAACATCAGCTGATTTGTACAAACCAGCTCAGATAAATAACGCCAAATATCATAGTTTTTCGGCAGCAAATTTAATTTATATATAATTATTTCCGTCCGCAGACTCGAATAGCGGTAGTGGACCGCAGTTGCTTTGAGCAATGATTTCACTGACAAACATTATTTTTACCCCATCATGTCGTATATATTCTTGTTGGCAAATAAAAGACCTTCACGATTATATAAAAACATCAGCTGATTTGTACAAACCAGCTCCGATAAATAACGCCAAATATCATAGTTTTTCGGCAGCAAATTTAATTTATATATAATTATGTCCGAGTCCGTCCGCCGACTCGAATAGCGGTAGTGGACCGCAGTTGCTTTGAGCAATGATTTCACTGACAAACATTATTTTTACCCCATCATGTCGTATATATTCTTGTTGGCAAAAGACAGACCTTCACGATTATATAAAAACATCAGCTGATTTGTACAAACCAGCTCCGATAAATAACGCCAAATATCATAGTTTTTCGGCAGCAAATTTAATTTATATATAATTATGTCCGAGTCCGTCCGCCGACTCGAATAGCGGTAGTGGACCGCAGTTGCTTTGAGCAATGATTTCACTGACAAACATTATTTTTACCCCATCATGTCGTATATATTTTTGTTGGCAAAAGACAGACCTTCACGATTATATAAAAACATCAACTGATTTGTACAAACCAGCTCCGACAAATGACGCCAAATATCATAGTTTTTCGGCAGCAAATTTAATTTATATATAATTATTTCCGTCCGCCGACTCGAATAGCGGTAGTGGACCGCAGTTGCTTTGAGCAATGATTTCACTGACAAACATTATTTTTACCCCATCATGTCGTATATATTCTTGTTGGCAAAAGACAGACCTTCACGATTATATAAAAACATCAGCTGATTTGTACAAACCAGCTCCGATAAATGACGCCAAATATCATAGTTTTTCGGCAGCAAATTTAATTTATATATAATTATGTCCGAGTCCGTCCGCCGACTCGAATAGCGGTAGTGGACCGCAGTTGCTTTGAGCAATGATTTCACTGACAAACATTATTTTTACCCCATCATGTCGTATATATTCTTGTTGGCAAAAGACTGACCTTCACGATTATATAAAAACATCAACTGATTTGTACAAACCAGCTCCGATAAATAACGCCAAATATCATAGTTTTTCGGCAGCAAATTTAATTTATATATAATTATGTCCGAGTCTGTCCGCCGACTCGAATAGCGGTAGTGGACCGCAGTTGCTTTGAGCAATGATTTCACTGACAAACATTATTTTTACCCCATCATGTCGTATATATTCTTGTTGGCAAAAGACAGACCTTCACGATTATATAAAAACATCAGCTGATTTGTACAAACCAGCTCCGATAAATAACGCCAAATATCATAGTTTTTCGGCAGCAAATTTAATTTATATATAATTATGTCCGAGTCCGTCCGCCGACTCGAATAGCGGTAGTGGACCGCAGTTGCTTTGAGCAATGATTTCACTGACAAACATTATTTTTACCCCATCATGTCGTATATATTTTTGTTGGCAAAAGACAGACCTTCACGATTATATAAAAACATCAACTGATTTGTACAAACCAGCTCCGACAAATGACGCCAAATATCATAGTTTTTCGGCAGCAAATTTAATTTATATATAATTATTTCCGTCCGCCGACTCGAATAGCGGTAGTGGACCGCAGTTGCTTTGAGCAATGATTTCACTGACAAACATTATTTTTACCCCATCATGTCGTATATATTCTTGTTGGCAAAAGACAGACCTTCACGATTATATAAAAACATCAGCTGATTTGTACAAACCAGCTCCGATAAATGACGCCAAATATCATAGTTTTTCGGCAGCAAATTTAATTTATATATAATTATTTCCGTCCGCCGACTCGAATAGCGGTAGTGGACCGCAGTTGCTTTGAGCAATGATTTCATTGACAAACATTATTGTTACCCCATCATATCGTATATATTCTTGTTGGCAAAAGACAGACCTTCACGATTATATAAAAACATCAGCTGATTTGTACAAACCAGCTCCGATAAATGACGCCAAATATCATAGTTTTTCGGCAGCAAATTTAATTTATATATAATTATGTCCGAGTCCGTCCGCCGACTCGAATAGCGGTAGTGGACCGCAGTTGCTTTGAGCAATGATTTCACTGACAAACATTATTTTTACCCCATCATGTCGTATATATTCTTGTTGGCAAAAGACTGACCTTCACGATTATATAAAAACATCAACTGATTTGTACAAACCAGCTCCGATAAATAACGCCAAATATCATAGTTTTTCGGCAGCAAATTTAATTTATATATAATTATGTCCGAGTCCGTCCGCCGACTCGAATAGCGGTAGTGGACCGCAGTTGCTTTGAGCAATGATTTCACTGACAAACATTATTTTTACCCCATCATGTCGTATATATTCTTGTTGGCAAAAGACAGACCTTCACGATTATATAAAAACATCAGCTGATTTGTACAAACCAGCTCCGATAAATAACGCCAAATATCATAGTTTTTCGGCAGCAAATTTAATTTATATATAATTATGTCCGAGTCCGTCCGCCGACTCGAATAGCGGTAGTGGACCGCAGTTGCTTTGAGCAATGATTTCACTGACAAACATTATTTTTACCCCATCATGTCGTATATATTTTTGTTGGCAAAAGACAGACCTTCACGATTATATAAAAACATCAACTGATTTGTACAAACCAGCTCCGACAAATGACGCCAAATATCATAGTTTTTCGGCAGCAAATTTAATTTATATATAATTATTTCCGTCCGCCGACTCGAATAGCGGTAGTGGACCGCAGTTGCTTTGAGCAATGATTTCACTGACAAACATTATTTTTACCCCATCATGTCGTATATATTCTTGTTGGCAAAAGACAGACCTTCACGATTATATAAAAACATCAGCTGATTTGTACAAACCAGCTCCGATAAATGACGCCAAATATCATAGTTTTTCGGCAGAAAATTTAATTTATATATAATTATTTCCGTCCGCCGACTCGAATAGCGGTAGTGGACCGCAGTTGCTTTGAGCAATGATTTCACTGACAAACATTATTTTTACCCCATCATGTCGTATATATTTTTGTTGGCAAAAGACAGACCTTCACGATTATATAAAAACATCAACTGATTTGTACAAACCAGCTCCGACAAATGACGCCAAATATCATAGTTTTTCGGCAGCAAATTTAATTTATATATAATTATTTCCGTCCGCCGACTCGAATAGCGGTAGTGGACCGCAGTTGCTTTGAGCAATGATTTCACTGACAAACATTATTTTTACCCCATCATGTCGTATATATTCTTGTTGGCAAAAGACAGACCTTCACGATTATATAAAAACATCAGCTGATTTGTACAAACCAGCTCCGATAAATAACGCCAAATATCATAGTTTTTCGGCAGCAAATTTAATTTATATATAATTATGTCCGAGTCCGTCCGCCGACTCGAATAGCGGTAGTGAACCGCAGTTGCTTTGAGCAATGATTTCACTGACAAACATTATTTTTTCCCTATCATGTCGTATATATTCTTGTTGGCAAAAGACTGACCTTCACGATTATATAAAAACATCAGCTGATTTGTACAAACCAGCTCCGATAAATAACGCCAAATATCATAGTTTTTCGGCAGCAAATTTAATTTATATATAATTATGTCCGAGTCCGTCCGCCGACTCGAATAGCGGTAGTGGACCGCAGTTGCTTTGAGCAATGATTTCACTGACAAACATTATTTTTACCCCATCATGTCGTATATATTCTTGTTGGCAAAAGACTGACCTTCACGATTATATAAAAACATCAACTGATTTGTACAAACCAGCTCCGATAAATAACGCCAAATATCATAGTTTTTCGGCAGCAAATTTAATTTATATATAATTATGTCCGAGTCCGTCCGCCGACTCGAATAGCGGTAGTGGACCGCAGTTGCTTTGAGCAATGATTTCACTGACAAACATTATTTTTACCCCATCATGTCGTATATATTCTTGTTGGCAAAAGACAGACCTTCACGATTATATAAAAACATCAGCTGATTTGTACAAACCAGCTCCGATAAATAACGCCAAATATCATAGTTTTTCGGCAGCAAATTTAATTTATATATAATTATGTCCGAGTCCGTCCGCCGACTCGAATAGCGGTAGTGGACCGCAGTTGCTTTGAGCAATGATTTCACTGACAAACATTATTTTTACCCCATCATGTCGTATATATTTTTGTTGGCAAAAGACAGACCTTCACGATTATATAAAAACATCAACTGATTTGTACAAACCAGCTCCGACAAATGACGCCAAATATCATAGTTTTTCGGCAGCAAATTTAATTTATATATAATTATTTCCGTCCGCCGACTCGAATAGCGGTAGTGGACCGCAGTTGCTTTGAGCAATGATTTCACTGACAAACATTATTTTTACCCCATCATGTCGTATATATTCTTGTTGGCAAAAGACAGACCTTCACGATTATATAAAAACATCAGCTGATTTGTACAAACCAGCTCCGATAAATGACGCCAAATATCATAGTTTTTCGGCAGCAAATTTAATTTATATATAATTATTTCCGTCCGCCGACTCGAATAGCGGTAGTGGACCGCAGTTGCTTTGAGCAATGATTTCATTGACAAACATTATTGTTACCCCATCATATCGTATATATTCTTGTTGGCAAAAGACAGACCTTCACGATTATATAAAAACATCAGCTGATTTGTACAAACCAGCTCCGATAAATGACGCCAAATATCATAGTTTTTCGGCAGCAAATTTAATTTATATATAATTATGTCCGAGTCCGTCCGCCGACTCGAATAGCGGTAGTGGACCGCAGTTGCTTTGAGCAATGATTTCACTGACAAACATTATTTTTACCCCATCATGTCGTATATATTCTTGTTGGCAAAAGACTGACCTTCACGATTATATAAAAACATCAACTGATTTGTACAAACCAGCTCCGATAAATAACGCCAAATATCATAGTTTTTCGGCAGCAAATTTAATTTATATATAATTATGTCCGAGTCCGTCCGCCGACTCGAATAGCGGTAGTGGACCGCAGTTGCTTTGAGCAATGATTTCACTGACAAACATTATTTTTACCCCATCATGTCGTATATATTCTTGTTGGCAAAAGACAGACCTTCACGATTATATAAAAACATCAGCTGATTTGTACAAACCAGCTCCGATAAATAACGCCAAATATCATAGTTTTTCGGCAGCAAATTTAATTTATATATAATTATGTCCGAGTCCGTCCGCCGACTCGAATAGCGGTAGTGGACCGCAGTTGCTTTGAGCAATGATTTCACTGACAAACATTATTTTTACCCCATCATGTCGTATATATTTTTGTTGGCAAAAGACAGACCTTCACGATTATATAAAAACATCAACTGATTTGTACAAACCAGCTCCGACAAATGACGCCAAATATCATAGTTTTTCGGCAGCAAATTTAATTTATATATAATTATTTCCGTCCGCCGACTCGAATAGCGGTAGTGGACCGCAGTTGCTTTGAGCAATGATTTCACTGACAAACATTATTTTTACCCCATCATGTCGTATATATTCTTGTTGGCAAAAGACAGACCTTCACGATTATATAAAAACATCAGCTGATTTGTACAAACCAGCTCCGATAAATGACGCCAAATATCATAGTTTTTCGGCAGAAAATTTAATTTATATATAATTATTTCCGTCCGCCGACTCGAATAGCGGTAGTGGACCGCAGTTGCTTTGAGCAATGATTTCACTGACAAACATTATTTTTACCCCATCATGTCGTATATATTTTTGTTGGCAAAAGACAGACCTTCACGATTATATAAAAACATCAACTGATTTGTACAAACCAGCTCCGACAAATGACGCCAAATATCATAGTTTTTCGGCAGCAAATTTAATTTATATATAATTATTTCCGTCCGCCGACTCGAATAGCGGTAGTGGACCGCAGTTGCTTTGAGCAATGATTTCACTGACAAACATTATTTTTACCCCATCATGTCGTATATATTCTTGTTGGCAAAAGACAGACCTTCACGATTATATAAAAACATCAGCTGATTTGTACAAACCAGCTCCGATAAATAACGCCAAATATCATAGTTTTTCGGCAGCAAATTTAATTTATATATAATTATGTCCGAGTCCGTCCGCCGACTCGAATAGCGGTAGTGAACCGCAGTTGCTTTGAGCAATGATTTCACTGACAAACATTATTTTTTCCCTATCATGTCGTATATATTCTTGTTGGCAAAAGACTGACCTTCACGATTATATAAAAACATCAACTGATTTGTACAAACCAGCTCCGATAAATAACGCCAAATATCATTGTTTTTCGGCAGCAAATTTAATTTATATATAATTATGTCCGAGTCCGTCCGCCGACTCGAATAGCGGTAGTGAACCGCAGTTGCTTTGAGCAATGATTTCACTGACAAACATTATTTTTTCCCCATCATATCGTATATGTTCCTGTTGGCAAAAGACAGACCTTCGTGAATATGTAAAAACATCAGCTGATTTGTACAATCCAGCTTCGATAAATGACGCCAAATATCATAGTTTTTCGGCAGCAAATTTAATTTATATATAATTATGTCTTTCCGCCGACTCGGTCACTCGGATAGTGGTAGTGAACCGCTGTAACTTTAAGCAATGATTTCACCGACAACCATTATTTTCCCCCCCATCATATTATGTACCGACTTGTTGGCAAAAGACATATCTACAATAATAGACTGAAATGTGCGCCCCATTCTAGAAGGTCGTTCCAGAAATCGAGTCCGAAAGTGGATAATTTGACGACTGAAGTAATGTGTCCTACTGCATGCAATTATGAGTTTCCAGGGGCAGTATTGCGATGGATTTTAAAACATAGTTCAAGTTTTGATACAAATTCTGCCGATCTTTCTCAGATATAAATAAAAGTTAAACGGTACTCTTTTTTTAATTAACAGATAAGATAATCAAAATCTATGCTCCTAACTTCAAAGATATACCAACAATATGCGACTAGTTTAACAATTGCACAAATTCTGAACGGCTGTCAGGAGTCAGGACAGGCGGTGCATCAACAAAGTAATTACTTACGTAACGGTAATCCCTTTGTATTGTCGGCACTTACACACCAGACGGAATCACACGTCTAGTTTATTAGGTGAGTTTACTGGCAGTACCCGAATATTCGCCGATTGTTGATTCCGGCGCTGTAAATGTTTATTAGGCCACTAATACCCGAACAGTATATATATTGTGCTACTTAGGTTGTGGATACGATCATCACAGTCTGCAATACACCAGGTTGGCACGGGTTCTAACCCCGACATGGGCGAAAATCTGAATCGATTTTCATGCCACCGCTTCAAGTTGATTTGTTGAGGAATATCCCAATGTGCCATTCCGATCGATAAATGGACATTTCGATAAGAGATGGGTATTTGTTCACGCTCACTAAATTAAGCGCATATGACACCGCGGCTGAATGAATAATCATACTGAGTCTGTGTCTCCATAACTTTGATGTATTGGGAAAGGATAATGCATGAACCATAGATGTGTCTTATAATTTATTTATACTTCAGATAATATGACTTGAACATTCTTACATAAACGTTTCATGCTTGCCGAACAAATATATACACTATACACAAAGAACAAAATATATAAATTAACTATTATCTAGATATATACTGTGCAATAAGAATAAGTGATTTCACATTTACGACTAACCATGAAATATATCAAAGGTAAGCTTTTATATTTTAAAACAATACAAAATAACTCATTATGAAGCACTATAAACTATTGCTTTTAAAATGTAAAAGCTTAATTACCTTTGAAGTTTAATGGCGGGTTCCTGTGATTGCAAAGATGCATAGCATTCTGATTATTTCCAACTCATGCATGTTTGTGAACATATTTGAATGTTATGTACCCATACAATTAACTTGTATTCAACTTAATTCCAAATACGAACACAACGTTTTATATGGGGGAGCGATCCCCGTGACAGTCGAGATAAATTTATAAAAGGCAGACTCGGATAGATTGTGGGCTTAAAGAAATTTCCAACATTTAGAAGTTAGTCAATAAGCGGCGGCCTTTTGAACAATGCAGACATGGATGTGACTGTATCAAGGTCACGGTGATGATACATTATCCGTGAATGCTTTGTTATATATATATACTATTCATATAATTATGAACATAGTATTACAATTTTGGTCCAAAATGTTATAATTCAAGCATGTACAAGCTAAAATTGTGACAGTTAGTAACTTGTTCAACCTTTGGTTTGAGAAACATATACGGTTATGTAAGTTCTGAGTGAAAATGGGGGGGGGTGTCACTCTTTTTACTTTCAACGCTGTACCTGCATTAATTTTTTGGCGCTGTAATGGATATTTGCATGGAAATCCCAATTGAATGTTATCACACGAGCTCGCTCTGACACAATCCGAGGAATCTCAACGAACCGGTATTGTCTGTCTTAATTTTCCTGTTAGTCAAGGCATGAGAGCACCATATCGGATTGTTAATGGGGCATTAAACACTCGTGTATCACAATCGCCCTAAAGAGCTGCAAATTCTGCACATTTTATTTTTATTTTGGATGACCCTGAAATGACGAGAAACAAATAAAGTATAAAATCGAGGGACTCAACTCCACTTTTCGAAATGAATTAAAACTCGTGAAAAACAGCAACAGATATCAGACAGGATTTGTTCATTTCGGCATCCATGAAAGAATTTATGACTGGCCTGAAATTTCTTGATAGCAGTTTGTTTGATAATAGCTTATAACTACTCACTTGTCTCGCCTGTTGAAATTGTCCGATCGCGCGCAGGCGACTAATGCTATCAATGATTGGTGTGACCATGTAAAATACATGGATTTTACATACAGAAATTACATGCATGTGTGTATCCACCCTAATGACAGCTACTAATGAGTACAAGGAATAAATCGTATCTAAGTTTTGTATTCCCCAAATGTATTACAAAAATCATAGCTAGCGGCTTCAACTTTACAAATACGGTGCATGTGTGATGTGAGATCAAAGTCGGCAATAATAATGTCAATTAATATCAAATGATATTTTACGCCCGTAAGCATTATATTGGGCAGTATGCGAATAATATGTCGGAGTCATCATGCATAAAACTGTAATGCGGGATGTCTATAAAAGACCATAATTGTGGCGTTATAATTTTTTAATATTCGGTACAAAAAAACAATATTAAATTCGTTACAAAAAAATGTGACATCTGTTTTTCATGTCATTTGCTATTCAAAACTCAGCTAACCTATCAATCCGCAGAATGGGATCTGTTGCCGGGCGGCAAAAGTAGCCTTTGATCGCACAGGCTATTTTCTGATTAGTTGACGATGTCAGATGGCCTGCTTTCATTTTTATGTTTACCCATACCATAGTATGGTAAACATAGTGTCGTTGCCCGGATTGACCACTCGTCGTTAGTCCGTCCGTCCGTCCGTCTGTCTGTCTGTCTGTCTGTCTGTCTGTCTGTCTGTCTGTCTGTCTGTCTGTAGACACTTTACGCATGGTGCGATAACTCGAACATTTTATATCTGATCGGAACCAAATTTTGTATATGAATTTGTCAGCACCAAATACAGATCGAGTTCGAATATGGGTTCGATCCGAGTTTTTTTCACGGAGTTATGGCCCTTTTTCGACTTAGAATTCATGCATGCTACCATAACTCAATAAAAATTTATCTGATCAGAATCAAATTTGGTATGCAAGTTTCTCGGACCAAAATACAGATCGAGTTCGAATATGGGTTTGATCCGATATTTTTTAATGGAGTTATGGCCCTTTTTCGACTTAGAATTCATGCATGCTGCCATAACTCAAATTGTTTTTTATCTGATCGGAACCAAATTTGGTATGCGAGTTTCTCAACTCAAAATACAGATCGAGTTTGAATATGGGTTATATCCAACATTTTATACCAGAGTTATGGCCCTTTTTCAACTAAGAATTGAACAGATAACCATAGCAGTCTACAATTAATTACCAGTGGTATCAGTTTAGCTCTGAGAGCAGTAAATCTGTATTATGGGAATTAGAGTTATTTTTTACTCCCATGTTTATGATGACACACTCCTCACCTGTATAGTTTTTGGTATCGATCGGTTGATCGGTTTAGAAATTATTAACACTTTGCATCCGCACATAGGCATGAGCTATCCGATGCTGTAACCAAATTATTTTTTGTCCGATTGTTTTCATATTTGATATGTAGGTTTATAATGACACACCCCTCACCTGTATAGTTTTTGGTATCGATCGGTTGATCGGTTTAGAAAATAATTAACCCTGCACACAAATGCTATCTGATCCATCTAAGTCAAACTGTTTTCTTCTGATATGCCTCATATTTCTTACCAAGGTTTTTCTTAGCACGTTCTTTATCTGTATGGTTTTTGGTATCGTTTAATTAACCCTTTTCAAACTTATTTTTACTTAGAACTCAAAACATTTTTCATCTGATCTACACCAAATTTGGTACATGTGGTCCTCACCCCGAAATACAGATCAAGTTCAAATTTGGGTTTGATCCGATATATTTTAACAGAGTTATGGCCCTTTATAATTCAAGTAATTTACTACCTATTGTATATGCCCTGTGAGAATTTAAGACAAACAACTTTACACAGTAATCTGCTTTATTGGGATCAGAAAATGACACTGGATACTCTTTGCTAAACCACTGCTGACCCAGAGCTGTCAAATTTAAGTGATTGATGATACTTTACTCCAGTTTGTGTGCAATAGTAATTTAACCCAACCTGTTGAAACATGTTCATGGCATTAATACAAATAGTCCATTGTCCATGTGAAGGATGTTCTGGAGCATGGCTGTTTAGAGAATTGTTGTTTACAGAGACACTGTTGTCTTATCTTGAGAAAACAATTTATCCACACATTAGTTCCATCATATGATGTCATTGAAAATGATTAACACTCTCCACACATCATATGTTCATTCTCCTATTCTATGTCCAGGTTGATCGTGATCCACTTTTCACTTGCATGTATTTCAGGATTAAAATTAACCTATTCCATAGACACATAATATCTGATACGCAGATTTTAAATTATCTCTTTCGCCTTAGGCCAGGTTCACTAAGAATTTCTATTAATTATAAGCCACCAATTGAATATTCATCATTTGAGGATATATCTTATTTTGAAATTCCCTCTATTGCATTTGGGCTGCAGGATAATAATAATGGTTCTGGTATTCTTGAAGCTGACTTTTTGGTCAAATATTTTTCACCCAATCACTTTTATAATCTCATTCAGGTTGATTGTGATACATTCTTCATGCGTATAGATTTTGGTATTGATTGAATGGTTTTGAGAATATTAACCCAATATTTAATAATATTTCTGCTGTTACAGACATTGTATCTTTCCAATGATCAGCTTAGAATAAAATTAACCATAGGTACATGTATACTGTACGCGATCCAATGTTATGACTCTAATATTTTCAATTTGACCCTTCTCATATCTCTCCTTTAGTTATCTGATAATTCTGTATTAAAATATTTTATATCCAACCATTATCAATCATATTTAATATCAAGGTCTATACACCCCTCACTTATATAGATGTTCAGGTCAGTGTAGTTTCCAGTAATTATTTGGGGACACCTGTTTATATGCCAAAGTCATATCCGAAGGCAGCAGCCCTAAGTTGGGGAGGGTATGGGTGGCATCCCCCCTTGAACTACATGTACATACTGCCATAAAATGACAATTTATCGCTTTATTTGATGATTTAGTGTTAGTTGTTAGTTGTAGCTGTTTTTTGGGCGCCAGGAATTTGGGCGCCCATACCTGTTACAGGTACCAAAACTGGCCTGGAAATTACCCTGGTTCAGGTGTTTGTTGGTCTCTAATCTCAATCATCCCATAACTTTTACTATGCAGCTAACACAACAACATAATCTGTTATGACTCAGGTTCCATTGTAAGAATTAAATAAATAGAGTTATTATGATGTTAATATTGTAACAATTATATCTTTAACAGCTATGGTGCATCTGTCTGACTGTGTTTGGGTATAATTATCTTTATCAATCTATCACACATACATGTATCTCTGTTGGAGTGACCGAATAGGTTGAAATCGAATGTCATATCCATCTTCCTATTGTGTTTAAATGAGCAAGTTGCTCAATATGTCTGATTCCACTATGAAACTAATAAATAATAGTACGCTGTGAATTGTTGAAATTCTTGCACTCATAAAAAGATCGCTATCGCCAAGGTATGGGTTAAACATCTGCCGATCGTGATCGGCCTCTCGTTCTAATTGGTCAAGCAAAATTTGACATAAAAGTACTCACCTGGCATTATTTCATGTCGTGCATTTAATTTAATTGTTATAAATATATATCACAATTAAATTAAATGCACGGCATGAAATAATGCCTGAGTACAAACTGCACACTTTGTGGCAGATCTGACCCTTGATGGGACAACCATCTTGCCTCCCTTTGAGGTTTCTATTACTCTTCCTCTATTAGGGGCAGAATTGGAGGCAACTGAACTAAAACTATAACTGTTGCTATAACAATTATTGAAAGTTCTCCAACAAAAAAATGCCGCACTATGAAATTATTGTTATGTAAACAGAACTGTTACAGTGATTTGTCAACAACTTAGTAGTGAAATAAGTTCGATTACTTTAGTCGAAAATATTATTAGATTATTTCTCAATGCTTTGAGCTTTTCCAATGCCATTTGTTTGGTATCTTATTGGATTAATTTAATTTACTCAGTAATGCCATTCTGACTGTAACAGTAATGTTCACATAACAATGGTTTTGTGAAGTTAAATCTCGTCATTGGTAGTGCTGGGGCGGTTGTCCGGATAACCGGTTACGGTTCGGTTATGCGTGTCAACCGGTTGGAGGAGGCCACAGCCGGATAACCGTAATATTGATAACGATCGCACTATCAACGTAGTAGCCGCTTATAGCAGGGGGGGGGTGAAAAAAAAAATTCCGGCACGTATGCTGGGGTGGGTGGGTGGTCAAAGCCACCAACAAGCAATTTTTTCCGCGACTAAAAAAATAAATTCCTACTTGTTTTTTAGTGTTTTGGCAATGAGTTGGGCTTCAAAACCACTTTGAATGAGAGAAATAATGTAATTCTAACTAGTAAACTGACTGCAGGCCGTTATCGTGTTGTATTTTGTTGCAAATATTGAAATCCAACATGGCCGCTGGAAGCCATGTTTTTTTGGCCGAATGACCTCAAAATGACTCATTCCTATTTACATGTCCATGTTAACATCCATGATAAATAGTATGCACAGAAATTCATATACAGCTGTTTACAGTGAATTTCCCCCCGAAAATCTCTGTTTTAGTGTTAAAAGGGGGGTGGGTGTCAAAAAATGGTCGGAAAAAACTGCCGAAAACGGAAAAAAATTTGGCGGTGGGGGTGGGTGGGTACAAAAAATGATCGAAAGGGAAAAAATGCCATACGTGCCTGAATTTTTTTTCCGACCCCCCCCCCTGCTTATAGAAGCGATTTGGACAGTTGGTTGTGTATTCATATACCCCACAACACATGCCTGTTTGATCACCGGTGGCTTTTCTAGACGTGAAACCAACAACACTCTTATCTGTGTCAGTCTGTGAATCACTTGCTACACATTCAATGCCAATTTCCTTTGGCGGCATTACATGACGTTCCGGCTGCACGCGCACCGCGGCATACATCAAAGCAATCAAGTCTAGACTTTTACTACGTCATCAATATTATGTCTGTTTTCTTGAAACTGCCCCCCCCCCCCCTTGTCATTACCATTAGTTCGTCTCAAAGCGATGACAGAAGACCTACACAAACGGAAATCAAACGTTTGGGGACATTTAGTCATATAATTCAAGATGACGAAAAAAAAGGAAGAAGAAATGGGCGGTATGCAAGGCCTGCCGAAGGCGATTCGTTTATTCTGGATCAACATCCAATATGAAGTCACACATCCAGAAAAAACACAGGCCTACCGGGAGTGGGAAATAAGAGGATATCTAGTGATAACGTTAATTCCTAAACACTGGCTGGGGCTTGAGTAATGAATCACGACGATTTAATTTTGTTTGAATTTGTTTATTAAATAATTGAAGTAACATCGTGTAGCCACTGTGATTAATACATACCTGCCTATAGGCTATACCCAAACACTTAACATTACTAAACAACAGTATGCCTATCTTCAGTACATTGTTTGGGCTAATCGTGCCCGGGGGCCCCGCCGGGATACACACAGGGGGGGGGGGGACTATATTTCGTCGTTGAAGGTTTTGCAAGCAAGCGTTATGCAGTGCGAAACTCCCGTAAACATCGATTTACAAATATTTGATCGCCGTAACGGGAACGCGTTGTATGTCCAAGACATCGTTTGTGATCGCATGTATATCAACGTTTCCGGGACGCGTAATAAACATTTGTTTTGCCGATATAGTATGTAGTATATAGTATGTATTCAATCTCGTACTGAGGGTAATACTGGTCACGGTTAACCGGTTATGGTTAGGTTAATGCCCGTGGTTAACCGGTTAGGAAAAAAACCCAACCGTCCCAGCGCTAGTCATTGGACAGTTGTTCAAGTTAATAATGACAATTAGAACATTGCAGAAAGTGAACACCATCCATACTTTTTATATCTAAATCCTAAGTTGTGAGATATAACCAATCTCATAAGTTTATGCTGACATCCATCTCAGCCTGGTGGCCAGTTTTACCAGAAATTAATTGGTGTTATGCGCCAGAATACGCCAAACGTGAAACCTTAAAGAGCGTTTCAAAAGTTTTAACCGTAAATTATTAACGAAAATACGCCCCCACTGAACTCTATATTAACTGATGATTATATCATTATAATAAATATATATTGTTCTCACTTCCCACAAACTGGGATAGAAATTTTACAAATCCAAATTACAAATTTAAATTAAATCCTGCTGAAATTGAATACTTAATAAAGTCTCATAGAATTTTAAAAGGTCGGCTGGCTAAAGCTAAAAAATGTGTACGGTTAACCTTAAGTGTGTATAATTCGGGCAGAAATGTGAAAAAATACTGTAATATACATTAATTTGCACCTGAAATACCATTCAATTTGCCTGAATCGATTGAACGTTGGGAGGGGCTGCAGCCCTCCAAGCCCCACTCCCGGCCCATGCGGCTATGATGCAATGCAGTTCACTTGTTCTGTCTTGCTTAACATTTTTCGACCGGCAGATCGATACTAGTATACGAATATATAATATTATTATAATTTGAGTGTTTACCGTCCGATTTTTGTAACTGAAGAGTCAAACTATACAGAAATTGTTGTATATTTAACAATGCATAGTTGATTTAGAAGTTTGAGCGCACACTGAAAAGATAACATTTTAACTAGGAATCTCCAGAGTCTCGTGTCATGTTACGCAATGTTTATTCAAATAACGGCTGGTACCCGCGAGGCCGCGACAGCAGGCTACTCAAGGGGAATAACTCTATCTGCTTATATGATACTATATCCTATCGCGGTAGCCTTACCAGGGGACAGTTGTGTAATGCGATTGACTCATATTATCTGATAGACATATATTAAATTATCACTGAGCCAGGTTCAGTCAGTGTTTCAAGAAATGACCAATTGAAATTCATCATTAGAGGATATGTCTTATTTTGAAATTCCCTCAATTGCATTTGGGCTACAGGATAATATTAACAGTGCTGGGATTCTTGAGACTGACTTATTGTATGGGTTTCTAAATCCAATGAAATGCTTTTTGTTGACTACTCTGTTTATCAGTTCATTAGTTTGAGTAAGATTAACCCCTTACTATCCAATTTGATAACTCAAATATTTCCATTGATTATGTTTATAGTTCTGGCACAGTTTATGATAACACACCTCTAACCTGCACAGTGAGGGTCATTTGGTTTATTTGCTTAAATATATTAACATCCTTCACCAATCCTGTTGACACAATGTGATAGCTAAATACTTTTTGCATGATTACTCTATAAATAATCACATCTGTGATAATCATGACACATTCTTTACCTGTATAGATTTTGGTATCGATCGAATGGTTGTGATAATATTAACCTTAACTTTAATTATATTTAAACTGTTCACAAACATATCTTTCTAATGATCAACTTACAAGAAAATTAACATTTATATCCAATCATTAGCAATCATATTTTATATCCCGGTCTATACATCCCTCACTTCTATAGTTGATCAGGTATTGATTGTTTTTTAGTGGTGAAATATTAATAGGTTGCTATGAATTTTTAATATGCAGCTGACACAAAATATAATAAACAAAAAAATAGCAATGATAATAAACAAAAACACACAATATGTAATGTCTCATGTTCCAATGTAATAAATAGATAAATTGAGTTGCTATGATGTTTATCTACCTAATTTCTTAACTATTTGATATTTAACAGCTATGGTGCTTCTCTCCGACTATGGATTGAGCTTAATTAGCCTTATAACTCTATAAGACATACATGTATCTGTGTTGAAGTCACTAATAGGTTGAAATCAAAGCCACGTCTGTTAACATTGTGTTAATGTGAGCAAGGTGCCCAATAAGTGTGATTTCACTTGTGAATTAATAGTAAGGTGTGAATTGTTTAAAGTTTTGCACTCATGAAACGGATGGGGTAATTTAAGGATATATGAAAATAGCTCATCGCTGTCGCCAAGGTATGGGTTAAACATCTGCCGATCGTGATCGGCCTCTCGTTTTTTTTGGTATTGCCAGAAAATCAAATAAATTCTGGAAATGGAAACCACTTCCATTCACTGCACCACATATCCCAAATGTGACACCACCCCCTCCATGTACCCATTTCATGTATGTGGCATCCTGGCTGATAATTGGAAACAATCAAACAGATGTGGTCCAATTAAGAAATTGTCGCTAGAATGGACTTGCAAACAAATGATTATTCAGCAACAATGTTTCTACACAGTAATGGGGTGGAGTATACAATAAAGTTGGTGAAGTGGAGATAGCAGAATTATCAAGGGCATTATAAAACAATTTGATTGTATCAGAGTTGGGGAAACCAATGAAACCTATTAGAGGTACATTTTCATTAACCACAGTCAATGACCAGATGAAACTGGACTCTTTTGTCAATGATCTGCACAATTGATCAAAGATGCGCAATGGTTGTGACTGCATGATCATCTCAATGTTATATGTACATGCGTATATTCAGTCCAGATCAAGTTGGTATGGTTGAAGGTATGGGTTCAACATCTGCCGATCCGGCCTCTCATTTTTATGTGTACCCATACCATGTATGGTACACATAATGCCGACGTCCGGATCAACCATCCGTCATTCGTCCGTCCGTCTGTCCGTCTGTCTGTCCGTCCGTCCGTCTGTCCATCTGGCCGTCTGTCCGTATACACTTGCTATCCGATTTGATTACTGGAGTATCTTTTATCGGATCATGTTCAAATTCCATGTGCATGTTTACAATGACACACCCCTCACCTGTATAGTTTTTGGTATAGATCGATTGATCGGTTTATAAATTATTAACACTTTGCATCCACACATGGGCATGTGCTATCCGATTCTGTTCATATTTGAAATGTAGGTTTATGATGACACACCCCTCACCTGTATTTTGTTTTTGGTATCGATTGGTTGATTGGTTTAGAAATAATTAACCCTTTCACAGACTGCCATCCAAAGCAATAAGTAAAATATGTTTTATCTGATTTACCTCATATTTCTTATGGTACCTAGGTTTTCCTTAGCACTCTCTTCATCTGTATGGATTTTGGTTTTGGTTAATTAACCCTTATACTCTTGAACCAGGGTTATTAATGAACACTATTTGATAGTTTTAAACATTAATTAGGTGTGATGTCCTGTATGCAAATTTTATTGTAATAGTTGCATTTAATATAATGCTATCAATAAATTATCATGTGAATATCCAATATGCAAAGTTGAGACTACATTTGTTTTACATATACCTGTAATCCCAAAGCTATTTTAATAGCCATATGGTGGAGTGGTGGACAACTCTATTAGAAATATAATGATAGCATTCCCTCTTGGCCAGTGCTAGTTGGAGACAGACAAATAACACTGGGGATAAATGTTTATCAACAAGCCAATAATGCAGCTGTACTCACAGAAGCTAACCTCAGTGTCAGCATCTGGGCTGTGTGCATTGTTTGTTTATTTTTATAAAGTCTCACATTCCTATAATCTGATCTCACACCTCACTACTGCACATAGGTATCTGGTGTCTGCTGTCTATACACTTGTATCTCTCCAGTGATAACCTATCAAAGAAATATTCAAGTGACATACATACCTGGTACAGTCCACTAATTGTATAGAGTTAGAATTATTAGCCCTGGTCATCAATTGTACTGGCTATATTATATTGACAATTTATTCATTATATTATATCTCCAGGTTTCTCCTCCTTCACTTACATGGATTTTTGTTGTTAAAAATTAACTCTTCAACATTCATGATATTTTAACAGAAATACTTGTTTTCTGATATATCTCATTTTATGTTGGATTATTTTGACACACTCTTTGCCCCTATTGATTGATTCATTTATTTTGATTTTTATGTGTACCCATACCATAGTATGGTACACATAGCTTCGACGTCTGGATTGACCACTAGTCATTTGTCCGTCTGTCTGACCATGGACAATTTATGCATGGTGCGATAACGCAAACATTTTTTATTCGATCTGAACCAAATTTTGTATATGTGTTTCTCAGCCCAAGTTCGAGTTCGATTGTGGGTTCGATCAGTATTTTTTTTACGGAGTTATGGCCCTTCTTCGACTTAGAATTCACGCATGCCACAATAACTCAAAACAAATTTATCTGATTGAAACAAAATTTTGAATGTGAGTTTCTCAGCGCAAAATACAGATATAATTAATTAACAGAATTATGGCCCTTTTAGATAGGATTTTAGCGTCCAAGCTGAAAATAGCTAATCACTATCGCCAAGGTATGGGTTAAACATCTGCCGATCGTGATCGGCCTCTCGTTACTTCAGAATTTGACTATTCTAATGTACCGATTGTTATCAATCTTTTCATCCAGGTGGACCATTTTAATTAACAGTCACTAGTTTTAGTTTGTTTAGTTTTCAACAATACTATCATCATGTGATATTTTGCAGATCTGGAGACTGCAAGTACTTTAAGTGGAGGCAGCTTGCTTGTTTCTGACTCCGTATATCTGCTTGTGGATGAAAATGCTCAAAAAAGGCCAACTACAGCTCCTGAAATTCGGCCACTATCTCCTCAGAATTATCAACCAGATTCTTATTCACAATATGGCCGACCTGCCACAGCAATGGCAAATAACAGGGATAAGTTAGCGAACTCTAAATATGAAGCTTATGATAAGAGACCAGTTAAACCTCATAATTCTGAGTACTCCAAAGGAGTTTTCAAACCAAATTTTCTTATATCATCACCCCAGCGCTCACCAAATGAGCCATCACAGGGGATCAAACGAATGACCCCTCCCATTGCTCAAGCTCAGGATTACGATACAAGTCAAGAGATGAATCATAGTGATCAGGAAAATATTATGATGGACGATGCAGTGCAGAATGAATTGAGTTTGATCAAGGACAAAGCTGGTGCTAAACGGGCTAAAAACATTGCCAACAAAACTAGTGAGATTAGGCAGAAAGTTAAAAATGTGAGCTCAAAATCTGAAAAACATGACAGTTCCAAGAGTGCAATTCCAATTCGCTTGGCAATTCAGAGTAAAATAGATACTGGATTGAAACAAGCGAAGAATCTTCAACAGACTTTAGATGATAGAAACAAATCAAAGAAGAGCAAAGACCAGAAAACTCTGGAGAACACGAATGATTCAGGCTTCCTGTCGCGGCCATCCAGTGATGCTGTGCTGGCAGAGTACACATTACATGGTCAGTATAATATACTCACATTATACTGATTCTCGCATTATTTAGCCATAAAAGTAAATATGTGTGTTCTCAGACAATTATATATTGAAAGTTGGATGAGGGATAGCAGGATTTTAACCCCCACTCAAATTAATAGAAGTATGCATAATTTCAAGGAACATAGTTCTATATAACATTGCAAGTCATCTATAGAATCTAAACCCTCCAACACATTGTTGCCATTACATATATCTTAAAATTAGCTTCTTGAAATTTCTATAATCGATATTGAGTTTTGAAACTGTGTTAACTTTGTATATTAGGTTTTAGCTCAACTCGACATAGTTTAACATTTAATCTTCAAATCTTGACAAAGTTTAACATTTATTCTTCAAATCTATCAAATCTATAGATCTATTTTTGATTTTGTTCAGGATTTTGGCATGGTACCACATCTCTTGGGCCATTAAATCAACCCTGGTTATCCACATGTTACTAAATTTCACACCTTTTACTGTAATTCTGATTTATAGGTTTCTCCTTTTTCGGCCATTTGAATGCCACATTTTGTTGGTTTTCTATGAAAGTCCACAATGCAATTTTTGGCATGTGCAATAAAAATGATCGACGCGGGCCAAAAAAATAAATGCGGCAGTGCCTTAGAAACAAATAGTTAATTTTGGATGGCTGAACTCAAAACATTTTTTATCTGATCGGAACCAAATTTGGTATGTGAGTTCCTCAGCCTAAAATACAGATTGAGCAGGATTGAGTTTGATTATTAGTTTGATCCGATTTTTAAAAACAGTGTTATGGCCCTTTTTCGACTAAGAATTCACCAATGCTGTAATAACTCACTAATTATATCAAGCTTCCCACTGAAATATTAGAGAACTTTATCACCTGCATTCCTATGTGATTTATTGAAACAGATATTTTAGCTCATCTAAAGCAAATGTGATATTCCTCCAGCATTCTCGTTATCCTTGGGGCTAGCTAGCTCATTTTAAATCTGGTTTCATGTCATGTCTTTATGGGTCTTGGACAATAGGCAAAAAGGACAAGATAGGACAAGACAGCACTGTTTTAAATACTTCTGATTCTTCCGTAGGTCCACTGGGCAGATTTCCTTAATACTTGGTATGGAGCATTGCTGTAAGACCAAGTTTATTATTTGTTCATAGGGTCATTGCTAAGTGAACTTTAGGGGCCACCGAGGGGGTCAGAAGATTAACACATCAATGGCTATGGGGTTTTCATGGATCTCATCTCGAGAACAGAATCAATGTTTTTCTAGGTATGAACAAAATATATTGAGTACTATAGAGCATTTGGAAAAGAGTATACTTCAGTCATCATGGCAGGGGCAACAAAAGGGTCAGATAACACTAAATAAAAATAAGTACTTCAAAAATCTTTTTCTTCAGTCCAAGAGGTTGTTAATACTTGGTATGGAATATTGCCATAAACCATAGTTTCCAATTGGTTTATTATACATGTCATGGTTGATTGAATTTTAGGGGCCACAGAGCACTTTAACCCTTTGAAACCAGCTGGCCGGTATTCCAGCCAGAATGTAATTGTATATATACCCGGTTTTCCGGCCATGATGTAATCTTACGCTCTACCGCCATCTCAGTGCTTCACTTTATTTTTTATATTTCGATAAATACTCACTGGTACGAAAATCAATTGAGCGTTTCGTAAAATTCATATTACAACTGTTTTAGCTGTCCAAAAATTATTGAGATTAAGTTTGGCACAACGAAGTTGCAGCCTATTGAAAACTGGATACAGTATCCATTTGATCAAAGGTATGCAATTTCAGGCACCACCATCTTGATTCTCGTGACCTCTCATTTCGCATTATGTCATATCGCTTTATATGGCTCATAAGTGACATAAAAACTATATGTATGGGTAGAAACTTTAGTGACATAGTCTTGGGGTATTTGTAACTCCCAATGTGTGAAGAAATTCCCGTTAACTTACATAATTATACCCCCCGCAACAAAGTTAGGGAGGGTATACTAGAGTCAGCTTGTCCGTTCGTCCGTCGTCTGTTGTCTGTCGTCCGTCGTCCATCGTCCGTCCGTGAACACAAATTTGTCCGGAGTTTTTCTCAGTCGTTTTTTGATCAATTTCCGTGAAACTTGGCACAGACATCAACCACCATGGGAACCTGTGCACCTGCAATTATGACGTCTGTCGGACTTTTTTTTGTGGAGTTATCCCCCTTTTTCGACTTAGAATTTTTTCGCAACATGTATACTTTTGTCCGAGCTTTTATTCCTACATTTTTCGGTCAATGTTTTTAAAACTTGGCACAGATATTTAGTACCATGGGAACTTGTGCACCTGCGATTATGACGTCTGTCCGACATTTTTTGGTGGAGTTATCCCCCTTTTTCGACTTAGAAACTTTTTTGCAACATGCATAATTTTGTATGAACTTTTATTCCTACATTTTTCGGTCAATGTTTTTTAATCTTGGCACTCATATTTAGTACCATGGGAACCTGTGTACCTCCAATTATGACGTCTGTCCGACATTTTTTGTGTGGAGTTATTCCCCTTTTTCGACTTAGAAATGTTTTTGCAACATACATAATTTTGTCCAAGCTTTTATTCCTACATTTTTCGGTCAATAGGTTTAAGATTAGGGTTATGGTTGTACACCTGCAATGGGAACTGTTATTTTATTATTTTAACTAAATGTTTACTGACATGTGAAACATCTTAGTATTTTAAAAACAAGGGGGTATCTGTAGTCCCATTGGGACAGTCACACCTCTAGTTTGCACTAGCGATTGTCGGATGTGAACACACATCATACAAGTTTTGTTCAAGAATATACAAACATCTGAGTTCATTAAATCATAACTTTTTTGCACAAAGGTACACGCTAAACAGATTTACACAAGTATAAAACTCAGAGTCTTGTCTTTAAGCTGATGTAAGCCAGTAGACAGTGCAATGTAGTGATTGGTGGGGTATTTAGTGAACACCCAGATTTTGTTTTGGCTAAAACCCATACAACGTCATGAATTTACATTGGGATTGTGACGTTACGTAACATTTCTTGGCAGTTTGTATAATAAATCCGGTCATGATATCAATTTTTTTATAACTTTTTCTGGATTTAAGGTATTGAAATGGATTTTGTTATACTGAATTCAGAATTTAATAAGCTTTTCAATGGTACAAAAGTTATGGTAGAAAAAATTAACATAACCAACACCATGCACCTAAACGCTGTCTACAATAAGTCAAAATACCACTGGGAGCCCAGGGTCAGGGTGTCGATCGTTGTTGGGAGCCAGGGTTCAAAGGGTTAACATGTATATTAAAATTGAAGGTTAAGTATTCTAGCTTCCAATTTACTTGTAAATCATTGTAATGTGTGAAACCATTTTATTGGGGGCTACTTACTGTCTTTTATATGAACTGTGGTTATCTGTTTCAAGTTAGGGGACAGATTCTTCAGTTCAAATGTTATATTAACTCTTCCCTTGACCCATAGTTCAAATAATTTGAGAATTTGTGTTATGTATATTTGTCACTACTTTAGTACATAACTGTTTACTCTATGATTCAAAATCAATACTCTAGATTCTGATTCTGATCATAGCTATATAATATCGGAGAGGGATGAATTAAACATCTGCTGATCATGACAGGTCATAAAATCTGACAGGAATCAGAATCATGATTATCATTTTGATTCTCGTAAAGTTCTGATTCCCTGTAGAAATGCTATGTTTTGTTCTCGCAATATTTGATGGATTTTAAGGCCTGCATTATCGGCCTCTCATTTGATCAGGTGATGATGTAGGTGCAAGCCTTGAAATAGTGTGCCTGTCATTTGCAGAATGAGGTCCCCAGATGGTGAATTTAGTGATGCTACCCCGCATAGCGGGCTAGCATCACCAAATTCACCCTCTGGGGACCTCATTCTGCTTACACCTCAGCAGAATGAGGTTCCCAGAGGGTGAATTTGGTGATGCTAGCCTGCTATGCGGGGTAGCATCACTAAATTCACCCTCTGGGAACCTCATTCTGCAAATGACAGGCACACTATTTCAAGGCTTATGTAGGTGCCTGAAAACAAAGTAATTATACCCCCACTTTCGAAGAAATTGGGGGGGTGTACTGGATTGACTGAGTCAGTTTGCCTGTCAGTTTGTCCTAGGTACAAATGACTGTTCGTGTTCTCCGTTCTGGATATATCCTTCTTTATTTGTCTGGAAATGTGGGGTTTTTTTCCGTCCATGCAGATATCTCAGCCATGGGTTATCAGATCTGAATGAAATTTGGTACCGTACGGAGGATTGCCATCTCAACTGCTTTCAAAAGAGTTCCCAATGACCGTTTTTTTTTATTTTTTGGCCTGAGTTATGGCCCTTCGTTTGTCAATTTTTTTCCTTCCGGCTTGATAGCTCAAACAAATATGAACTGATTTCAATAATTTTTCGTATACTTATACAAGTTGCTTGCCACACTGTCTCAAATTAGTACGAAAATCAGGGTTTATATCCCAATTATTTTGCAAGAGTTATGGCCCATAGTTGGTTAATTTTTCATGATTTTCGTCTGTCCAGCTCTTCTGCTGATGTTTTTTTTTACTATTATATGATTGACTGATCCAATGGTGGAGAGAATTGCAAAGGTCCTCTGTATTTGGGTTTCTGCCTGCCCATGTTTAAATTTGCTCTGTTGTGTTATGCAACCTCTTGTTTGTAGTTATATGGCCTTATTTTACTCTCTACTCTCTATGGACATTTATACATATTTAGTACCATACGTGTATTATATGGAGTTAAAAAGGAATTAGGGGTGTATCTTGCATCTGCAAGATTATAAACTAGTTTTCATGCTCTATTCTATCAATAAATTATCATTAAAGGTTTGTTCTGCAGTTGTAATAATTTAATGGAATATCAGGGAATATTGATAAATAATCCCCAAGTTCTTCAACACAGGTACTTATTTATCGTGATCTTATTCTAGAAAATATTATCAAAAAGACTATTTGTCTCTCTCTATATTCATTCAAATCTTGAAACTATTAATATGTTATGTTAACATGTACACAGATCACAGTGCTGCTATAATGATACAAGCCTTGTGGCGAGGTTACTGGGCAAGACACTACAACAAGGATGTGGTTGGTGTTCGTAAGGAGATCAGGGCTCGGAGAGCAGAGGATCATATCTTAGTGCTCAAGGCTGAGCTGGAGAGGTGCGGCTTTACAATACTTCCATTAACTGTTAATACCAATTTTCCATGTCTTTTTAACCCAGTGATAACTTGCTGCTCACTATTGGGTAGTTACTTGATTTTGTTGGTATTATTTTCTGAACATTCCACATCTATTTTAGGCTTTATTGAATTTATTATCTGAACATCACCAGATAGAAAATAAACCTAGAATCATTGATAATTTCATTATCGGGTGAGAAAGTGTCCAATAATTCTATTTGTTCTTAGCCTTTTATGAGGGTGATGACCCCCCCCCCCCCCCCCCCCCCTTTTCGGATGCCGGATTCGGGTCTGTAAAAGTATATTCCAGATGCCAGACCAGTGTACTCCAGATGGCGTCGGGCTCATATTTCGGATGTTAGATGCTTCCATTGACATTCTTCTTCACATTAGGGACCTTGTCCAATTCCGACGGAGCTTTTAATCGGAGTTTTAATCGGAAATTTCTCCCTCCATCATCGGAATTTCTCAGATCGGAGTTTTTTCTCCGATCAAGAACTCCTATCAATTCTGGTGAAAATTCCGATGAACACTGAACAAAACTCCGATGAAATCAGAGTTTTTCTCTGATATGAAAACTACGATGTTAAAACTCTGATTTTATCAGATTTCATCGGAGGTTTTCTCCGATATCAAAACGACGATGTGATTTGAGTTTTGTAATTTCTCCGATTTACTAAATCTCGGATTTGGTTAATATCGGACAATTCAAACTCCGTATAATGAAACTTTTATAAACAGAAGATTAAATTAAGTCCCAAATAAATGTCCCCCCCCCCCCCCCCCCCCCCAGACCAAATTTATAGTATAAGGCAACTCATGCTATTTTCCGTGTCATATTTCAAACCTGCGTTTTGATGTGGCCAATGTCTGAATTCTCGTAATTAAGGGGCAGTTCAAGAGACCATGTTTGAATGGGAATTTCCATGCAAATCTCCCCAGCAAAAGTAAAATATGAAGCAGTTATATGGGCACTAAAGCAGCAATATGATTAAATGGTCTACACGGCTGGGCTTTTTTGCTATAAATTTATTTTTGAGAATTGTTTTCTGGAATCAAAGTTACAACACGACCAAGTTTGGAAAAATAACTAAAAAATAAAAATAAATAAATACATCAACTTTCTAAAGGAACAAAGTCTAAGCCGACCTGCCAAATAAATGTGTATTGTTTTCAATACCGCACACAGTCACACCCAGAAATGTTTGCAACTCTGACTTTAGCTGCGGAGATTTGCCAATTCAGTATTGGTCACTTGACCTCTCCCTTAATTTGTTACTTCGTCGAATTATAATAAAATTAGACGGTACTGTAAACCAGTGCTGAGTGGTGCCGTAAACAATGCAAATGTTTATTTCGTACAAGTGTATTTTGCGATTAGGTAACTTGTCCTCATTTGGATCAACGGTCACCGTTTAATATGCAAACCATCATCAATAGAAGAATAAAGACCCAATAAGTTATTCCCCACTACACCGGTTTATAGTATACATTCTGTGTCGCGTGGATCATCTTACATTTGCAATCTGCCATTTTATATCAAACCCACGTTTAAAATGTATGCAAAACATGGGGTTTACAGTAGTGCTTTATTTTTGCCACATCGTCGGTTTCTGAGAATACTGTAAACCCAGTGATTGTGGTATCGTAAACAATACAATTCTTCATACATGCTCCCAATGATACCGACAGCTAGTGAGTCAGAAGTGAGACAAAATAAGTGATTTCTCCTTAAGTTCTTGTGTCCTGACCTGTCCTTATTTAAGTATATTTGCAGCACTCATCTGAACCAGACTGTGTTTTCCAAATGTGTTATATTCTATTTGTAACACACAATATTGGTTGTAGGCCTACTTCAACATTCGGTTTTATAGCTAGAGGATTTTTGCTTAGGGGAAAGGGTCCATATTGGAATTTCCGATTAACTGCACCCTGCACCCCGCCCCCACACCCCGGTGCCCTTTGAACCAAATGCCCAAGTCCATGAAATGTCATTTGCACCCACTCATTGTGGGTTGGAATGTCATTTTAGGATTACCAGGGACCTAGCTGCTGACAGTGAAGTTGGGGGGGGGGGGGTGTAGCCATGGTACAGTTCTTTCAAAATGTTCAGAAGTTGGAAATTTAATGCCCGAGAGCATAACATTTGTTGTTGGAATTAGTTCGAAATGTTCTTTATTTGATTTTCTAACTAATAATTATTTGGGATTTTTCTGTTTTAAAACATCGATATCAATATATGTACGAATCTCTACTATGGCTAACGTCCGTAGATATTCCATACTCCAGAATACAAAATCTGGGAACTTGGAAGTTTTGACAGGGACCCTTATGAAGTCGAACAAATAACACGGGGAATAAATGATCATATATATCTCATAGCCAATAGGCCTACGTATTCCCTAATAATGTACTTCACTGTAGGCCCTATACAGGTGAAGGTCCCAACAAATTGCACGATTAATTTAAGTGACTTCGTGAGCGAGTTTGCTTTGCGTCGCTTACAATTATGGAATTTCTCCTGGATAATCAATTCAATGTTTATTGCGACATAGAGAAAAGCATGCAATCTCGATTTGCGACCACCCCAATATTAAATGGTCAAAATAAAATATGTTTAAACTAATGTGATGTTGATTATTGAGGAACAAGTATATATAGGTA
This sequence comes from Siphonodentalium dalli, assembly GCA_032622095.1. Taxonomy (NCBI): domain Eukaryota; kingdom Metazoa; phylum Mollusca; class Scaphopoda; order Gadilida; family Siphonodentaliidae; genus Siphonodentalium; species Siphonodentalium dalli. Next base: position 160,904,025 of record CP136061.1, on the reverse strand, counting down.
ACTTCCAGGTTTGGTACTGGTGGAATTTGGAACATCTACGGGCGTTAGCCAAATTCGAGTTTCGTGGCATGATCTACGGTATAACAGTAGGCCTATTATTTTTCTATATCTAAAAATTTGCAAGAGTTGGACAAATTTTAATGTTTCAACCCGAGGGATGGGGCGGGGTGAAAAATATATTAGATATAGTTGAGTTATTTAATTTATCTTTTACAAACAATGCAAACTTACTTATCCAGAATATTCACACTGACAGCAGAACTGGGGTTAACCAGCCATATCGCCACAGACAGACACAGTGTATCGCATTGCGCGCGCATCCAGTCCAACGACTGCCGTAAACTCAGTAATGTTGAACACAATGGAATGATTCTTTTTGATTAGCTGAGCGGTCGATCAAGCCAAAATGTTTAACGGTATTTGTTTTTTCCTAATTCCTATAGTCGTTTTGAGAGACACACTGTAGCATACATACGGCACTCAAAAGCGACCTGTCGACAGGGAAGTGGTTGGAGGGTCTTCATTGGGGTGTCTAACTTGGAATTTCAAACCATTTCTGAATTTTCGGATTATTTCGTCGCATAAAATCATTAAAAATACGACTAGCAACTGGAAATGTTTTTGAACATTCTGGAACGGGTATATATGTCCCTGATATATGTTTAAAATTTCACGCGTAAACTATGACAGATAACAAAGTTATAATTAGTTTAGTTTTATAGACCCACCCTAAATCCCCCATAGTATACGCATGCGGCCGTAAAGCACTTGGCTTTGTTTGGATACTTTCATTCCCAGCATGCATAATTCTCGCTATCTGTAAAATGGTCTATAAGAGAGTTTCTCGTCGGTCATTGTTTTTGCGACTCACGTGTTTATTTGTGTGTACGAAATGTCTTATTGTTGATTATTCCTCATCGAAAGTTGCAAAGATCTGAAAACCTAATAACCTGACCTCCACCCATGCAACCTTACAAGTTACATTTCAAATTTTTCATTTCATTTCAAACCAACGTTTTGATGTGGACACAAATCAATGGGTTTACAGTAGGCTGTCCTAAATGTGACACAGCTCTGAATATCATACGAACTCGGAAGCATGCACGTGCTATATTTGCAACATCGTCGGATTCTGAGAATACTGTAAACCCAGTGTATTGCAAATCTTGTATGCACCTAATAATATGTTTACCAGTAGAGATCATATTCCACCGGTTCAAATCCTGCACGCATATAGGCATATTTTAGCATTGCGCGAATATGGTTTCTATTTATGTGGAGGTTATTTCCTCAGCGAAGCGGAAATGACCGAGTCGTTTAGAATGGACGTAACATGTTACATGTCTTTCTCTGTTGTGTCTGGTATATAAACAATATACACGAAGAACCGAAACGACGATTTATTAAAAGCTCCCACGGAGTTGTCCAAAACATACCGCACTTGAAGAACGGGAGCTCCGATATAAAACTCCGATTGAATCGGATGATTTTACCGACGACACCGTGAAAAATCTCCGACGGAATCGGAGTTTTATACCGATGCAAAAACTCCGATTGCCATCGGTATCGGAGATCGGAAATATCCATCGGAAACACCGATTTCCGACGGAAATTCCGTCGGAATTGGACAAGCTCCCTTAAACACCGAAAAACAACCAAGTTCCGTCCTCTAATTTATGTTTCTTTGCTCGAACATAATATTCTTCACAATTTAGCTTCTTATATACTTCTCATTATCATACCTATTGTGCTAATGGACCTATCCGTATAAAAGTACTGCCCCATTTTCTATTATAGCCAATGAGCCGATAGCTTAATCGTCGATGCAGCATGTCTGCATAGCGATATGGAAGAGACCACAAGCTACTCCCCTTAAAAATCATTATAAGCAGGATGGGGTTTACAAACATGAGAGCAACATATCTGTTATATAGCTACAAAGGTGTTGAAATGTGCATGGGTAACATGTCCGGTTGACGAACGATATTGATACAAATATCCCGAAGTGTTTTTAGTTCGGTTTCCTAAGCCAAAAATGAACAAAGACAAGTGTTTACGTTGGATTAAACAATGCTCTCGACCACACTCGGATCTTTTAAATGTTTCAGAGTTGAATGTTAAGATAGAAAAATTTGAACTACAAAGTGGAAATAGTCCCGATTGATGATGTGTTATGAATATTAATTGCATAGCGAGTATTTTTTATGTGAAATGTTTTCGCTATATATGTATACATGAAGCTGTTATAACACCATGGTAATATTGACTTCAAACGTCTGCTATCACACTAACCTGTACATAGGATCTTCTGCGAACGTTTTACTGAATCCATTTGAGAATCTAAAGCTTCCTTCATATTGTTGCGACAATGTACATGTAAATGGGAATCAAAAAATATTTTCCAAGAGAATGACATGAAATTTCACACATCGCACGTGCTTCGCGGTGTATGTATACCGGTACATACAACCTTCACTGAACACGTTAGTGTGCTGTTGACGAATAATTAAGATACCTCCCAAAAAAATTACCACCAACCCACTGTCTTCCATACATGTGTGGGGGGACTACCAAATGTACCATGGTTCAGGAAAGTACCTGCATGATATCGCAGAAAGAGCACATACCCAACTGGATTATAACCCTTTCATTCAGGGGGGGGGGGGGGGGGGGGGGGGGGGGGGGTCTTGGTCCGGTCTCGATTTTTATTTATTCCAGTATAACTCAGAATCTTCAGATATAAATGTATGTAGTTATTAATCCTCTGAGTTTTGTAAGATATTTATTGCATTTATGATCATGCTATGTCAAAAGATTGACAATTTTTATAGTTTGACTTGCAAATTCTTCAAATTCTAACAAATTCCATTCAATCAACGTGACTATTTCACCAGTTTAAGTGTGGTGCACTCGGCATTACAAACTAATTTAGATTATCAACGTTTGACCTGTCATGCAGATGCCAGGTCTAAGACAACTCTATTGGGGAATATAGCAAACCATAGATCATCATTATGATCTATTTGAAATCTACTATTATTAATGGACCTATCCAAACATTCCAACCACTAATAGACTACATGGTTACTGTTACTAAGCCATTTGGTAGTCCCCCCACACATGAATGGAAACACAGTTGGTTGGTGGTAAATTTTTTGGGAGGTATCTTAATTATTCGTCAACAGGACACTAAATACGTATACAGTGCCGCTTATTCCATGAAAATCGGATCAGAATGTTTTCAAATAAGAAATAAGTAACTGATGTCACATTATCAAACTTTCATTGGTTTCAGGCCTCAGCCTAGGGGTCCAGAACAGGGAGACTTGAAGTCTCCCTCCAGGAAATTTAGGGAGACTTCAGGAAATTTAGGTTACTTCAGGGTGGGGAGACTACCAAAAATTGACAATTTTCAAATATCGCTTTATTTTATAACATCTGACAATAAAAAAAATTAAAAGATAAAATAACAAATAAAACTAAAACAATTTGACTTTATCTGAAATTAGCTTAATTAATTATTATTATACATTTAAAATTTTTGGAAATGTTTTGTGTAGCTATCATTTAAGCAAGACAATTATCAAGTTACAGTAAGTAATAGTTACTTTTTTAACTAAATGAAAGTAGTATTATTTCCAAGACTGCAGCTTGGAAGATACGTTTGTACAGTCTGAATCATGATGCATGTAACTTTTTAAGTTTAATTTGGTCACAGCTGTAATGTGGGTGTCCGCTAAAATAAACAATAAGGACTAACTAACAAAGGAGTTGCAAAAGCTTTTATTAATTAATGGCCTCCCTTAATTAATGCCAACATCACTGGTATAATCCGATTAAAGCAATAAACTTGACATTATTTTATTTACGGAAGTCGGTCTCTTCAAAAAGTCTGACGCGGTCTCGTCAAAAAGTCCGACGCGTTACCGAAACGAACTTCCGAAGCGCCTGGTACATACTCTGATAATGTCGTAATTGTTTTATATCTGAAAAGTGGGACGGCGGTCTTTTAAGTTAATTAAAACATTTATTTGTGATTCTCACGATGGTCAGTAACAACACAGATGCGAACATCTCATCGTGTTTTCAGCGTGTCAAAACATTCGTGATTAACATTCATTACCGCAAAGGGAACAAAGGCGACGGAATAACAACACAATTTTAAAACAATAGGTCATATTTTATTTTTTTATTTTAAACACTTGGGTCTTTGGCTCTGCATCGTCTGTTTCTTTTTGGGATGGCCGCCACAATTCATCTATATACGGACATGTCCGGAAAAAAAACTAGAAAAAAAATTCCCCGTAAAATTGAAGGCGACTTCGATTTCGCCTTAGAGCGACGATAGGGCGAAGTCAGCGACAGTAAGGCGACAATCTCGCCCGAGTCGCCTTGTGAGCTGAGGCCTGATTGGTTTCTACAGAAAAATATTTACACCAGTTTTCAATTGTAATCCAATGCATGTTTCAAAATAATTCTATACCAATGTATTTATGTATGTGTTATCAGATTATAACTTCAGTTAAAAATTGAATATTTGAGTCAAGCTGCTAAACCAAATAACTAGCCTACTGTAGCCAATATGCAGACTAATTCCAATGCATCATGTCAACTTTTGCTTCATTACCTACTCTATTTTCAATAAATTTAGTTAAAAGACACTTCCGGATGCCATCTCTCTGTTATGGAGTATTCTGGATGCCGGGGTCAGTTTTAAGCCAGATGCCGGATTCCAGTGGGAGGGGGGTCGTCACCCTCTGTTATGCCCGTGTTTTATTTATCTGCCTAAATTCTAGTTGAATGGACAAAATAAAAATACAGAATGAGTCTGATAACAGTTTGTTTGGTAGTATTTGTAATACATAAAATGGCAATTCTTATTAAAACTGTGTCTGTTTGCTGTTTTGTGGCCGATAAATTTTGTTCAATTTTGGTATATATGAATACAGACCAAGTTCAAATTATAACTCCCCTCACCAATTGCAACATTGATATTGTCCTTTTTTTTTATCAGAACTGAACAACTTTAATACTGTTGTATATATGTAATTATACCCCCTTTTAAAAAAAAGAAGGGGGGTATACTGTTTTGCACCTGTCAGTGCATGCGTGTGTGTGTGTGCATGCGTGCGTGCGTACGTCCGTCCGATGTCTGTTCATGTCATAACTTGAATAGTAGTGCTCGGATCTCAATGAAATTTGGTATGGATGTTCACTACTATGAGGACATTAAATAGAGGGTTCCATTGTTTTGTTCGGATTTTCCATTCTAGAGTTATTCATCTTTGTTTATCTGGAAATGTTGGCTTTTTGGTCTGTCTTGTGTCTGTTCATGTCGTAACTTCAACAGTTGTGCTGGGATCTCAATGAAATTTGGTATGGATGTTCACAACTATGAGGAAATTAAATAAATGGTTCCATCATTTTGTTCGGATTTTCCATTCTAGAGTTATTCATCATTGTTTATCTGGAAATGTTGGATTTTTGGTCCATCTAATGTCTGTTCAGGTCATAACTTGAATAGTAATGCTCGGATCTCAATGAAATTTTGTATGGATGTTCACCACTACGAGAACATTTAATGACACATTCAACTGTTTTGTTTTGGTTTTTTGTTCTATAGTTATTTATCTTTGTTTTTATGAAAATGCTGATTTTTGGGTCCATCTGTCTGAGTATAGCAGTCATAAGTTATAGATATGCCCACACTAGGCGGTATGCCACAAGGGGGTATGCACCGGACGACAGTCCATCTCTTGTTTGAATTGTCCTCACCTGAGTACTAGTATTATGCCTTGCTTGCCTGTGCTCTTGTAACTCATAGAGGATATTACTCATCAATGAATCTGTAACTTGAATGATTGTGATCTACTTTCAAACATTTATCTAGGCAAAGGAAAGCTCATGAACAGGAAAGACAGTTAAGGGGACTCCAGTTAGAAGCTATCAGATATCTGTGGAAAGAGGTATGTCTTTGATAAATAATCTTAGAGAACTATCCTATATATTATAATTAAAAAAGAGTAAAGAAAGTTAGAAGTTACTTTGAACAGAATTGGAAACCGTGCCCTTAATGATATAAAGGGGTGTTTCCTTTTCTTCACAATCATCTATATTATCCCCAGCAAACGAAGTTTGGCTGGGGATATAGAATTGTGTTCCATCCATCTGTCTGTCTGACCGAACATTGGAGCTCTATATTGGTGGTCGGATGTTAATGATCTTTGGAATGCCGTTGAACCATCTATATTATCCCAGCAAACAAAGTTTGGCTGGGGATATAGAATTGTGTTCCATCCATCTGTCTGTCTGACCGAACATTGGAGCTCTATATTGGTGGTCGGATTTTAATGATCTTTGGAATGCTGTTGAACCACTATGGGGGAAAGGAGTTTGACATACAACGGGTTTCGTTCATTCAGGTTTTGTTGAGATATGGGACTTAGTGCGAAAAAGGATTTCACTCTTTGCATGACTAAATCCTTTGGCACACCTACAGGCCACATTTCTCATCCGATTGTCACCAAACTTATCATGGATATTCGGGGTGGTTTCCTGAAGGGAGCTGTCATTTTTACGGGTACCCATACCATGTATGGTACACATAATGCCGACATGAATCTCACACCCCTAAATGCAGATTTTGAGTTCGAATATTTGTTTGATCCGATATATTTTAACAGAGCCCTTTATAATAATTCAAGTAATTATTACCTATTTTCCACTGTGAATTGAAGAGAACATATCACTGCACAGAACATATGTTATTGGAATGAGTTATTTATAGCTATGGATCCAAGATAGTACATGCTTACCAGTGGTGGCTGCAGACCTTGTTTATGGTCTCTATTATCTCTATTCCAGTTCTGTTTTTGTGTGCAATATTAAGTTAACCCCTTTGTTGAAACAGTTTCATGATGTTTTACAGACATTGCTGTTTACTGACATTGTTGTTTATACAGACACTGTTGTCTTATCTTAGAAAAAAATTAATCCACAGAATTAAGGCAATGCTCGGCATGTTTCGGAGACGTATATATATATTACATGCTACTCTGCCATATATACACACAATAGAGACCTTAAAATGTGCATATAGTGTCCTAAGTGCGACGTCGAAATACAGCTGCTATTTGAGCTTCCTTTTTTGGGTCACTTTGGTTGCCATGTTGTATTGATGTCGGACTTTGAGTTGCAAGGCGCGCTCGCCGTCCTGGGCCGGGGTTCGAATCCCACCCAATTCAAAAAAAAATTGCACTGTCTCAAAAATTAAATTTGCTTCTAAAAATAGGTGCCTTGTGTGTTGTATAGTCCCAGACATGTTCAAAGAGCAATGCTCAGCATGTTTCAGAGACGTATATGTAACATGCTACTGCTATATATACATTCAATAAATCCACACATTCCTTAGTTCCACCATATGATGTCATTGAAAATGATTAACCCTCTCCACACATCATATGGTCTTCTGATGTTTTTCATTTGATCATTCTCCTATTCTATGTCCAGGTTGTGGTGATCCACTTTTCACTTGCATGGATTTGGAATTAAAATTAACCCATTCCATAGACACATATTATCCGATAGACAGATATTAAATTATCGCTTTCACTTTGAGCCAGGTTCAGTCAGAGTTTCAATAAATGACCAATTGAATATTTGTCATTAGAGGAAATGTCTTATTTTGAAATTCCCTCAATTGCATTTGGGTTGCAGGATAATACTAATGGTGCTGGCATTCTTGAGACTGACTGCGTTTCTAAATCAAATAACATGCTTTATTTTGTGTTTATCAGTTCATTAGTTTGGGTAAGATTAACCCCTTACTATCCAATTTGATAACTCAAATATTTCCATTAATTATGTTTATAGTTCTGGCACAGTTTATGATAACCACATCTAACCTGCATAGTGAGGATCATTTGGTTTATTTGCTTAAAAATATTTAGATTCCTTCACCAATCCTGTTGACACAATGTGATAACTAAATATTTTTCACACAATCACTCTATATTAATAATCACATCTGTGATAATCATAACACATTCTTCACCTGTATAGATTTTGGAATTGATTGAATGGTTTTGAAAATATTAACCATAGCTTTAATTATATTTCCACTTTTTACAGATATTGTATCTTTCCAATGATTAGCTTAAAAGAAAATTAATCTCTGTATCCAATCATTAGCAATCATATTTTATATCCAGGTCTATACATCCCTCACTTGTATAGTTGTTCAGGTATTGATTGGTTTTTGAGTGAGGAAATATTAACCCTTTTCTCCCATCTAAATGATCGATGAATTTTTAATATGCAGCTGACAAAAAACATAATAGACAGAAAAATAACAATAATATTAAAAAAAAAACATAATATGTTACATGTGTGTCTCACCTTCCAATGTAAAAACAGATAAATGGAGTTGCTATGATGTTTATCTACTTAATTTCTTAACTATTTTATCTTTAACTGCTATGGTGCTTCTCTCGGACTATGGATTGAGCTTAATTAGCTTTATCACTCTATAAGACATATTTGTTGTGGAGGTACCTAATAGGTTGAAATCGAATGCCACATCCACGTTAATATTGTGTTTATGTGAGCACGGTGCCCAATAAGTCTGATTCCACTTGTGAACTTAATAGTAACGTGTGAATTCTTGAAGGTTTTGCACTCATGAAAGGTTGGTGTAAGGATTTATGAAAATAGCTAATCGCTAAGGTATGGATTAAGCATCTGCCGATCATGATCGGCCTCTCGTTAGTAGAGGCAAGGCATCTATATTTTCAACATCGGGGTGGGTTGTGCAAAATATTTGGACTCTATTCTAATTTTTTAATATCACGTGACCTCCAAATGCAAGATGGCTGCCGTCATAAGTAAAAATTCAGCATATTTTCCTGTATTTTCGAAGATTTTTGCATGTGTTTTGATCAAATCTACTCCAAACAGACGTGGTATTTCCCCAAATCGTTCGATCCACTTGCCTTTGCAGCAGGTGTCTTCAGGAAGGTACGAGTTAACATTATGGGTTGTTTAGCGATTTTTGATGGCAAGAGCTGATTTGTCACCATACTGATACCCTCTAATCTTTTCTACTTCCTGGTGGATAAAAAATTGGAATAGAGTCTTAAAAATCCCTCCAAACTGAATAAGTTAACAAAATCAAAGTGGTTTACTTCTACTGAAAAGTATACAAGATATACATCTCTGTCATCTCAGATGGGTTGTGAATGATCTATGAAGGCTATTTACATGCTTCAGGTTTTGTTCAGTCATGACAGGACATATTAAGACTTTTTGAATGAAGACATTAGATAAATGGTTATGCCATGATTTTTATATTCTGTACCATAACTTGAAAATGAAGTTTATATGGAATTGTGTGAGAGGGGCATTACCTGAAACTGGAATGGAAGTATTTGCTCAAAACATATAAAATTTTCTAGGAAATGTATTGATAAAAGAATTTGTATGCATAATGTTGGAATTATAGTAAGTTTGTCTTCAAATTTTAAAGGTATAACTTCGTAACTGAATAAAATCATTACTGATAACTGCTCAAGATTAAATTACAATAGCATAAGAGGTTTATGTACAAGAGTAAATTGTTTCACATGTTACACCAATAAATATGTATGCTCCACTACAGGTTCAGTCTTTACAACTCTGGAAGAATGAAGTTCTGTGCTCACAGTCGTTAAACATCCCTGACTCCAACAAGCATGTAGATCTTCATGACTTCCGTGGACATATGCAGTCAACTCTTGAGAAAATGGACACCCTTACTAACAACACCAACAATTCCAACCCTTCATCTGTTAAATATTCTAAAGAGGGTGAACTGCATAAGACTTGCCTCAGCCTACAAACTCAGGTGTGTATAACTCTTATCATTGGGTGATCAGGGAGCAGTATGAATAAATTTGAGAGATGACAATGATAACGGATTATGAAGTCTTTGCCATCCAACTACATTGTAGTGAATTGAAGTTCAATCACCTGGTTAAATTTACAGTCCAAATTCTGAAAAAATAATATGCAACTTCTGTACCATAACACATGACATGAACATTGTGCACAGTAGAGCAGGGACCAGCCGAGAGGGCGACGTGGGCGACTTCTTCGCCCTAGCGCCGTCCACTTCGCCTTATTTTTGCAGTCGGGCGAAGTTCAAGTCGCCCTAAAAATTCCAAAGTTGACTGACGAAATTCGGCAAAATGCCCCAAATAATTTATGATAATTTACAACTATCAACTGTGATTGCACACAATACTCCACTATCAGGGTGTATCATGGTGTTATAAAACAATTAACACCTGTAATGCTCCAATCTGACAACGTTGACAATGGAGTCTGATTACTGGCAGCTGTGAAAACATCGTCCGGCCTCAAGTGTTAATCTGGTTGTTGTTATTTTTAGATTACAGTGATTACCACACCTTACAATGAAGATTACAACTCACACCTCTCACAATGTGTCAATTCATCACTCCCTCTATGGAGTTTGGTTAAAGAAATTTAAAAACAAATTCATTTGTGAAGCATATTAAAATTTCAAACGGGATAACTATCAGAGCGCAGTAAAAGTGTTCATGATTTCGTTTCGTTTCTGTTTGATAAATATTGTTGGCATTTTTAACAACCCGAAAAATATGAAATAAAATCCTGTCATTCTCCCACAATTACGATATAAAATGCTGCTATCCTCTCACAATTATGTTTGGGTATTATTAATAGTTATTAGGGTCATGAAGTGAACATAAAGACTCCATATTTCAACCATTGTTTCATAAGTTTAATTGACATATTTCATCTCTCCTATTTTCGTTCTATAGCGACTCCTGTCGTAGTACGGATCAATTTAAATTTTGTAGACTCACTTCGCCCTATAGAACGGCCACTTCGCCTTATTTTTATAGTAGGGCGAAGTCATTTCGCCCTGAAAATCTGGTCTAGGCTGGTCCCTGCAGTAGAGTACTGGTACCTTTTTATAAGACTGTGTACTAACATGTACTACCATTATCATCAAAATGAATATTTGTTTTATAACATATGACTATATCCATATAAATCCCAATAAAAAATATTTAAACAAAACGTAAATGAATTCTGAGAAACAATAAATAGTGGGAGAAATGTAGAAGTGAGCAAAAACAAACATGATGTATGATCAGATTAATCCTTTGAACCTGGCTGGCCGGTTTTCCGGCCAGAATGTAATTGCATATATATGCGACTGGCCGGTTTTCCGGCCATGATGTAATCTCGTTCTACCGTCGGCTTCGCAGTGTTGCACTTTATTTTTTATATTTCGATAAATACTCAACGTTGAGAAAAATAAAATAGTGTTGCATAAAATTCATATTATAACTGTTTTAGCTGCCCAAAAATTATCGAGGTTGTGTTTGACAAAACGAAGTATAAGCCGATTAAAAACCGGATACAGTCTCCATTTCATCACATTTCTGCAATTACGGCGCCGCTATATTGCTTCTCGCGACCTCTCGTTTCACGTTAGGTCATATTGCCTTATATGGCTCATAAGAGATCTAAAAATATATACTTATGGGTAGAAACTTTAGTGACGTATTCTTGTGGTATTAACTCCCAATGTGTGTGAAGAAATTCCCGCTAAATTATATAATTCGCGCTAACGATTGTCGGATGTAAACACATGTCATACGAGTTTTGTTCAAGAATAAACAAACTTCTGAGTTCATTAAATCATAATTTTTTGCGCAAAGGTACACGCTATATAGATTTACACGAGAATAAAGTTCAGAATCTTGTCTTTAAGATGGCATAAGCCAATAGTTATTGGTGGGGTATTCAGAGAACACCCAGAGTTTGTTTTGGCTAAAGCCCATATGACGTCATGTATTTACGTTGGGATTGTGACGTTACGTAACATTTTTTGGCAGTTTCTATAATAAATCTAATAAGTTTTCAATTTTTTATAACTTTTTCTGGATTTAAGATATTGAAATAGATTGTGATGTGCTGAATTCAGAATTTAATAATCTTTCCAATGAATGGTGTAAACAATATGGTAGAAGAGAATGCATACAATACAGCACCATATGCCTGAACACAGTCTACAATAAGTGAAAATACCTCTGGGAGCCCAGGGTCAGGGCATCGATCGTTATGGGGAGCCAGGGTTTTCAAGGGTTAAGGTTGGGACATTCATAAACTCTAATTTTATAGTGAGCGAACATATGATAGATTTTGGATGAAGTCAGCCCCAAGCATAATGATCCAGCAGGGCCCAAGCTACAGGTTGAAAACAGGGAGAAGTGACTTCTCCAGTGACTTCTCCCTCTGGAGATTTTAGGGAGACTTCAGCCCAAAATAGGGAGAAGTGGGGGAGACTTAAGAAAAATATAAGAACCACTTATTAATTTTCAAATATCGCTTTATTTATAACATCAATAAAAAGATAAAATAAAAAATAAAACAAATTTTTTTTGACTTTATCTGAAGAAATTAGCCTATTTGTTATTATAAATTTGAAATTTTTGGAAATGTTTTGTGTAAATATCATTTAAGCAAGACAATTAGCAAGTTACACTAGTAGTTAATTTTTTAACTTAAATGGAAGTAGTATTGTAATACAATATTGTAGTATTATTTCCTAGACTGGAACTTGGAAGATACGTTTGTACAGTCTGAATCATGATGCATGTAACTTTCAGTTTCACTTTGTAAGTTTAATTTGGTCACTGCTGTAATGTGGGTGTCCACTAAACAATAAGGATTAACTAACAAAGGAGTTGCAAAAGTTTTTAGTTTGATTTCTAAAGCTTTTATTAATTAATGGCCTCTCTTAATTAATGCCAACGTCAATGATATAATCCGATTAAAACAATAAACTTGACGGAAGCGGTCTTTCCTATAAGTGCGATGCGATGTCGAAACAAACTTCCGAAGTGCATAGCACATAACCTGATAATGTCGTAATTGTTTTATATCTGAAAAGCGGGATGGTGGTCCTGTACTAATTTATAAACTCATGGAACTAGAATGGTCTAATTATTTCTGATACTAGCGATAATGATTTTTCAATGGTTAGATATATAATCCCCCGATAATCCCGGCGAATATAGGCAACTTCAAATAGATCATGCCGGGGTTAAATGTGAACAACTTTTTTTTATCAGAAGGGGACATTTTAAGGAAATGTTTCACCAAATGGTTCAGAGAGATAGGACAACAACATTATGACAGATATATTTGAATATATATTTTGGCAAAACAAGTCAAATTACCACCAGTAAATCTCAGTTTGGTCAAATTTGGAAGGCGACTTCATTTTCGCCTCGCGGATGTGCGAGGGCGAAGTCGCCAGCGGGAAGGCAAGAACTTCGCCCGAGTCGCCTCCTAGCTCGGGGCCTGTGGTGATCGGAAATTAAAATTGTCCAATTCCAAATTTTATGTCCCAATAACATAAACATTACCTAAAGGTTATGTCATAGAAGTCAGAAGTCATTATTTTAAAGGTTATTTCTATTTTTCAGGTTTCAAGTCTGCAAGAGTCATTCCACTCACTATCCAGTGCTATTTTTAAGCCTGATAATGTCCACTCAAACTCACAGGATGCTGGTAAGTTGAGACTGTAGACTGCAAACAAATTGGTTAAGATACATAATCCGAATTAAGGCTTCTAAATTACTATTTCTTTGGCTTCGGGGGTAAACAATATTTGATTAATTACAGTTGAGGAACCCACCTATCAAAGCTCAGAGTTATCAGATATCAATTTTTTAAATCTGTCATTTTGCACCACTTGGAATACTTGACAGCCGAGCAAATATTTAATGAGCTGACCGACATACTCTCGATAGTAAATTGCGTTGAACAAAATGTTAATATACAACACATTTTGGAAAATTTTATACTAGGGTTGACAGTGGTTAGCATTATATTTTGGTAATTAATCACTTCTGATAACTTTTAAAGAAATGTTGTTGTTGTTGTTGGAATCTGATGATACAGGGACCATCGAATCAGATTGTGTACCTTTAATCCTTTTCCCTGTACACATATTACCAACGTCACTGCCCACAGCCATTAGTGAAAGGTGATAACTTCATAACCCAGCCAATGTAACTTTTCCGACTTAAAATTATTGAAAATAAATCAGTATCGCCGTCAAAGTTATCTTGCCCACTAAACTATATGGTATATTTCCCAATTTAACTAGGAAGGGTTAACAACCCCTGAGTTGAAAACGGTACGAAAATTCTATGGTACATTTTATATTTCCTGACTTCCTGTACTATCCAACCACGATCTCCGATACAACAAAACCAATCGCCGGGTCATCACATTCTCTTTTTTCTAGTTAACGAGCTGGAAGGAACATCTCCTACAATCGAAGCTAAGTGTTGACAGTTTTTTTGTATTATACAAAAGACAATTTTGTTTTTGGATTATACAAAAACATTACTTCCTTTGATTATTATTGATTGTGTGCAATTGACACAAAGACTACGCGAGTGGACTCTCGAGCGGACTCGCGTTTTAAAAGCGTTTTAATGTCGGCTTTGTCAGTTTGGTTTTGTTTTCCATATTTTTAAACAGCCGATAAAAATGGCGTCTAAGAAGATTTGTTGTCGAGTGGCAGAATAATAGATGCAAATTTGGATATGACTAAAGACTCTCATCGTTTCTTTATAGCAAGAATCTATTGCATACAGGTGCGATTTATTCTATGGTATGGGCGAGTGCCACGTGCTCCGGCCTCTGCAATAACGGTATCACGAAATTAGGTGACTTACTTTCGGCCGTTTGACGGCTTTGTCGCTATTATATTTATTTAGACTATGACAATCGTAGTCTGGTGTACAACTGACGGAAGCAGTATTTAGATCTTGTGAAATAGGATTGTAATATCCCGAGTGTAAATTTGCACTTGTTAAAATTTTTTCAACTTAATAATAAAAATTAAAAATTAAAATTAAAAATTGATTTCGTGCAAACCAAGGTTATACAACAGTCACAATTGAAGGTGCTTATCAACATAACACAAAACAACAGGTGTATTTTTTATTGTTAGAAATTGTCAAAAAGACTTGACTGGTGTTGACAGTGCAATCACACTAAATACCTTCTCAGGACAAGGACTGCTACACGATGTAAGACCAGGTACAGAAGATCTCCTTCCCTGTAGCTCCCCTAGAGATGCTTCCCCTCGTTTCGAGGGTCCCACCTTTGAGACCAGGACACTGACACTTGTTGATAGTGCTCCCCTCATTGGCTTGGCGACTCGGGGCGATAGTCACACCCAACAGGGAGCGTGAGGGGCATCCCATCCGGCCACAATTAGTGGGCTCCCTGGACTATCATACAGGACTCCAATTCGTACCCTCGGGTCGTCCGTTGGCAGGTTGGCGTGCCCAGGTACGGCTGTGTTCTGCGCTACTAACACTCGCACTACGCCGTCCATTGCTACAAGTGGACAACTCAGGGTCAGCACTGCTGGGGGTTCGCCCTGTCCATGATACGTTGTTCATCCCTCCATGCCTTCTGCCCCAGCTGGGATTGGAATGGGACCGCAGTTCCCAAGCATGTTTACTCCTTATTATCCGCCGCCACCTCCGTGGGCTTGGCAGACAGGTTACTGGCCGCCTTCTGGCCAACAGCAGCCAGGTTCCCCGACGCCATTCGAGCAGGAGGCATGTTTCGGAACCCGGTACCTACTAATCTTCCATCGCCAGTTCGGTCGGTTGGATATCAGGATGAAGAGGCTCTGGAGATTCCTCAGGGGTCCCTAATTACCAGACATAACGAGAAAGCTTGTTCTTTTCGCCAGTTCGGACAGATGGAGATCGGGATCAGGACGAGCTGTAGCTCCAGCCCGAGGTGAAAAGGCTTTGGACATTCCTTTGGGGTCACCCATACAGGCGCTCACGAGGGAGCTCAGATAGTTGTTCGGGGTTCTCTGATGCAGCCAAGCATCGTCGTAGCCGATTGGTTATGACATTGGACTGCATACTTGGCGACATGGGATCGAAAAGGCTTATGACTGGAGTGGATGACTTTCACTCTGAAGACAATGGAGGAATTTACAAACAACAATAATGGTGCGACCACGTGATATTTTATTTTTGAAATTGCCGCGTATGACTCGAGATGTCGTGTTGAAGTAAACATAACTAATGTTTTACAAGGGCATTTCTTTGATTTGATATATCATGATGTAACCAATTTACTGTAGTATGTCGAAATGTTAATGTGCTGAGAATAATAAATTTATGATTTTGAATCAAACGAGAGAACACAATCGGCCAACAATTCCCATCGTGGGCCCCATTTGAGGACACTGCGTGTACATAGGTATTTTGGATATGGCGTTTGTTGGCGGGAGTGTTTTTAAATAAAGCATTGGAATATTATTGCTTGGCTATTCTTAGTAATTTTTCAATTTTAGTGTGGGTAATAATCTAAGATTAAGCACATGTCAATGCGTGTTAATTAATTTAGTTACTTATTAATCTAAGCAATCCACAATATTGGGCTGATTTGGTGTGATGTTGGGATATTCCACATTCTGCTATTTAAAATCTTTCTGTATTTCCCATCAAAACTTTATTGAATGGTCAACACTTTTCACTCACTGTATTAAAATAAATATTTGTCATATGCTCATGTGATGAATAATTTTTTTTTAATTTGCTAACTCATTTATTTGAGAACATATAGATCCAATACAGTTAAGTTAGAAACAGAACTTTTAGTATCACATGGTAACAGCAGACCTGTGTCTTTAAGTTGAGCTGTCTTCGCTTCGACATAATTATGACATCGCTAGTCAAATCATGATATGCCTGCTGATTGTGTTATTTTTTTATGAATATATAACCGCTCTAAACATAAACAAGTCAAATAAATATTTTATTGTAAATAAAAATAAGTTGATAAATAAAATTACGTATATGTAAAATAAAACTATATTAGACAACTGTACATATGTGGCCGACTACATTGATATTGTCAATTTGAAAATAGTAACGCTGCATCCCAGTTGTCATTTTGTTTTGGTGATCTTATCATGAACTGTCAATTAAATTCTACAAAATCTAGCACAATACCGCATAAAACCATAAAAATTAATAATGTAACAACTATTTTAATAATAAGTAGGGAACATTTATTTAATTATTTATTTCACGAAGATGGATAATTTTCAAATATGAATCTACAAATTTTAATCGAACGTTCAACATTTATTCCAGCAGCAGTGTGCACCTCCTTCGTTGTACCGGTATCACGACAGAGCCTTTAATAGTGATAACACATGTGGTTATTTGGCATAAAAAAGTATTTAATCCCACAAAACATTCATTTTATTATCACATTAATCATAATACCACGTTTTGTGTAGAGTTCGGCATTTATGTTGCAAAGTCATGTGTAATCTAGGTAAAAATCCGAGGTAAAAGCCGTAAATTGGCTGACCTAAAGCCGTTAAATTGGCTGAAGTAAAGCCATTAAATTGGCTGAAGTAAAGCCGGTAAATTGGGTAAAGGGTTAACCCCTTCCCTGTATACCATTTGATACTATGCCTTACATTTATTTATATTATTGATGCTCAAGTTTTTAACTGTAGAGGTATCAAATTTTTGGGACAATTGGTCACAATGTATAACACCTGGGAGATATATATCGACAGAACAAAAGAGCTCGCAATGAAAAATTTACAGCAAGCTCCTGACCCTAATGTCGCAAGCTGACACATTTTACTTCATAACCTTCCTCAAATAATATTTCGTTTAGTAATCTCCCTTCTAGTATCAAATCTTGGATTCTACTCTTTGCACGACTAAATACTTTGGCACAGCCTAGAGGCCACATCCTTCATCCAATTGTCACCAAACTTCACATAGGTCTTCGGGGGTGACCACAAAATTCGCTAAAAATATAGCTGCCAGCAGCCATCTTGGATTTAAAATTTGAATCCAACAGCACACCCTGCAGTCTGTATCTATTGGAGAATTGTTTTGATAAGTAATGGGCATGTTTAGGATAACCTCTGTATCAAATTTGAATGATTTTCGTTGAAAAGCATGGCCGCCAGCAGCCATCTTGGATTTTATTCTTGCATTGCTAAATCCTTCGACACACATTTACAAGCCACTGCCCTCATCCGATTGTCACTAAACTTCATATGGATCTTCGTGTGACCATAAGATGAGAGCTATAACATTTTTACAAATTTTAAACACGGCCGCCAGTGGCCATCTTGATTTAAAATCTGAATCCATCGGCACACATGCGTTTCACATTTATTGAAGAAATATTTTGAAAATTTACATTCATATTCAGGATCACTTCTAGGTGGGAGCTATCAAATTTGAATGATTTTCGATCAAAAACATGGCTGGCAGTATTAATGGATTTTATTCTTTGCATCACTAAATATTTTGGCATGCTCAACAGCCAACATTTATTATCCAATTGATCCAAAATTCTTATTACTCATAGGGCTGACCTCTGGTATTACTTAGACATTTAAATTTTCTGCGTTCCTTATCTCTCCATTGGCTGTAATATTTGAAATGATCCCCTCTCCGAGTTGAGCTTCAGTGTCATTATCACTTTAATTTCAAATAGTTTGGCGAAGTCAGTACACGGGTGACTGGAGCTTTAATACACATATCGATAACTTGATAACTTGAATTAGTTGAGTTTTTATGTGTACCCATACCATGTATGGTACACATAATGCTGATGTCCGTATCAACCATCCACCTTTTGTCCATCTGTCTGTTTGTCCATCCATCTGTCCATAGACACTTGCTATCTGATGCGATAACTTAACTTAAGCATTTTTTATCCGATCATGTTCATATTTTATGTGCAGGTTTATGATGACCCACCATTACTCACCTGTATCCAACGCGATAACTTAAGTACTTGTTGTCCGATTATGTTCATATTTTATATGCAAGTTTATGATGACACACCCCTCTCCTGTATATTTTTTGGTATCGATTGGTTGATTGGTTTAGAAAATGATTAACCCTTCACACACATGCTATCTGATGCAATAAGTCAAACACCTTTCTTCTGATCTGCCTCATATTTTTTACCTAGGATTTTCTTAGCACGTTCTTCATTTGTGTGTATTTTGGTATTGTTTGATTAACCCTTTTCACTCTTGTCTTTACTTAGAAATCATGCAAGCAGCTATTCATCTGATCAGCAAATTTGGTATATGAGTTTCTCACCCCAAAATACAATCAAGTACGAATATGGGTTTGATCCGATATATTTTAACAGAATTATGGCCCTTTATAAGTCAAGTAACTGATATTGTAATTATAAATACACACTGTAAATTTGAAGAGAAACACAAATTCACACAGTGTAGTGAGTTATTGATTTGAGTTATTTATATCATTCCACATCAAATCCTTTATTAAATGAGTGATGACATATGGTACAGAGCTCTGGCCAGTGTCTAGATGGAGAAAAGATAAACAGCACTGGTGGCTTGTTGGTGGCTTGGTGGCGAGAAATTTTAAACATATATGAGGGACATGTACCCCTTCTAGAATGTTCAAAAACATTTCCAGTTGCTTGTCGTATTTTAATTGATTTTATGCGATGAAATAATGCGAAAATTCAGAAAATTGCACTAATCTCTCAATATTTTGCGGTTTTAGTAAACGCCTGATAAAAGTCGTTCTATTGGGAATTTTTACACCAAATTTTCAGAGAATATAGAGTAAACACAGTACTATCGGAATATCGTAAAGGAGTTCTGTGCATTTGGTATTAATTAACCCTCAGACTGCCGAAGCTGCCGTCAATAAATGAGCTTTTTCGTGTTCGACGAAAATGAAACTTGTCTGTTTAAAGGTCCCATTTTCGTGTCGAATTGTGATAGAATCTCCATTTGTCAAGTTCATGGATAAATTACATCACACTTAATCGGCTTATATGTCCGCGGCCATAAACCTGTGTTTTTATAACAATTTATTTGAGACAAATTGTTGCGCGCATACCTAGCAGTCGGCGCTTATCAGTTGAAGTTAATAATCGTGAAGCCTGTGTAACAAATGTTCAAATACAAGGGAAAAAACTACGTAAAATAAATAGCGTGACCAATGAGCATTCACAAAACAATATATACATCAGTTTTGAAAACGAGTTAAAATGATTATAAATGAAAACGCTCTTTATCGTGTACCGGCGCTTTTGCGCAAGAAGGTTTTTAATGGACGCAATCATTGGATTTTGTTCTAGGCTATAAAAAAAAACAATACAAAATGTGTTCAAACTTCCTCTTTTGAAAGTTGAAGTAAAACAAAACATCACGGGTGTTGTTACAGTCTATTGTGATTCGTTGGTGAGCACGCAGTGAACACAAGTCATACTTTGCCAAATTCATGCCGTATATCACACATGTTTAGTATACATGACACGTCGTCACTTTCGGTGAATTGTTGAAACACAAGTGAGAACATCTAACGGAAGTTTTATGGGGTATATAAAATAGAAGCATGACCAGTTGATGTACAGACAGCGAACTAAAAACCTTCCTAAACGACCGTGGTGTTCCATCAACTAGACGAAAAAAAGATGAGAAAGTGCAGCTAGCCGAGTTGGCACACACACAGAAATTTCCAGTTATTCAGTCGGCAGATGATCAACAGAAAACTATTAATACCCAAAAAGCGAAGTTGTTATGCCTGGAGTTTTTGTTGTCTCTTAATAAATACTCAGGTTCTACATACAACGAAGATGTGAAATTCAAGATTTTTCGCCAGATAGATCCAAAGAAATACTTTGTTGAAATCTCTTGCCATATTTTGCTGTATTTATGCAAATGTGCATCTACATCTTAACACATCGATGTAGATTGAAAACGACATATTTGCGGTCATGTAATGAGAACATAAACACTCTTTATTGGTTCAGTTTGATATGGTATAAAATGACCTTCCGAATTACTCTAAACTTGAAAGTTTTTTGTAGGAAATCAATAAACTTATAGTACATGTACGAATATTCATATCAAATTAAATAATACTAACGTTTCTGGGTTACGTCGGTCATTATTGCAACCGAAAACTGCACAGCGATTTGAAGGCATTTTCAATTTATGATTTTGTAAGGGTAGTAGATGGGCACGAAGCGAAGTGATTTTGTTGAATGAGAGTAGAAGGGTGCGAAGCGCCCGGATGGTCGAAAAGATCGAAAGATCTTCTCCTTCACCCCGGTGATTTTGTTCTCCAAGCTGGAGGAAATAAAGATATATATATATATATAGCAGACAGTGGTGGCATTTTCAGACAACTTTTGAAGAAACCCTATAGCATATGGATTAGATTCAACCTAATCATAGCAAGGGCTTCGTTTCATACAGTTAAACAAACAAACGACGGCAAGACCTCCACTAGTGTGTTGATAACTGTTGTGAAAACAATACTTATTCGACCTGATGTGAAACCGTCACAATAGACATGAAAGAGTATCACCTCGCCCTCTCACTTGCTTCAGTTGTCAGTTAAAACATGAAGTTTTTCATAAAACAGTTTCATTTTCGTGAAATGCATGCGAAGCCAGATGTGCGAAGAGATCATTTATTGACGGCAGCTTCGGCAGTCTGAGGGTTAATTAATCCCAAATGCACGGAACGTACTCCTTTACGATATTCCGATAGTACTGTGTTTACTCTATATTCTCTAAAAATTCTGTAAACATTCCCAATAGAACGATTTTTATCAGGCGTTTACTAAAACCGCAAAATATTGAGAATATTAAAAACCTTCTTTAGCAAAAACGCCGGTACGCGATAAAGAGCGTTTTCATTTATAATCGTTTTTACTCGTTTTCAAAACTGATGTATATTGTTTTGTGAATGCTCATTAGTCACGCTATTTATTTTACGTAGTTTTTTCTGTTGTATTTGAACATTTGTTACATAGGCTTCACGACTATTAACTTCAACTGATAACCGCCGACTGCTACGTATGCGCGCAACAGTTTGTCTCAAATAAATTGTTATAAAAACACAGGTTTATCCGGGCCGCGGACATAAGCCGATTAAGTGTGATGTAATTTATCCATGAACTTGACAAATGGAGATTCTATCACAATTCGACACGAAAATGGGACCTTTAAACAGACCAGTTTCATTTTCGTCAAACACGAAAAAGCGAATTTATTGACGGCAGCTTCGGCAGTCTGAGGGTTAATTAATACCAAATGCACAGAACTCCTTTACGATATTCCGATAGTACTGTGTTTACTCTATATTCTCTGAAAATTTGGTGTAAAATTTCCCAATAGAACGACTTTTATCAGGCATTTACTAAAACCGCAAAATATTGAGAGATTAGTGCAATTTTCAGAATTTTCGCATTATTTCATCGCATAAAATCAATTAAAATACGACAAGCAACTGGAAATGTTTTTGAATATTCTAGAAGGGGTACATGTCCCTGATATATGTTTAAAATTTCTCGCATAAACTATTACAGATACCAAAGTTATAGTTTTATAGACCCACCCTAAATCCCCCATAGTAAATGCATGCGGCCGTAAAGCACGTGGCTTTGTTTGGATACTTTCTGGCCCACAATGCAACAGTCAAAATGGTTATCTGTAAAATGGTCTATACACACGACATTGGTACCAGTAAAGACATATATATACGTGAGTTCCATTTATTTGAAATATCCACATGTCCTTTTAATTTAAATTAAAATTTGAAACTTGCACCTTGCGAGACCAGACCGGCTAAAGTGACCAGAACATTATCTCACCCAGTACGCCCTCCCACGGCTTTAATACACTCATTAACACTAATCACCTGCCATTATCATGTGATCGACAATGAACAATGACTCAGTTGTACTCATACATTACGCTTCAGACAAAAGTTTTGTACTATACTGCGAAATATCCGAAACAAATATTGTTATAGATTATAGGTGATGCCTTGTTTTGAAAATCCCTCAAGTGCTCTTGCTTTAATGTCAATAAATGAATAAGCTTGCAACCTAGTGTTTATACAATGGATGGACCATATTTGTAGCAGTACATTTTGGTCTCCTTTGTGTATTTCAATGGCATTGCATGGGACCAGTCACATGCTTTTTATGAGCTATTTTGTATTGATTAATATTTTTGGGAAATATTAACCCCTTCCCGTGACTATACGCTTAATATCTGATTTGATAACTCACATATTTGCCATCAGATTGTGTATAATTTTCATGGCAAAGTTTATGATGACACACCCCTGACCTAGCCTGTATAGTTGGTCTCATTTGGTTGATTTGCCTCAAAATATTAAACCCGTACACATATATTAACCCTGTTCCGAAGAAACATACTATCCAATGTGATAAGTCAAACATTTTTTACCCGATCACTATGATAATTCACATCCAGATTAATGATGTCACACTGTTCATCGGTATAGACCTTGGTATTGATTTATCGGTTTTAAACCTACATGGGTCAAAATCTCAAAAGTGCACATTTTGGGGTTCCATTTTGTGAAATTTAGAACATTCATAGGGAGAGTGTTTATTCATTTAATATGGAAGGTGAGTCCACAGGGGACATCCTACGTGTCTCAGCAGAGCTGGATTCAAGATCCCGTTGCCATAGCAACGCATTGTTTCTCTTTGGTGCTTTTCTGCTCGTCATTCCTGTTACTAACAAAAATAGATCTAGTTAACTATCAAATACATACTATTGAAGCCCATATTATGACCACTGCATAAACAAAATTACCCAAACATAATATAAAGCATACAATGGAATATCCCAACATATAAATAACTTTTACATCATTCTAATGCTCATTCCATGTAAAACCCCCAAAAATATTGCTTGCTTCCTCCTGTAGATTCTAAAAAAATGATACCTCATTTATTAAATATGATATGTTAGAATGTTTGCTGTGTCCAGACTAAACAACATGATCAGTATTGTTTTTGAACTATTTTTGTAGATATTTTTTGCAAAACTATATGTACATGGTAACAGGAATGACTTGCCGGTAACATGAATGATGAATGACACAACGGTAACAGTAATGACACTCTAGATATCAGTATCTGTATGTTTAATATATTCTAAGCAGCTAGCATTACACTACAGCAAGAATAGCAGAATTAATTCCATTACACCATAAATAACAAATATGCTGATGAAGATTGATGGCAAAAATTGTTTCCAATGACAATATGCTACATGTAGTGGTGATAGGTGCAAGCAAGATTTTGTGTCCTATCCATTTAACCCAACCAATGCACCCACTTATTCGGTCCAAGTAATGTGCACAGCACCCAAACCGTTCCTTGAAAATATTTAACTTTGGCTATCCATCCAACCTTAGACAAATATACTACTAGTAGCCCACTTGTCCAGCTAAATGTTCTGAAGTTATGAAAATTAATGTTGAATGAACTTGCATCAATATCACGAGGTCCGTTCGCAATGCCACCCTTCCCTACCCCATATTAACCCACCTGCAAGATATAATGTAGGTACGAAAACTCGGGCAACACCCAATCCCAAGATTGCAACCCAACACAGATATCCTACCTGACAACGTAAATTGTGTACACACCACAACAGAAAATACAGGTTTGATAATGTTTGCTGTTCTTATTTTAGAAATCCTATCAACTGATATATGTTTGTCATTCCTGTTACTATTAGTCATATCTGTTACTTTTTATTGGTTCAAGTAACAGGGATGACAGCAACAGGAATGACATTTTTATTTTTGATGAGATTTTTCAGTTTGAAATAACCAGAGAGATAAATCCATTTATTTTAGTTTTAAAGAACTTTTGTAAAGTAAACTAAAAAAATAAAGCGGATACTGATTTAATTATATTTTCTTGCTATATCGTGGTAACAGGAATGACACCAAATTAACATACTCCCTAAAAGTAACAACTTAATCGCTTCAGCATCGAAAAACAGCTTCTTAAATGCATACATGTTTACTTTCACATACATTGCCATCACATGTCCTATCACTTAGGCTCAAATAGCCATCTAAGTCCGCATCCTCATAACTGCTAACTGCAGTTTTTGTTATATGGTAACAGGAATGACATAAAAAGTGTTACACGCAGAAACAGCTGAAATTCAGAAACACCTTTTACATACTGGATATAATTACACGTTCAGAATAATTATCTAGTTTTATGTATACTTTTTAGAGAAAATTATATCAATTACATTTGGTAGTTTTTAAAGAAATTATACTCAAAGTTTGGAAATCCCATCTGTTACATGGCATTTTTACAGGTATTGCAATGTTTGGAAGGCTGGAGCAAGAATAATATAATGATTATAATAAAACGCGTGCATTTTAAAATCTCAATGTAACCTCAGCTATCAGTAAAAATAGAAATATAACCACAGCTAAGCACTGTTTAATTTTCTACCAATGATTAGGGGTGTTACGTGAAAATTGTCACTTTTGAGATTTTGACCCACATATAACCATAACAAGAAAACATTCTATCCAAAGCAATACTTTATCTGATCAGTCTCATATTTGTATGTACACAAGAAAATGATGGAAACCCCTTAATATATCTTTCCAATCATCTCCACGTGATGAGTATAGCCGTATATAGCCGTATATTCAGTCCAGATCGAGTTGTTATGGTAGAAGGTATGGGTTAAACATCTGCCGATCATCCTTTGTTTCAAAAAGGCGGGCAGGCAGGCAGCGGATGTCTACAGATTTTACAATTTTATTTTATTCCATTTAGAAATAACATTTGTGATGTCTCAATGATAAATTGAGCATTCTTCAAAAGAAGCTCTTGATACTTGGTGTGTGGCTAATCTTTGAGAACATGCAGTCAAGATTGAGTAAAATTTTGTCAGAATTTGAATTCCTAAAAGCCACCTAAATTCGGTACGTCTCATATTATATGTGACTTTTTATCAATTTTGAAAACCGGCCAGGTCCGTGTATTTTTTGCAGAGTTTAATATGGCCCTTAATTAGTTAATTCTTCACATTTAAATGCATCTGCTTTATTTCGATAGGTTTCTGAAAACAGCTGAAATGTTCAAGTTCTGACTGTAGCAATATATTTTTTCAGATCCTGACTCGATTGAGGTGATGGGTAGCTTTGATGAAGAACAGGGGATGGCATGTCTGGATGACACACGTTGGGGTGAGCTTTTTAACTTTACTAAAATTAGTTCTTGTAAAATTAGCTCTTGTAATTGGACATATTAAATCCCACTCAAATTATTACTCCCCACACATGAATATATAAATGCATTGCTTCAATCTCTCTGAGCAAAATTTTGGCACAGAGCATTTTGAGTAATTTGAAAGAAGCCGAGATGCATGTACTGAGAACAATGTGCAAGCATCCAGAATATAATAAGTGTGGTCAGCTCGCTGTCTTTATTTGTTTAACTCGACTTATGGTTTAAGGAGGGGATGGTTGGCTGACAGTTGCATGATTGTACAGGCATCCGGGTAGGCGGCCCTAAACATATATAACATAGCCATTTATTGATGGATTCTGACAATTTTGGTATTTGAGTTTGTTGAATGCGACAACTGCATACAGATTATCGGGCATGCCCCAACTTTCTAACCAGAGTTATGGCAATTGTTTCTAATTATAGCAATTTTATGTCCGTTAGCAGGGTAACTTGAACAAACGTCCACCAATTTTATTCATACTTTGAATCGAAAAATATTGATGAGACTCAGGTGCTTAATTAGTGATCCAGCAGGATCCAGATAGTATAAAAGATAAAATATTGTCAACAGGGAGTATTTGCATCAGTATTTTTTTTGTTTTGTTGGTATTTTAAGATAAAATAAAAATATCAAACACATACCGGTATGTACACAAGTTAGGATCAGCTATTGTTTTTCTTGGTTGATTTGTATGACGTTAGCTTTCACCTGGTATAGCTTGGAACACCCATGCTGACCAAGGCTACTCACTAACGTGCTTTCGGGACTTCTTCTTTGGTTGTAATTCCAAATCTTTTAATGCTTCTTGGAATAAGAATGTTGTATGGCGTTAGCTTTCACCTGGTATAGCTTGGAACACCCATGCTGACCAAGGCTACTTGCTAACATGCTTTCACGACTTCTTCTTCGGTTGTAATTCCAAGTCTTTGAATGCTTCTTGGAATAAGAATGTTTTCAGTTGCTTTTTGAAGTCGTCATAGCAGCCGTTCACCAGTTTTTCATGGTGTTCCTATCGAGTGACGGCTTTTTAATTAGTGGAACAACGAGTGCCCTCTTCATACTAGCAGGAACGTGTCCCTTGCTGAGAGATGATCTGACCAATGTGGTGACAGCTGGTAGTAGAAGGTCCAAACTTGTTTTCAGCAGCGTTGTCGGAATGGGATCAAGCTCATTCGTTTGTTTGATGTCACACGAATAATCTCTGCGATATCTTCATTGCTCACATCTTTAAATGTTTTCAGTTCATTTGGTATGTCGAGTTTGACGAAGGTTGGAGAACCTTCATTTGGAATTTGTTCCTGTGTATCTCTGATCTTATCAATGAAGAAATCACCAAATTTGTCCAGGAGACTAGAGAGATCAGTATAGTCGGGTAACACCAGTGTTGAATCCTTTCCAACAAGAGAGTTCAGGATCTGATATAGAACTTTCGAAGATGGTGCACTTTCAATTTTTTTTGCTTCGTTTATCAATTTATTTGTGTCAGTTCGTTGATCTCGATACATCTGACAGTGCACCTACAAACAAGTTCGATTGAAAAGTTGTTCAAGCCTTCTCCATTTGCGTTTTGCTTCTTGAATTTCACTGTTATACCACTCACATTCTCTAACAACAAGTCTTTTGGTCTTAATCGGAGAGTGCTTATCGATGATTTTTGTAAGTGTAGACTCGAAGCAATCAAGCGAAGAGGAAACATTTCTGATTCCGCCACACATGGAGCTTGAACAAAGTTCAGAAGCCATGATGTCCTCTTTCATTGCCAAAGTATCTATTGCCTTGTATTTCCGATATTTTAAGGTGGTGATGGACCTTTCGGTTTTTTGTGAGTTGATTCTTGACAAAATTGCAAAATGATCGGATATGTCAGGATCCCAGATTGTCAAACTTTTCGAGATGTAGACATCTGGCTTTCGGACCAATATTAAATCTAAAGTATGGCCGTGTTTGTGAGTAGGCATATTAACAAGTTGCTTAAATCCCAGAGAATCAACGAGACCTAAGAATTCGATGGCTAAGTTGTTGGTGCAATCGTCGACATGAATGTTGAAATCACCAGCTATTAAAATTTCTCCGGAGTGGGTCGCAAACTCTTTCATGAATTATTCGTCGGATAGTTTGTTTGTTTGATTAGGAGGTGGTCTATAAATAAGCAACATTCTTGTTGTGGAGATCATAATGTCCATGTGTTCAAACGATGAGAAATTTGCAGAATCACCACCATGCTGTTTTATCGTGACACTATCCAGATGGATCAGGGCAATGCCACCACCCCTCCCGCATCTAGCTTTATGGACAATAGAATATCCAGGAGGTATCCTGTTTGACAACTTCATTTATTTCTGCGGTGGGACACAATCCGAGAACAGCAATGTTACATATTGGTTTCAGCTTGAGTGGTATTTTACACATTGAGTTCAATTGACGTAGTTGATTGGTAGTATACATTGGAAATCACGCACTGCAGTGGACGTGAGCACCAATTAATCTCTTTAGATCCCAGTCAGCATCATTGGGTTGTAATGACCAACCGCTGTGTACAGGTGACACCTTCTTTGGGCGTGTTCGGCAATTAAATTTTTCACAAATTGTTACTAAAATCATATTCTCCAATAATAATAGAAGTTCCATGTGCATCGAAGATAAATACACATGTAACGACTTTTCCACCACTATTCCAAGGAATGTCAAGGAACAATTATCTTATTTTAAGGAAAATGAACTCACTTCAACTTCTATAATATACCTATTGAAATTACTGGATCAATGGATACATGTATACCGTTATTATCAGTAAGGTTTTGATAAATTTCCATTTGTTTGAGATCTTGAAGTACCAGTTGTAATTTGTTTGGTCCAGTTGGGAGATAATGTGCTATGATCTGTTGTGGGAGGGGGAGTTGTATGCAGTTAGAAATTTCAAGGTGGACACCCCCATATCCCCTCCCACCGTTCAATGAAGACCCTCTACCTGTGTCCCTGTTTAGAACTACTTGTGTTAAAATGATTTGTTACATGTAAGTAAGTTGACTATTGTAGTCTTCAAAGTCCTAGTCTTCTCCGTCTTTACAGTCTGGTGAGCGACACCACAGTCATATTGACTGTCTTGTTAAAATGAAATGCTGACGCTTCCGGTTTGAAGTTGGCATGGTATCTGCCAGGTGCTCTATCTAAAATATGTTCATAATAGAGACAGCCATTTATTAAATTTACAAGGAGATTAACAATCAAGATGACTGTGGTTAACATCAGGTTTCATTCGATCATAATAATGAACTACGGTTCCATAAATTGTAATGAATCATGTTCTATTTATAGTATGGGAAATCCAATTATTTTAGCACTTTCTGTATCTCGTGTTTGACAAAAATTAAATTTTCAGTCAAGTTTTTTTCAAAAACTGGACTTATGCTTTGTTTGGCGAGGTTGGTAGATGTGTGGATGTCCAGACGGGTGCGAGAATTTCATTCATATTGGTATATGGGTCTGTTGCAACAATATTTCAAATGAGTTTGAAAAACAGGTTTGTGCAATATTTTATACAAGAGTTATGGCCCTTAGTTTGTCTATTTTCAGCGATTTTGATCATTCATGACCGTTAGCATGATAATTCAAACAAACTTTAACTGATTTCAATGATATTCGGTATGATTTTAATGATATTCGGTATATGAGTCTAGGATCACCTCTAGATGGGGGCTATCAAACTTGAATGATTTTCCATGAAACCAGCATGGGAGCATGCAGACCTGCAATTTTGAGTTCGGTCGGACTCATTTTGGCAGAGTTATTGCCATTTTTCGACATAAAATTGTACACCCTGGGACACATCTTTTGTCCGAGCCTGTATTCGTGGATTTCCAGTTTTTTTTTTTAAACTTGGCACAGATGTCAACCAGCATGTGAATCTGTGATTTTGAGTTCAGTCAGAGTCAGTTTGGCAGAGTTATTGCCATTTCTCAACATAGAATCGTACATCCTGGGACGCATCTTTTGTCCGAGCCTTTATTCTGTCATTTTCCAGTCAATTTTTTTTTTAAACTTGGCACAGATGTCAACCAGCATGGAACCTGCAATTTTGAGTTCAGTTGGAGTCATTTTGGCAGAGTTATTGCCATTTTTGCTGATTTTTCTTGTTTACCTAAAACTTCAAGACATTGTTAGTGACACATTGAACATATTTAATGAATATGCACTTTGTATTATATTGGGCTAATTGGTGTTATCAAGTCCTCCCTGCCATCTTCGTCGGAGGATATTTTATTTTATTTATAAATGTTCTTTTAGGTACAGTACCACACTCCTTGTCACCGTACCCTTCAGAGGAAGAAGAAGCATATTTTCAGCGTGTTCCATACCCAGGATTTCCAACACCTCCTAAGTCACTTCGCATCAGACATGTCATGTGGAATTCTGTCACCCTGTCCTGGCTGCCGTCTAGAGTAATAGATGGACATGGTCGAGAAATAAAGACACATCTTCTTGGTGAGTTTCAACCCTAACTTAACATTACTTCTGAATCTACATTATTGGTAATCGAGTAATGTTCAGTATTCTTTCATCAGCTTTGTACATTTAACATTTTAACTGTCCTAAAATAATCACAGTTATGGAGACCAGAATATAAAACACATTATGAATGACTCCATGGTATCCAAATTAGTTTATGTTATTTTGATCTGTCATCATGTAATTGTATGGTGTTTGCTTTTATTGATCATTATGATTTTCAAACTTAATCTTTGTGATATGCTGTGAAGTCATTTGTCAATTAATACTTGTAGGTTACAGAATTCATGTAAATGAACAACCAAAATCTCTGATAGCAGCTAATAAAAATAAAGCTCTTGTTAGAGGACTGGATCCTAAGCTCACATATAAGTAAGTAAATCCTTCTGGGATAAGTCAGATGTTAATACATACACAGTTCGCTCACCCCATCTGTAATACGTCAGCTTTAGCTGAACAACTGTTTTCTTTAGGACGTACATGTAATTACTGACACATGTGTGAGAACAGAACATGTTTTTAATACGAGTTGTCACCCCTTGACATGGAAATTTGGCATTTGCTTGACTTGTTAGGCAATGCACTTGCTTTAGTACCACTACAGGTCTCATCTCTCATCCGAGTGTCACCATACTTCATATGGATCTTGTGGGTGACCTGTAGAAGGGACCCATTTTTAAAATAACATTGCCGAAGTGGAATCAATTGCAGCCCATTTATTGGAGAATTGTTTTGAAAATATACAGGCATGTTTAGGATCACCTCTAGATAGTAGCTACCCAATTTGAATGGCAGCCATCTTGTATTTTACTTTTGCATGACTTAATTCTTTGGCAGACCCTACTGACCACATCCCTCACATCCAATTGTCACCAAACTTCATATGGATCGGACCACTACTGGCACTAGATAGAACCCATCAAATTTTTCCGAATTCCGTTGAAAATCATGACTGCAAGCAGTCATCTTGAATTTTGCTCATAAGGATCTTTGTAGTGATCTCTGGGTGGGAGCCATCGATTTTAACCAAAATTTGTTTAAAAACACAGCTGTCAGCAGCCATCTTGAATTTTACATTTGAAATCATTGGCACAGTCTGCAGTTGATATTCCTTCGAAAATTGTTTTGAACATTTAGAGGTATGTTTTGGATCACCTCTAGATGGGAGCAATCAAATTTGATGGATTTTCAATGGAAAAGATATTAGTCCATGTCCAAGTTGATCTTCAGTGTCATTGACACTTTCATTTAAATTGATGCTTTGTTCGATTATTTGTCTGAATTATCATTTGGGTATTGTAAGATGAATGTTAGCAAATGTAATGCGCTCTTCCGATGCAGGTCAAGATAATATTTTTGATCCAGTTTTGTTCTTGTCACTGAAAATATTAAGACAATTAAAATAATGGGTTGCGCATCAAAGATGGCTCTGATCGAACTTTTATTGCCCATAAGAGTGAATCATTCGGACTGAGATTCTCTAGATACATAAAATAAATGAATGGAATCGGCTGACATATGTTCAAGTTATTGCGCTAATCTATATATATATAAAAGAATAGAATCTGCCTTTCTCCCAGACCCCTGGACCGATTTCAACCAAATTTGGTGTGGGATAAAAATGTTCCGTGAAGCGTACAAAAGGGCCGCCACTGAATAAAGGCTCTGTCTAAGATCAAAGTGTGCCTGAAAGGGAGCCTGTTTCAGCTAGTAGTCAATAAAATTGCTAATAATTGACAAACTAGTGGCCATAACTCAGGTAAATAAAACAAATCGGACAAACCTGGTTTTTCAACTCAATCAATATGTTGTGAAAGATCCACATATCAAATATGAATGTAATCGGTTGACGTTCAATCAAGTTATCACTCTTAACGGTCATATGATTGCTAAAAATAGACAAACTAAGGCCCATAACTCAGGTAAAATAAATCGGACAAATCTAGTTTTCTACCTCGATCGAGAAATATGAATGTAATCAGTTGACGTTTGTTCAAGTTTTCGCACAGTCATAAAATTGCTTAAAATAGACAAACTAAGGGCCGTAACTCGGCTAAAAAAGTTCCGACAAATCTGGTTTTCGAACTTGTTCAAGATATTGTTGTAAAAGATCTATATACCAAATATGAATGAAATTGGTCAATGTTTGTTCAAGATATCGCTCTAATTGACATCAAATTTCCTAAAATTGCTAAAATAGAGGAACTAATGGCCGTAACACAGGTAAAAGAAATCAGACCAAACTGATTTTTAAACACGATCGAGATATTGTTGTGAAAGATCCATATACCAAATATGAATGATATTGGTTGATGTTTGTTCACTCTGACGGATGTTATATAGGTTTGTTTCCACTCAACTGCCCGCCAACTGTCCCTCGCCAAACCATAAGTTGAGTTTTGATAAAAAGTTGACTAAAAATTATTTTTGGTTAATGTATACTGTTTTAATTGAGTTAATTAGATGGTTAATGTTATCCTCAAATAAAATAGAGAATGAATATCTGGATTTCTAGGTCCGTTTTGAGGATGTGCTGTCTTTCATTTTACAGTACTAATTCTTTATCTGCAGGTTTTATGTGAAAGCTGTTGCTCCTTTGGGCGAATCATATCAGTCCGACATTGTTATGGCAGCTCTAGGAAAAGGAGCTGATAAGAACCAGGATTGTTCCAGTAGTGATTTTGATCAGTCAGATAGTGATAAGGATCGTGATTCGTCAGACGTTCATGACAGGCGGCGACACAGGAAAGATTCCAGATATAAAAGGACAAGGAAGGTTCGTTCTCCACGACAGGAGAAAAGTAAGTCGAAAGAGTCTTCAAGCTCACAGTTTAAAGGTGTAGATTCTAGACCTGGTTCTGCAAAGACTGATACTCAGAGAAGTACAGGTATCATTATGCAACCAAAGTTACATACACATAAACGGACACGAAGTAAAGATCTGTGTGACAAGATGCCAGATTGTCAGTTTACTTCATCAACCGAAATGATTGCTTCAAGTGGCAGAAACTTTAATCTTCCAGAAAAAGAGACAATTGTTCGCTTTTCTGACACATTGACTCTGGACACTCAAAGTGAAATTCTGAATCAAATCGGAGCAAAATTACCCGAGGTGCTTACTGAAAAATGTGAAGAGAAGCCCAGTAAATTCAAACGGAGCAAGGATACGAGAGGAGATCTCAATTTAGATCTGAGCTCTTTAAAGAGGGACAATGATTCCTGTTCTGATAAGCAGGATAAAGATATAAAGGTCGAGTTTATAGAGAGTTCTTATAAGGAGCAGAAGTCGCATGGGCATAGGAGAAAGCGAAGCAAGGACCTTCAGGTTAATGAAGGTGAAACTTCCGACATTAAAGATTCGCCAAAGGACCTGGATATGAACAAAGGTGTTCCCATTATAGATGGACGCAAGAGACATACATCAGGGAGCCGACCAAATAGCCCTATGGTTGGAGATTCTGAAGAAAAACAAAGAGTTCTCACTCCTGAAAGGAAACCCAGATCTTCTGTTGCTGATGTTCTGGAACAACGGCTATTAGGTGCTGGTAAATCTAATGTTGTTCAGAGTAGGGATAATACCGATCATGTACAATCATCTAGTGCTGAAAATGTTAATGTGCATACAGATAGTAGCGGTAACAAATCCTCAAATTCATCTCCAACCTATTCAGTCAGACATAGGACTCACTCCGTCGGATCTGATGGTGAGATATCTTCAACTGCCTGCAGAGCTCTGCAAGACTTTGATGATCATAAAAATGTTGCTACAACGCAAGTTGTAGCAAATTTGTTGAAAAAGCTGCACA
Source organism: Siphonodentalium dalli (assembly GCA_032622095.1). NCBI lineage: Eukaryota > Metazoa > Mollusca > Scaphopoda > Gadilida > Siphonodentaliidae > Siphonodentalium > Siphonodentalium dalli. Next base: position 160,869,487 of record CP136061.1, on the reverse strand, counting down.
CGTTCTCAAAGTCTCAAGAAGAAACTATGAAAGATAAAAGCAAACTAAGGAAAAGATCATCAGAGCAGTCACCTGTATCGCGGGATTCTACGAATATGTCTGACGATGAACGAGCTCGTCGCCGAGTCAGTGGCAGTGACAGTGAAACTGTGTTATCAGAATCATCGGCTTTACAAAGTGATAGTTCGTCAGGGGGTCACTCAGATGATAACCGAGGTGGGCGACAGCACAAGACACACCGAAGGTGAGTACACTTTTTAGTTCAACTTTACTTTGTAAAGTTTGAGCTGTTGCTGTGGGTTGGCATCTGTCATCCATCTGTGCGTCTGTGCTTACATTTGGATACTTATGTGGCTATAAATAATCAAAAGGAATAGTTAGGCCAAAAAAAAAAGTGTTTTGATTCTCGGGCATAGCCGCGTCTGGAAAAAAGGCCCGCGTTGAACCATTTTATTACGATTTTCAAATGATAACACGAAAATAGGAAACTAGAAAAGAGAAATTAGTTATGTTTCAAACATCGAATATGATAGACATACAATGGTGTATGTGTTGGTATTCAAAAACAGACACTAGGCAATGATAACTACCAGGTATATTGTCACCACAAGCTGCCCAAACCCCAAGTTTATTAAGTCAAATGCATTTCCGCGAGGTAAACAATTATGAGATTTCCAATTTCAGGAACACAAACCGGAAAGAAATATGGTGTGTATTGGCAATGTGTATGCTGGTTTAGTATAATAGTTTTTATGGCTAGCATGTATAGTAACTGTAATTGGATAAATATTAAAGTATATAGATAGATATAACATTTATAATCCCGATTTAAACTTTTTGTTTGTTTTAGTTCCGTTTCCCTCTTTGTGGTATTCCGTGTTTTATATATATGCAGTAACAGAACGCGAATCGAACGGACCTCAAATAATTCTGTCCATGCATATATTCTCTTTAAATTCACCGATGTTACTGAATATATTTGGCTACAAAATTATCTGAGAGCACCATTTTATAGTGTGCAAATATATTTTTTAATCGTTGTATTTTGGCAATAAAGTGTGATCCATAACCGAAAAATCGTAATTTTATTCCCAATGATTCAGTGATTTTAGAAATTAGAGACACTCGGTAGTCGGTGTCAAGGCCGTTAATTGTGCATAGATGTACTAAACTGTGAATACTACCGAAAGGGTGTGCCTTTGAATGCAGAAAATCAAGAAACAGGTAACTGAGGTGTGGCAGATGCAAACCAAATGCAACAAACAGTCTATGTAAATGTCATAGACTGTTGCATTTAAAAAATATGAAGTGTTTTCCATGTTACTGACGTTGAAAAAATTGCCCTATTTTTCACTAAATCTCCCTATATCCAATTATGAAAGTAAACAGGTCTAATATAAATAGATATATACTATAAAAAGGTACATACATATATCAAATATATCAACAATGGTTCAGTAAATTGAAATATACATTGTACTAGTATATATATATATCATTCTGGTCAATCCCTACCTGATGTACGAATAGTACAATGTCATATATTTATGTCATTCTTTATTTCAGATTTGATGTACGGGTAGTATAATGTGATAATTGGTCATTCTTTACAGTGAAATACATTAGTTTATATCAAAACAATGTTCTCCTTAGATTTTCTTAACCTGGGAAGGTATAATAACCCATGCTAACTATGGGCATTATCCCCATAACAAAAATAAAAATAAAACCCTCGCTCCCTCATCGATTCTCAAAAAAAATTGCCCGAAAATCAAACCACTTTTTTGTTTGGCCTTATGTGTCTAACTTCTGTTATGTGGCTAGCCACATAACAGCTTTGAAACATATTCCACTGTTCTAGTTGCTGTATACAAGTTTTTGAGTTTCAATAAGATACTTCTGCTATAATTATACCCCCTTTTTAAAAAAAAAGGGGGGTATACTGTTTTGCATCTGTCCGTCCGTGCGTGCGTCGAGCCGTGCGTGCGTCCGTGCATGAGTCCGTGAGTCCGTACGTCCGTCCGATGTCTGTTCGTGTCATAACATGAACAGTAGTGCTCGGATCTCAATGAAATTAGGTATGGATGTTCACTATTATGAGGACATTAAATAGAGGGTTCCATCGTTTTGTTTGGATTTTCCATTCTAGAGTTATTCATCTTTGTTTATCTGGAAATAGTGGCTTTTTGGTCCGTCTGGTGTCTGTTCATGTCGTAACTTCAACAGTTGTGCTGGGATTTCAACCAAATTTGGTGTGGATGTTCACAACTATGAGGACATTAAAAAGAGGGTTCCATCGTTTTGTTCGGATTTTCCATTCTAGAGTTATTCATCTTTGTTTATCTCGAAATGTTGGATTTTTGGTCCATCTGGTGTCTGTTCATGTCATAACCTGAACAGTAATGCTCGGATCTCAATGAAATTTTGTATGGATGTTCACTACTATGAGGGCATTCAATAGAGGGTTCCATCGTTTTGTTCGGATTTTCCATTCTAGAGTTATACATCTTTGTTCATCTGGAAATGTTGGCTTTTTGGTTCGTCTGGTGTCTGTTCATGTCGTAACTTCGACAGTTGTACTGGGATCTCAATGGGATTTGGTATGGATGTTCACTACTATGAGGACATTAAAAAGAGGGTTCCATCGTTTTGTTCCGCTTTTCCATTCTAGAGTTATTCATATTTGTTCATCTGGAAATGTTGGCTTTTTGGTCCGTCTGGTGTCTGTTCATGTCGTAACTTCAACAGTTGTCCTGGGATCTCAATGGAATTTGGTATAGATGTTCACTGCTATGAGGACATTCAATAGGGGGTTCCATTGTTCTGTTCTGCTTTTCCATTCTAGAGTAATTCATCTTTGTTTATCTGGAAATGTTGGCTGTTTGATCCATCAGATGTCTGTTCAGCTCATAACTTGAACAGTAATGCTCGGATCTCAATAAAATTTTGTATGGATGTTCACCACTATGAGGACATTTAATGGCACATTCAAATGTTTGTTTTGGTTTTTTGTTCTATAGTTATTCATCTTTGTTTATATGAAAATGCTGATTTCTGGGTCCATATGTCTGAGTCTAGCCATCATAAGTTATAGATGTGCCCACACTAGGTGGTATGCCATGAGGGGGTATGCACCGGACGACAGTCCATCTCTTGTTCCTACATGTTCTGCTTGCATAATCTGAAATGTTATCACTAAACTACTTGATAGCCACATAAAATTTTATCAACTACTTCATAGCCACAAATTTTGTAGACACATAATTATTCTAGCCACATAACTCAATAGCCACATATCTACCCAAATGTTGGTATGTGCATCTGTCGGTCTGTCCATCAACAAATTTCTTTGGTTCACCCTACGGGCCGCATCCCTCTTCCGATCATCACCAAACTTCATATGGATCTTCGGGGTGACCTCAAGATTGGAGCTATCAATTTTTTCCAAAATTTGTTAAAAAACATGACTGCCATCTTGGATTTCAAATTTGAATCCACCGGCACACCGTGCAGCCTGCATTTTTGCAGGAACGATTTGAAAATGCATGTTTATGATCACCTCTAGATGGGAACTATCAAATTTGAACGATTTTCGATAAAAAAACATGGCCGCCAGCAGCCATCTTGGATTTTACTCTTTGCATGACTAAATCCTTTGGCACACCCAAGAGACCACATCTCTCATCTGATCGTCACCAAACTTCATATATGGATCTTTGGAATGACCTCTAGATGGGAGCCATCGATTATATCCGAAATTTGATAAAATAAAAGGCCACCAGCATCCATCTTGGATGAGTAAATCCTTCGGCACACCCAACATCTTAGATTAGTAAATCCTTTGGCACACCCTCATTCGTTCATCAGCAAACTTCATACAGATCTTCGGGGTGACCTCCAGATCTATGGGAGCCATCGATTATATCTGAAATTTGTTAAAAAATATGGCCTCCAGCAGCCATCTTGGATTTCAGATTTGAATCCATCGGCACACCCTGCAGCCCGCATATATCGAAGAAATGTTTTATAAATTTTGTAAATTTAGTCATGATTATGGTCATTTCTAGATGGAAGCCATTGAATTTGAAATTTTTTCAATGAAAAACATTTGGCACGCCCTACAGGCCACATCTCTCTTCTGATAAATAACAACCTTCAACAGCCTGTGAGTCATGCCTGACATGTCTGA